>JASSRZ010000074.1:0-67500 GCA_032164315.1 Malacoctenus gilli
GCTTTAACTTTTGTAATCTTTTGCTAATCAATAGTAAATCTGTCACACTTGTGTTCAACTTGAACATCAGCCTCAATTTCGTTTGTGTCTCGCCTAAAAACCTGCATTAGGACCTGACAGTAATAAAAGAACCGGCCGTTGGGACACGGTGGCCCGAGAGGGTGCCGCCCGCTTTCAGAAAACTCCAACAACACTAATGACCATAATTTATTGCTAACCGAACTACAAAAGTTTGGAATTAGAGGACTTGCCCATGATTGGCTGACAAGCTATTTACTTAAAAGGCATCAGTATGTTTATTTTAATAACACTAATTCAGAACTTCTGAAAATCACCTGTGGAGTGCCACAAGGCCCCCAATAACAAGGAATTCCCATGGTTAACCTGTTTCGTTTTTGGCCTTTTGTTGTTTATTTGATATATTAATGACATAAGTCTGATGTCACAAAAGCTGAAGTGTATTTTTCTTTGCTGATGATACGACTGTATTTTGTAGCAATGATAATCTGTGACAGTCTCTGGACATGGTGGAGAAAGTGTTGCCAAAACTTGGTTTGACACAAATAAACTGTCACTCCATCTCGGCAAAACTAAATGTATTATATATGGAAATAAGAAAGGAATTCAAAGTAGACATTTAACTATAAACAGTAAGGAAATTGAGGTAGTAACGGAGACCAAATTCCTTGGGGTTATAGTACATAACAAATTAAATTGGAAATCACATATAAATCATATTTAATTGAAAATGTCAAAATCTAGAGCCATTCTGTACAAAACAAAAACTCTACTTTCACAAAAAGGTTTAACAACTTTAAATTATTAATTGATAGCTCCATATATGACTTATTGCATTGACATCTAGGTAAACACATATAAAACAAATACAAACCCAATATTTCTTTTACAAAAGTGAGCCATAAGGATCATCTCCAATAAACATTACTGTGAATCAACTCATCCACTATTTCTTTCTTTAAAGTTTTTAAAATTCCAAGACCAAGTATATTACATCACAATACAAGTCATGTACAAAGGTAAAAATCCTGCCTTACTGCAACATGTCAAGAACCTGTTTAAACTAAGAGACTCAAGTTACAACCGAAGAGGCTGTGTATTATCTGAAATACCGAAAGTGCAAACAAATGTTAAATATTTTTGCGTATCTGTGAAAGGTGTGAAAATTTGGAACATCTGTCCTACATAAATTAGAAAATGTACTACTTTGGAAAAATTTAAGAGACTTTACAAGAGCAACTCCATGACCGGTCCTAAAGCTTCAGAAGACTCTGCACGCTTGCCTGTAGGATGAGGAAGCTCCATGACCAGTCCTGGGGGGCTTGTTGGGCCAACAGATGTGTTGTGGCCATCCTGGGCCTTTTGTAGTTCTGTGTGTTTAAGGCAGAAAGTTTAAAATGATTGAGAGTTCCACTCTGAGCCATTTCATCATCTAATAGCACTCATTCATACAATCCACATGTGGCCAGACCTACCCAAGCTTTGTGTGTATTAAAGCATTCGCAAACTCATCATACATAAAAAGGAAAAGTCCAAACTGATTGACAGTTGGCACTGAGTCTTTGACTTGCAATAGCGTAAATCACCCGCTGACACTGCAGTTAACAACCACATGCAAAACTCAAGATTGTGTACCTGTTGGTCTGTTGGGAGTGACGCGCCTTCTTTTCCTCTTCACGCCCTAAGTAAAGAAGAGTCAGGAGTCAGTCAAATACACTGACAGTGATAGCTGTAGAGGTTTTAAGCTGTGTCAACATGTCAAAGTTGTACATCAGAAGTACTGCAGTACTTACATAGTTGTCCCTGCATGTCCACCTGAGCTGGGTTTTGCTGAGCGTGGAGCTTTGCTTCAGCTTCGGCCCTCTAGAAGTACACGCCCCTTTGTTGTGCTGTGACACTTTTCCACTGGAAGGACAGAACAATACACCGTCAGCACGCACATGGATGCACAACAACAAGCTGGCTTGTACACAGATATATATACAAATCTGTTCCAAAGTGGCTTTCACTTGCAAGTGACTTCAAGGCAAAAGAAAGAGATAAAAGCACTCATCATAGCTACCACCATCCTGTTGACCATGGCGCTCTCCCTGGCGTTTGGCCGTTCCATTGACGCCCTCTGCTCCTTCAGAAATATCATCTTGGTGTTCAGTGGCTTTTTGACATATGGCCGGTCCTCGTTTGGCCCCTCCATGCACTTTCTTTTTCTGCAGGTGTAAAAGAGTTGGACAACATGTGAGCCAAAGCTGACTGTTTTCTACAGAAGAAGTCACCTGATTCAATTCATTACATTACATTACAGTAAAAGACAGTCGTCCAAGAGGAAAGCCCTATTTGATTAAAGCCAGCTGAGAAAAACTTAATTTAGCCTGTTGCTGTGGTCACCTTCACAAAATATCAATCCATCCATCCATCCATCCATCCATCCATCCATCCATCCATCCATCGTCTACCGCTTATGCGGAGCTGGGTTGCGGGGGGAGCAGTCTCAGCAGAGACCTCCAGACTCCCTTGTCCCCAGCCACCACCTCCAGCTTCTCTTGGGGGACGCCGAGGCGTTCCCACCCAGCCGGGTGACGTAATCCCTCCATCATGTCCTGGGTCTTCCCTAAGGCCTCCTCCCAGTGGGGCATGCCTGGAACACCTCCCAAGGGAGGTGACCAGGAAGCATCCTGAACAGATGCCTAAACCACCTTAGCTGGCTCCTCTCTATGTGGCTCCTCCACACAGAGCCATAGCGGTTCTACTTTGAGCTCCTCCCGGGTGACAGAACTCCTCACCCGATCTCAGAGGGTGTGTTCACAAAACATTTTAAACACTATTTGCTGGGCAAAGAGTTTGTGTTAAGGACAGATCATAGCTCACTGAAATGGCTTCATAATTTTCAGAGGCGGGAGGAACAGCTGGCCAGGCGGCTGGAGCAGCTGGCCAACTTTCAGTATAAAATTGTGCACTGTCAAGGACGTCTCCATTCAAATGCTGATGCGCTGTCTGGGCTTCCAGCATTTCTTCCTGAAGAACAGGGTAGCAAATAGATGGAGAGTCTTCTCCTGTAATCCACCCTATTTGTGCTGTACGCCCGACCAAGAGGTTCCCGAAATCAAGGCGTTTCAGAAGTTGGTGATGTCCTGACTCGGGTTCAAGGAGAGGATGTTGAGATCAAACAAATTATTCATTTGCTGGAGAAAGGGCCAGATTGTGCAGAATGTGGGACCCTCAGCCAAGCTCAAGACGTTTGCACCAGTTTTGGGTCAGATGAAGATGCAGGGTGGGAGGTTGGTCCGAATACCCCCAGCAAATTCTGATGTAGCTAAACGGGTGCAAATAGTACCCCCCAAGTCTTTTGTTCCTAAAGTGCTAGAACAGCTACACAACTCCGTGACAAGTTCATTTGGGTATAGGCCTACAAAAGATGCAGCCCAAAGTAAGAGATCACTTTTATTGACCTGGGTGGTTTGAGGATGTGAGGCGCTGGTGTAGAGAGTGCAGAGATTGTGGGTCCCGAAAATCAGTGGCGTCACAGGCCCGTGCCCCCTTTTAGGTCATGTCATCTTCAAGGCCTTTGAAGAGGGTGGCTTTGGATATCTTGGGACCTTTGCCAGAAACAATAGGCCGGAATAAATGTGTCTTGGTGATTGGGGAATATTTCTCCAAATGGACGGAGGCATTCCCCATCCCCAATCAGGAAGCACAGACTGTTGCTAAGGTTCTGCTAGAGGGTTGGGTCTGTTGACTGGGGGCTCCTCGCATGATTCATACAGGCCAAGGAAGGAATTTTGAGTCCAGCCTGTTTAAGGAAATGTGTCAGTTGCTGAACATTCATAAGACCTGAACATCACCTGACCACCTACAGTCTGATGGGATGGTGGAAAGGTTCAACCGTACTCTACTGTCTATGCTGTCCCTGTTTGTTGAGGAGAACCAAACAAACTGGGATGTGCTTCGGCCTTATATGATGTTGGCTTATAGGAGTAGTTTTCACTCCAGCACTGGCTTTACCCCCTTCAAAGTAGTGTTTGGTCAAGAGATGGTGCTTCCAGTGGGTATAATGTTGGGTGTGGGGGACAGTGAAAAGTTTTCAACAGTGACAGATTATTTGTCTCAATTGAAGGACATATTGTCGACAGTAATGGGGGCAGTTAAGAGGCATCAGGCTAGAGCTTCTGGCAGGCATAAAGAAGCATTCGATGTGAGGGCCCAGTGCCAATACTACACGGGGGGAGAACTTGTGTGAGTCCGTTATAAGGCCCAGCGAAGGGGTGACTGTCCTAAATTACAGAGACAATTGAGGGGCCCCTACAGAGTGGTGGAGAGGTTCTCGGATGTTTTGTATTGGCTAGAGGTGGTTGAGGGGTGTACTGAAATGACTGTACATTACAATCGACTCAATCCATGTATTTCCTCTATACCAGAGACAGCTGGGCGATGGCACATGGGGCGCAGAGGTGGAAGGGGCAGACCCAACAGCCTGATGCCAGTGGCAGCACCAGCTGGATCCTATGGTGAGCACCAAAGCAAACAGTGACATCGGGAGAGGATGAGAGGGGTCCATCAGTGAGCACACCTTTACGTCAAGTAGCAGCTGACGGTAAAATGGGAGGACAGGCATCAATAACTGAGGAAGTGTCCAGCAGTCAACAGCCTTCAGGGACAGCACCAGCAGAGGTGCTGGTGCTCGACAAGAGTCAAGAGGAAGGAGGTGAATGTGACCTGCAGGAACCCTTGGACCCACGCCCGCGGTGCCAGAGAAGACCACTGGTGTGGTCAAGATATTATGATATTTCCTGACTCAGGGGCGAGTCAACTTTAAGGGACGGGGGAGTGTCGTGAGAAGTATTTGGCGGCTTACTGAGGGAGAGTGAGGAGTAGCAGAGCTGGGGCAGCTCTGGTAATTACCTGAGTGGCAGCACCCGTAAGGTTTGAAAGGGAGGCATGAAAAGGACTGAGTCAGAGTGGGTTAGGTGCCCTGGTGAGAGGAGTCTGGTGATTGTCACAGGGCTGGATGCCCAGCCAGACAAACTGCAAGTGCTCAGTGGATTTTGGTGGGAGGGTGTCGATTGCAGCTGATTAGGGCTGCCGGCGGTGAAGACAGCTAGTGGGGCTGAGGGTAAGGTCGCTGCTTAGGCAGGGAAATCAGCAGGTAGTGGGGACATCGAGGAGCACGCCCACCCCCTCTCCAGTTGAGGAAGAGAGTCTCCTGCCATTCATGGAACCCCTATTGTGCCGGTATTCGTTATCTCCATTCACAGACTTGGTTGGCCGGACTAGCAACACAGCTCAGACCCCGGGGGAGGGTCTTGACCCTGGGGAAAGTTTAGTGGTCTTTTAACTTCTATTAATTGTATGTACAAATAGCATGACTGTGGAAGAGTTTCATAGCTTTTAAACTGCAGTCAGTGTTGGACCCTGGGTGGGATAAAGTAACAGTATCAGATTCATTCAGTATAGTGCTGCCCCCTGCTTGCCCTGCAGCGACACTAGGGATAGGTTTTGGGTGTATAGTTCCACCTTTATTACGCTTGCTGTTAGAGTGGCTGGCGTAACTTAATCTGCAGTGCAGTGATTATGCAGTGCCTCAAGTGAGGGTGGTGTGTTTTACTGTGTAGTTCCTCCCTTTGCTACCAGTGCCTTCAATTCAGTCTGAGGCTCATTGCCTGATGAATTGTTAAAGGTTGTTTCGTGACAAGTCTTTCGCGATAACTTTACCATGCTTTGCCTCCTGATTTACAGCTAGTTGTACTCTGCATAATCTGACAATTATGGCAATACACACACACACACACACACACACACACACACACACTGCCGAGCTGAACGAGTTCTGTATCAGACAGACAGGAGGGAAGGAGGTGACTGATTGACATTGGCCTGCAGCCATTTAGCCAATCAGGAGGAAGAACACGATGTGCATTATATGCTGTACAAAAAAAAGAAGGAAAATAACTATATGTAAAAAAACTGCACAAAAAAAATCACAAACGGCGTTATAAGGAATGTTCACTGTCCTTGAAAGAAGTTCTTTGATGTGTGGTTGCTGCCATTTCGAGGCAACAACAAACTGCTGGGTTCCATGTACAATGGGAACTTTTTGGACAGCTTGAGCTGAGAGTTTGACGCCTTTTTAGATATTTGAATAAACATTGGATTGTTTGAAAGTGGATGCTTATTTATTTTTTGTGAAAAAGGAGGAAACACCCCTCTCTTTTAAAGTAGTGGGTCAATTTTACCAGATTATACAGATGTGGATGTGTGCTGATTGTTTTCATAGCACAATATGGAAGTGAGTGTCCATGACAAGAATACACAGTAATACGTTTGAAGGGTTTGCATATTTGTACATCAAAATGCACCTAATAACAGAATTTAAACTACTGATTATTTTTACTATATTGTATGGAATTATATTTTATGTATATGGCATGCTTATATTGATCTTGGGGTCATGATGATGGGGCCCTTGAAAATTGTGGCCCAGGGTACAATGAAGTGTTAATCTGGCCCTGGTGATGGGATGTTTCAAATAATTGTAACACTAAAGTCATTGTCCTCCATCCTGCTCAATGAGATGTTGATAGTAACTATAGTGACCTTAAGGCTTAAGCTTTGTTTGCTTCCATGTACATGTATGATGTTCATCTGGAGTCTAAGCTAACAATGGAGCAAATGGCAATGATAGCAATTCCGGCAATTTTAGCTTGTTAACCTTATACCACTTTTGCTTTGCCTGAGGTCAGCTTCTCATGTAAATGATAGAAGTTATGCCAATGGAACATTCAATTTTTACACTTTGTGAAACTTGAACATTTATTTTTTTGTGTCAGAATTGAACACGAACATCAACACTTTTTGGGTTTTACCAAACATTAGCTGTCTTGCTCAGGGTATCTCCACCATGGTAATTATGTTGCTATAGCTACTGTTAGCTGTTATGCACTGGGAACCAAAAAAAAGTACCAAGAAATAGCTCCTCTAACAATACATTTTTTCCTCTTTTTTGTATAAAATAATTACTGTTCAATCACTTCTGTCACAACCATCAATTGTGAGTGCATGTGCCTCAGTCTGACAAAAGAGAATGTTTGCAAGTGTATGGTCAGCATCACTGCCAACACTGGCACTCGGTTTTCCACGAACACAGCAAACCAACGATGGTGCAGGTATGGCATTTAATGAGAATGTGACAACCTCTCCAAGACACTTCAGCTTGTCAGCAACATCAATATTTAACAACTTATACGGAAGCTTTATACTGTATGAGCAACAACAGTTATATACAAATTTCTCCAAAAAACATTGTGAGTATTCTCGTAAAGATTTTACACCAAGTCCAAGCTGATAGCTCCAGGCATCGGTGGGAGGAATTGAGACTGAACACGAATGATTCGGAAAGCTATTTCATCTACAAAAACTGACTGATGTAAGAGGATATAAAAAAAGAGAGATAAATCCAAACAACTGTTGAGCACCATTTTTTTCATTGATTTGGAGAAACTCTCTTTTTTGAAACGTTGACTGAATCAAAAACCAATTGAACAACATCAAAGACTGGACAATTTCTTGACAGATAGTTGGCAGCAAGATTACAACAGGTTACCATCAACGCACCGCTTTGGCGGATCACTGTCGCTAGCACACAGGCTTTAATTATAAGGATATGCTTTCTAATGAGAACAAGGATCAGAGCCAGAGGTGTGTTGTTGTGCAGGATGTCCACTGTGAGTTACATTATGAAGCATGTTCAACATTTCCTGCAGCGCGCTGCTTGGAATTATTCAAGTCTTTTCTGAAAAACGTCCAATGTTGTTTAGAAATCAGAAGAAACATTTGCTGCTCCTGGAATGGTCAGTAAGCCAGGCGGGATGATAAGGTGAAATGAAGTTTACAGATAATGTCCTCTCACTTTATTCATAAACAGTGTATGCAGGCATATTTGTGGACAGAAATAAAGTCATTCAGATGTGAGGCAAGTAAAGAAACTGAATTTGAGATTGTCCACAGAATCAGAATGCAGAGGAGAGATGGTGTTCTTCCTGTTTTAAGACCATTTCTTCCTTGATGCAGGGACCAATTCATATCTGATCTGGATTTTTGCGGTTTTCTTTCTACTGTCGCTGGTACTGGTTCATGTCTGACTGAAAAATCCAAAACATCATCATGGAGTTTCTGTGGTTTGGTCTCTGTAAACTGATTTAATGAAGAAACCAGTTTCAAACTAGAATGACTTGAAATGATCTGGATCAAAATTTCTCTTGAGGAATATAAAGGTCTGATAACTTGCTTTTTGCGCTATGTTTGTATGGTCACCTCCAAACTCTGAAGCCTTCCGTTGGGTTCAATCATGTCCTAATAAGCTAACTCAATTTATCATATGTTGGCACAGCTTCTCCAGCGTCCATTAGTTCTCCTGTCCACCTCAAAGATTATGTCTGTTTGTGGCTGACCATTAAGTCAACTTTACATGTCCCAGTGGTGATGGCATAATGCTTTATTGAATGTGAACTACAGATGTTGGTGCATCATCCATATAAAGCAGGACCCTGTTTCCATGGAAGGCAAATAGAGGTGGCTGGCTTCCATGTTGGTGAAGACATAAATAGACACAAACAAAAAAGTGTAATCTGTGGAAACGTTTTCTCTCGCACACACTTATACCAAAAAAGCTGCAAAAAATTAAACATTTATTTTTTAGATCTGGGAATACTTGCATTGGAAAAACTGGAAGAGAGCTTGACTTAACCCATATTTCAAACCTCATGCGCTGCTTTGTAAGATCAAACACTTTAATTGGAACACAATGACCCTAAAAACACATCATGGAAACAGTTCAATAGATGCCTGGCTTAGTCTTCAATGCAGCAGAAGCAGCCTTTCTGGTAAAGTGAAGAACTTTAGGGAGGAAGGAAATATCTTCCTCCTTCATTCTGCGGTTTTTAGTGGAGAGAGGAAGATGAGGCCGAGTCAGATTGGTGGGTGCTCAGACTGGAGGACGGCTGGGTGGAGCTCGCTCCCGACATCCCTGGGTTGTTGCAGAGCGTCACGGCAACTGGCGGGCGGGGGTTCAGACGTGGTGGCAAGGTGTTGGAGGGGCGGATGAGAGGCGGGGGCTGCTGCAGTGCGAGACGGGGCTGCAAAAAGCGCGCCTGCTGCTGGAGGGGCGGAGGCTGCCGATGTAAAGAGGGCGTGGCTGGAAGGGAGGGCCGTAAAAGTGGAGGGGGCTGATGTAGAGGGGAGGAGGAAGCACTTGATGTCACTGTTGTCTGGGCTGAAGAAAAGGACGTGAACGCAGGAGATGCCCCGACAGGTGGGACTTGACCCTGCAGAAAGGAAAGGGGGCAGAAAGGGGAATGAAAGGACTCATTAGCAAGGCAGAGAAAGGGAAGGAACAAAACTAAAGTTATTCAAAAAAGATGACACAATGTTGATGAAATAAATGACTCCCTCACCATAACAATAAAAATGAACAAGTTGAGGCAAAAGTCAGACTGAATTAAGAATACATCGAATGTAAAGCTACATTGATGTCATAGCAAGCACTCTCAAGCAATATGCTGTATTATCATTCTCAATGTGACATATCTGACTGTAATTATATTATTTGCTCTTACTGCTCTATGGAAAAAAAAAAATAAAATGAGTTTATTGAAGCCGCAAAATCCATCTTCACGATAATTCTGATCGTTTTTAATGCAGTTCATCCATCTGCAGTGCAGAACGACTCAAAATCCCAGCAACGTCTGTCAGGGCACATTTTGGTCAGTTTTTCAGCTCCTTCAGGGGCTCGTAACAAGCTGCTCCTGCTGGCTGGCAAACATCTCTTCACTCATGCAACCACTGTTCTGTGTGAGAGACTGGTCCCAGTGCAGGCATGATCGTTAGCTGGAAGCACTCAGAGTGCACAAATCTCCACCAAGACACCTGGGAACCATTTCCGCTTCTAACATGCTCACTTAAAGGGCAGCACACTCGTAGAATCCCTGGCTGAAATGTTGGGGATCATTTGGCTCACAGAAGGAGCAGATCGACAACAGACTTTATCCAACTTCAACACCATCATTCACCAATCTGACACTAATCTGTTTTTGACTTTGTTTTCTATCAAATAAACAGACACAAAGACGAACAGACAAACCAACACCGGTGAAACATAACCTCCTTTATGGTGGAGGTAATAAGAGGTGGTCAGCTGTCCTCCTTTGTCTTAGCAGCCAGCTGAAAGAGGAGTAACGGCCACATTAATGTGGATAAAAGTTTGTTTAAAAAAAGCGTTAAACTGCTTAAATGTTTTCAATGAACTTGCCAAGTGCATATAAATTCCCTTCTATCATGAGTCTGCACTGTCACTCACTTGTTTAGTGGTAAAGTTATTGAAATGGCTCACCTCGTCATCCTCTTCATCTGTGCTTTTTCCTGACGGAGTGGTTGAGCTGTTCTTCCCCTCTTCTCCAGAGGTGGTGCTGTCTCCGTTAGGAGCGTGGGTTCCCTGCTCTGCCTCCCACTCCTGGAGGACTTCCTCTAAGTTAAACCTCCGACGGTAATTGACAAAAAAGTTTTTCACTTGGCCTACTGTCTTGTTGCCAATGACATCTGCAATGGCCTGAAAGTCTTTGCCATACTTCCGCACACCTTGGAGAAAGAAGAAAAAGGGCTCTAAAACAAGCAGGTGGTAAAAGGGTAAAGCCTTTTTTCAGCGTATGCATTTGGTGGCACTGAAGCCCGAAATAAAGCAGAGCTTTAAAATATTTGGAGTCCTCAGTCACTGATTTTACTGGCTTGAATTTATTAGACACCAATTATGTTTGTGTGTTTGTTTATTGGGGGGCAATCGTCCAATGTACAAAAACAGTTGTTGAAATACTTTTTTTGTCTGTGAGCAGGACTGTACATCCAAATATTTCACCTGCACACGTTATTATGAACAGTGAAGAAACTCACCTTGAACGGCCAACAACTGTTCATCTGTGGTCCAGCGAGCGTTCACCTTCTGGTTACACTACAACATCAAATAACTAAGTTTAAGTGACCCAGAGTAGAAAACCACAGAATTATTTACAATTCCTACTTTGTTTTGTATTTAATTTCTCATGGCTGAAAACCAGTTATTCAAAATAAGCATTGGACAGAGATTGCTTTCATTTCCGAGCGTTTTATGCAGGTGTTGCTACCTCAGGCAGCCTGAACTCCTCAATCCCAGATTCTAACATGTGTTTGAGTCCGCTGTTCATCTGTTTGGCGTTCTGGACCTGCAGAACAGGACAGAAACAGTTGAGTGGGTTCAAGAAAAACCTCCAAAAGATCCAAAACTGAACTTGAACCTTCCAACTTTTCCACGCAAGCATTGTGTTATTTGCATGAATAACACTGGCTCTAAAGATGCACTGGATGAGACTGTTGTTTCAGTTGAGAATGTCAAGGATAAACAACACCTTTATTCTCCATAAATGTCTTAATATGTGAAGATCTAAATATATTTTACTCCCCATAAGGCAGGGATCTTCAACATTTTCCAGGTCAAGGACCAAACAAACTGATGGAGAAATGGAGCAAGCAGCCCTTATGGATAAAACTGTGCATTATATTAAGTGGTCCTATAGTGCCTTGTAGAAATGGACCTTGTTATTTCGTTCAGTCATAAGATATTCAAATAATACTCAAGATCATATGTTCGCGGTTTGTTCTGAACGTGCAAGGTGAGGTAGGGTGTTTTTAAACATACAGTGGGGGAAATAATTATTTGATCCCTCAATAATTCTGTAAGTTTGCCCACTTAGAAATAAATTACTCATCTATAATTTTAATGGTAGGTTTATTTTAACATTGAGAGACAGAATATCTAAAAGAAAATCCATGAAAACATATTTTTTTTAAAAAAGATATTAAAGTATTTGCATTTCATGGAGTGAAAAAAGTATTTGATCCCCTACCAACCTTAAAGAATTCAGGCTCCCACAGACAAGTACCGTTTTTTCGCACTATAAGGTGCACCTAAAAACCTCCAATTTTCTCAAAGGCTGACAGTGCACCTTATAATCTGGTGCGCTTTATATATGGACCAATATTGAGCCACAACAGGTCTCGTAACTACGGTAAGCAGCCGCCAACTTCAAGTGCGCGGTTCATGCTGGGATATATGACTGCACGAGGCGGTGACAACCGAGCAGCGCGGTGGCGGCGACGATGGAGAGCGGGTAGCTCCTCTGCAACGGGGCCGCTGCCGCCGCCCGTGGCCAGCTGGGTGGTGAGCAGTTTAAACTCAAGGCGAGCATTCACGCAGTAGAACACGGTGATAGAGCAGCAGCAAGAGAATTTAACATTCACAAATCAATGGTGCGGAAGTGGAGGAAGCAACAAGATGACCTGCACCAAGTAAAGAAGACTGCTTATTCATTTTGGGAGTGAATGGAGTTGTCAGAACGCTGGTTTGTAATTTATTAATAAAGTTTGACTGACCTATCTGACCATTTTGTTGACATTCCCTTTGGCGCAGCTCCTTCTAATGGATGCATAAAGTAACCCCAGCCTCTACTGTAGCGTCTATTCTATGCGTATTATAATCTGGTGCGCCTTATAGTGCGGAAAATACGGTACTCTCACTTTAAGAAAGTTTTCATAATCTCAACAATTGTTACCTGTATGAAAAACACCTGTCTCAACTTGTTCCCTGTATAAAAGACCCCTGCCCACACAATTAGTCAGAAACCAACTTCTACATCATGGGCAAGACCAAAGAGCTTTCTAACGACATCAGGGACAAGATTGTGGAACTGCACAAGGCCGGAATGGGCTACAAGACTATTGGAAAGACACTGGATGAGAAGGAGACAACTCTTGGGGCAATAATAAGAAAATGGAAGAAACACAATACGACCGTCAATCTCCCTCGGTCAGGAGCTCCATGTAAGATTTCACCTCGTGATGATAAGAAAGGTGAAGGCTCAGCCTAGAATTACACAGAAGGACCTTGCTAATGACCTCAAAGCAGCTGGAACCACAGTTACCACAAAAACAATTGATAACACACTAAGGCGTAATGGTTTAATAACCTGCAGTGCCCCTGAGGTCCCCCTGCTTAAGAAGGCACCTGTCCAGGCCCGTCTAAAGTTTGCCAGTCGACACCTGAATGATTCAGAGAGTGACTGGGAGAAGGTGATGTGGTCAGATGAGACCAAAATTGAGCGCTTAGGACTCAATTCAACTAGCCGTGTTCAGAGGAAGAAGAGGGCAGAATTTAACCCCAAGAACGCCATCCACACCATTAAACATGGTGGTGGAAGCATTATGCTTTGGGGGTGTTTCTCTGCAAAGGGGATGGGTCAACTTCACA
Organism: Malacoctenus gilli; assembly: GCA_032164315.1. Classification (NCBI taxonomy): domain Eukaryota; kingdom Metazoa; phylum Chordata; class Actinopteri; order Blenniiformes; family Labrisomidae; genus Malacoctenus; species Malacoctenus gilli. The sequence goes on from JASSRZ010000074.1 coordinate 13,340, forward strand.
GCATCAAAGGAGAGATGGATGAGGCCTTGAACTGCGAGATCCTGGGTGACAACCTTCTTCTCTCAGCTTGGGACCAACTACGATGGACAGTTCTTGCTTCTTCGGGCTCTGCTGTTTAAAACAGTACAGTACCAGGTAGATACTGATGGTAAAGTGCCATAAATTAGGTGCATTTGGGCAGCTCAAAGCAGCAGAAAAAGGGGTCCAGACAAGACACACTGTGCTTATATTTTACTGTTTTCAGTTTACGTGAACATAGAAGTGCAAAGAGCCTCACTGAGTTGTGACAATTCTAAGCTTACTCAGGGAGCTAAAACCAAGCCATTGTTTCTTGTTCCTCCTTTAAGTAAAGGAGGAAGCGTATTATGGGGCTTCCTACCTGCCTCTTCAGAGACACGAGCTCCATATCCAGCTGGCGGAGGAGAGAGTTGGCAGAGGAGGCACTGCAGGACACAGCCACCACGTCCTCCTGCGTTAGATACATGCCTTTTGGGGGTCGGCAGCGGGACCGCTGGTGGTGTCTGTGCTGCAGGGTCTGATGGTCTCGTCTCCCCAAAGCCACTTTGGAGCCCGGCATCGACAGTTCAGCCAGATTCTGGGTGAAGGACAAAGAAAAATTGAAAACGGATTATCTTAATTTTGTTATTAAAACCCTGTGACTACTGAAAAGGTGTTTGTTTATTAATTTATTTTTGGCTTTTAGGATTTGAATGAATAAATATTATTAAAAAGGAAAAATAATGTAAAAAGTGATTACCTCTTTTTTGGCCTCCTTGTTGGGATCATAGTCGCTGTCATTTCCTTCAACTGGATTGGCCTCCTCCATTTCTTCATCGCTACAACAGCAAGTCAAAAGTCAACCACTGAGTGCTTTCCTAGCAAAACAAATGCACAAGGACAACACTGCTGAGCATCCCGCTAACAACCACAGTCCTCCATTCTCTGTGATGCCTTTGTTCAGGGCGCGATACTCTCTTCAGTTTCAACATTCTGTATTTTTTTTTATGAGCCATCAACTTCATGACAGCTTTTTCAAATCTCTTGGTACTTATGCAGTGTCTGATTCATTGTGTAAAGAGGTATGATTGGACTGGGGCCCCTTTTCTGTGAAATACTGAGGGAATGGCTGATCCAAAGCAATTTAAACAGTAAAAGTGATGCTGGTTAACCGGTAAAATTGGTTAGTATGGAGCATTGTACACTTCACCTGGGTAAGCCGCATCCTTTGATGACAAATTAAAGAATGAATTTAAGAAAGATGAATCGATATGATTTTTTTCGTTCCTGCAACTGTCTCTCAGACATCAGTGTGTGTGACCTTAACTCTTATTGATGAAATACCTGTCGTCCTGGTTGCTCCTGTTGGCCAGTTTTCGAGCCTGGCGGTCCATCAAACTCGTTCTAGAACGCGTCTTCTTCCAAGAGTAGTAATACTTCACCAAACTGGGGATGGATTTGTCCGGTAACTGAATGAATCCAAGCAAAGATTCACTGTCCACACTTGAACCAAATAAATCTTAGCTTTGTAAAAAAAAAAAAAACTTATTTGAAGGCCCCCCCCCCTCTTTATTTTTAAATCAGTCCTCCGGAAATCTTTTTGAGCTGCACTGATGGAATTAATCGTAATAAAACCCATCCATCCATCTATTTTTTCCCCCCTTTTCAGGACCACGAAACTTCCTCCAGCTCTTTCAGGGGAATCCGGTGGCCTTCAAAGGCTGTCTGGCCCAGTTCATCCAGTGGGATTCGAGTCTTTGCTGGGGCCGCAATCCAGTGACAAGGCCAAAAGGCATCTAAAAACAAGTGCAACCTCAGCTGACTCCCTCGCTGTGAGGAGCAGTGACTCCACTTGGAGCACCTCCTGTGTGATAGAGCGCCTTCTCTCTGTCTGCAAGGGGAGAGCCCCACAATCCTGCAGAGAATCCTTCATTCAGCAGCTCGGATCTGTCAACTTGTTCTTTTAGTCATGACCCAAAGTTTATGAACATCGGTGAGGGCTGAAACACTGACTGTCCACTAAATTGAGAACGTTGTTTAGCATACTGTGACTATAACTTGCGAAAAATAGACCGTTTCAGCAGGAGCTGTTTGAGAGACAAGAACTAAGAAGAAAAAAACCCAGCACATTTATTAATAAAGAAAATCTGGCTTGCATTGATCACCAACTGTAAAATGACACTGTTCACAAATCAAATTTTCCTTCCGATTCAAACAACCAGGAATATTTTATAAACAAAAGGCAGGAAAAAAACCCAATTGCTAAGGCATGAGAAACTCTATCTTCCTGAAAATGACCATTGCTAAAATTTCTGCTCAAGTAGCCACATGAGAGAAGCTCTGCACAAAATTCATCATTGTAAAAAAGCTGGAGAATATTTTTGGTGGTAAAACTTAGAGGAGTTCAGAACTACAATTCTGGATTCTTTTTGCGACTTCTGAAATTGTTTCAGCCAAACTCATCATTGACAAATTCGCTACCCAAATAAATAAACATCATCGGCTTGGAGATAGTGTTCAACCTCTTGTGAAGGAAAAGCATTGGCCCCCTGACATTAGCTGAAAACCTAGGAGTCAACATGACGACACGTTCAGCATCTGCCTTTTCTTTACCATCTGTTGGATGCGGTGGAAGCTCTTGCCATGGAAGCTGAAGGCCTGCTCAAACAGCACTTTGTCCTCCACAGTCCACTCGTCTGGGAAGGGTGTGAAGTTGGGTAGGTCAGCCAGAGACTTCTCAATGTTGTGTTTGTGCCAGAAAAGCATGCCTAGAGCCTAGTTCCACACATGGAGACATATACACAAACGTTGACACAATGCATGGTCGAGTTGTACCATGAAGAGTCATTCAAGGTAAGGAAGGTCTCTTCATGGTTTTCCTGTGCTGTGACACAACATGGTAATTGCTGGTTTAATTATCCTTTAGAACAGTTTTGGATCAAAAATCACCTCCAAAAGAACTCACCTGCTCAACATTATATCCATGTTTTTCTTTCGCGATAGCAATGTATTCATCCACTGTTAAAAGAAACGCATACCGTTAGCTGGGCCTGGAAGAGAATACTGCATCCAAGCAGCTGTAGGAAGTCAGTAGGGATGTCTCACTCAGTAAAATTCCCTCACTTACATTTGGAGTCAACAATAGTGTGATAAGGGGACCACACCAACATCCCTCCACTGTCTTTGTCCGTGTACTTTGTGGAACCTAGTTGTGAAGAAACAGCAGAGAAAAAGGACAAGGCATCATTTCAGGTTTTCTTTCATTTAATCAATACATTACATTTCCATTATAAATCAGCATCATTCTTCTTCATGCAGTCCATCAATCTGCAGTGGAGAATGACTCAACATCCATGAAACTTCTATCGCAGCACATTTTGGTCAGTTTTTCAGCACATTCAGGAGCTCCTGAAAAGATGCTCCTGCTGGCTGGCAAACATCTCACCACTCCTCCATTGGAGCACCACTGTGAGAGATTAGTCACAGTGCAAGCATCATTGTAAGCTGGAAGCACTCAAAGAGTGCAAACCTCCAGCAATACAACTGTTCACTTTTCCTGCTTCAAACTCTCTTAAAGGGAAACACACTCTTGCTTTTACACTGCAGAATTATTGTTATTTATCATACCGGATCACCAGATGAACAGATCACCTCCAGAATGTATTCCCTCATCCATCTAAAACATTTCATCTCAATCTGTTCATGACTTGAGCTTCACCATGTGCATTTATTCATTTTATCTGGGTATTCTGTGACACTACGGTGTGTATTCTGATGTGCATGGCTTTCTCTGTGAGACAAGCATTAGGGTGGTTCCATCCCCATCCACTCAATAATCAGCACCATCTCCTTGATCACAGCATGCTGCCATTCAGCATATTCAATTTAGCAGGAGCAGCTCTGCTTTTACAGCTTCCTCCTTTAACCAGTGTCTGGCATTGTGACCGTCATCTGCCTTGTTCATTTTCCTCCAGTCGGTTGCCATGTTTCTGTCCTGAAGTTCAGATTGTGGAGGTCATGATTGGCCATCAGTCAACTCGTACCTCCCATATGGTTCTCCATTCCCTTACAATCGCATGTTAACAGGCCTGTTTTGTTTTTCTTGTCTTTTTGACCCATCTGTTATATTGGCTTCATCAGCTATTGTCTTACCGTTGCCTCAGTTCAGCCATGACTGATTTTGCTCAATTTGGTTTGCCTGCTTTGGCTTTGCCAATCAGGAGTAAAATGTTTTTGCTCCTTGGTAGAGGTTGTTTTTGCACGACTGTGATTGAAAATATATACATACTTATTTCTACATGGGAGTATTGAGGATCATATGTACATACTTATTTCACTGACGAACATATATACACACATATCCACAAAGCTATACAATTGTAGTCTGTCCATTTATGTGTAAGTTAAAGTTAAGTTCCACACAGCACATGAATGAGGCATCTTCTCTGATTGGTCTTTTTTTTGCCACATCCAAGATTGTGGTTATGTTGCCGTATTATCCAGCGATCGATGTGTCTACACATATGTCTATGATCATAGCGACTAACGGCAGCTCTCCGTCAAGTGCCTGACGTTCAAAAGCGTAACTCCTAAGGTGCATTCAAGAGCACAGGATACAGATACACACACACACACACACACACACGCACACACGATTAACAATACAAATGAACAGTAGTAACAGTAACAACGGCACCTAAACAAAATGGGCTTTCTAACAATAAATATCAGCAAGTGTCCATTAAAAACCAAACTAATTAATAATTAACTCAGCCAGTTAGAAACTGAGGTCTTACTTTTTATTTTTTCATTGAACCAGGGCCATGGTGATTGATCAGTGGCATTGTTGTGATTGGCTCCCTCTACCGATAAATTAGACCCGGCGGTTATTTGGGACAGGCGGTAATTTGTCAAAGCACATTGCTGCACCCGCTGGCTAATTGGGACCCGACCATGTTCAATGAGTTCATGTTTGGGTTCAAAACCAGCATGCGCACTTGGAAACATCTTTGCACAGCCACAAGTTTGAAATAAGTATTTCTGTGTCAAAAGATGTTGTACTAACATGCTGCATGTTTACACTCACTGGGGTCTTTGGGTTTATTGAATATTCCAGATTATTTACCTGGATAAGAAACATAGCAGCCAGGTTGCCAATGCTCTGGAAGGTTACCTTCATTCACTGGTAAGGAAAAGATATTCAGGGGACTTAAACTGGTGTTGGAACTAACTGGTGACGACACAGCTGTTGTGAAACAGGTGTTGGGAGCTATGCTTTTTTTTTTTTTTTTACCCCAGGACCACTCAACATGAATCTAGAATTAAACATATGAACATTTCTTTCTGAATGTAGGCAGTCTTTTTCCACTCAACCCTGATCTAATAGATACACTCAAGAAACACATCCCCACATTCAAAGCATTGCCCTTTAGGGCTCTGCAGGTTAATTGGCAAATTGTCTACGCACTCGTAGACCATTTACTTGTAGACTCGTAGCCTGCTATAATATAGTATTGGATGATTCTTCATTTTCCAGACAACTCTTAAGAGTGCGCCATAAACCTGACAGGACAAAATTTAGGCCTCCATATTTACCTCACAGGGCCTATCCCCCTCAAATGGTCAAATCAGAGACAATCTGAAAAAAAATCCGCCAATTATCATGGCAACAACATTGTGGAAAAATGAAAGAAAACCCACAAAATATTATGGACAGTAAACCCAAGACCTTCTGCATACGAAACCCTTAAGGGGACATGGAGGGGGAAAAAGAGAAATGTTGCTAGTGAGCACAAGATACTGTCTTGTGAGTACCAGGAAGTATCATGTGAGCACCAGAAGGTGTCTTGTGCACACCAGAAAGTATCTTGTGTGCACCAGAAAGTATCTCGTTCTTTAGAATTAAGTGTGCCTCTTCTTTCTTGACGTGCAATTCATAATATTTGCATTTTTAGTACATCCAGCTATACCCACAGAGTAAGGCTTCATGGTATAACGATATGTTTTGTCTAAATGATATAAAAATTCTATTGAGAAACATGAGCTCTATCGTTTCTACCGCAGTGTCGCAAAAAACACGCTTAATGGCAGTTTTTTACATCGTGACGCTCCACATACGGCATGCCCACACACGCTGCTGCCACTGTGAAAAACACAAACAAGCATGGGGGAGCCGTGTGTTTGTGGTGGAACAGAGGACATCTCTCGTGCATCAAATGCAGACGAGCTAACGCAGATGGAGGAGCTGCTGCCGAAAACGGGGGTCAACATCGGATGTGTGATCGTGGTTTTGTTTTAAAAGGAGCGACACAGAGCAGACCACTGTGGTTTGTAAAATATGTCGCTGCCATGTTGCTACAACTGACTCAAACACAACGAACCTCTTATCATTTGCGGAAAAACCATGAAAAAGAATATGATGAAAGTCAGCGTTTGAAGGCAGCCAAGGCTAACGTTGACCAGTCCACCACTGCCGTCACTGCTCGGAAGAAAAACGACAGCGAGAAGCAGCTGCAGAATTTGGCTGAGGCGTATAGCCGTGGAACACCGTACCCAAAGACCAAGTTAAGGAGAGACCTTGAATATAAAAGTTTGAGAACCTGTAAAAGTCTGATTTTCAGAAACACAATGCAAACACTTTATAAAAGTTTGACATTGTCAGATGGGTTTTTTTGGGATGTTTTCAGATCCATGTTATTTGAAGCAGTTTTGTATTTTTTTGTATACCTTGCATTATATATTGTCAAATTTTTGCAGCCAGACTTTAAACACTTTAAAGGGTTGCATGTTTATCATTTCGTGTTTTGGAACCAATATTTAATTTTTAAGAGCCATTTGCTGCTAACATTATTGGCAATGTTAAGCCTTCCTTAGGCTGGCTTCATAGAAATATTTAAGTTACTCAATCCTACGTTACATGCTGATGTCATGTGAATAAGCTAGCCTGTTAAATATACGAATGTTCATTTCATTATTAAACCTCGTGTAACTAATTGTTTACACAAATTTTGAATTATTGAAATTTATTCAATATATTTCAAGAGGTTCTAAATAAAAGTAGTCTTGTTTAGTAACGAAACTTGTTGAATATATCATTTAAACTACATTTCCAAGTAGCAATTCTATATAAACTATGCATCAATTGAATATACCAAAAATGTACTATATCATGATGTATATAGTATCGGGATATAAAATGAGCTATATTGGGATATGACCAAAATCTCATGTCGTGCAGCCCTACCACAGAGTTTGCCAGATGTTTGTAACTGTTCCTGAATGAAATTAACAATGTGATCCAAAGCAAAGTATCCCTTGCACCAAAACAGACTACAAGAATTCAAAATTTGTTTTAAATGTCTTTCTGACGACTTGCAAGTAAAGCAGCAATGTCTTAATAATGAAGACCCAGGTTAAAATAAAGCCTCAATAACTGTACTGTCATTTTCACACAGAAACACAAACTGAAATGCAGTGGATGATCTTCCAGAAATCATGCACACATGCGACACTTTCTGGTGCTCATAAGATACTTTCTGATGAGCACAAGATACTTCTGGTGCTCGCCAGAAAGTACATTGTGCTCACTTGAAACGCTCATATTTTTTTTCTCCATGTCCCTTTAGGGGCTCCGTATCTGCACCCTCATTTCATTTACTGTCCGATCACCAACCAGCCTGCTGACATCTGTGTGGACAAGAACGTTATATCCTGTATGGCGCAATAACAACAACAGGAAGATGTTGGCCACCAAGACGGTGACGTAATTTTGTGGATGAAGAGGAGACAATGGAGTCAGGCCCCTGAACCTTACTGATATAAATTCTGGAGACACAACTGTACATTGTGCTTGATGTGGTTGCAACCTTAGGAAGCAGTTTGATAACATGAACAAAACACCTGTGTACCTTTATGTAGTCAAGAACCACCTGATTGAAGTCTGATCACAGAAATAACACGGTTATGCATAGCTTAATGGGGTCAGGGTTTCAAACACACACAAACCAATGGCGGAGCGTGTACAGACAAACTAACGTGCAGTCCAGTTGTCGTGATCATTGTGAATCAGATGTTTGAACTCATTTGAATTTGTTTTCAAATTCTCAACTGAGCAAAAAAAAGTGTTCAGTAATGCAGTGAGGTTCTGTCGCTCACTGACTGCTATCAGACTTATGGATTTAAAAAAAAACAACTGCTTTTTTCATTGGTATAATTTAACTAGATTAAGAACTCTCACCTTATTTATATCAGTACAGCAATACTGAAGTACTGGTCTCAGGACCTTGACGGTCAGCTGTGAAAGTTGTCTGCTGTACCTCAGCACTTTTTTCGAAATAAAGTTTCTTGGCTGTTTATTGTTCATTTTCCACTGACATCCTGTAAATCGCTCTTGTGGGAATTTGACTGATATTTATGGCGTTTGATCGCAGATTTCTCCCCTTGTATCTATCTAACATTACTCCACTGCTGCACACGGACAGACTGAACCAGGGTGCACGCACCGAGGCTACCTACATCCGACGCTCAGGTAGAAAGGAGAAGAAAAGAAACCTCACCTGAATCAAAATCAGGAATATTCGCCTGGAAATCTGCTCCAACCCGCATTCCCACATCTGAAAAAAACACAAACAAAATGCGCCGACGATGTTAATAAAACGCGAACGTTGGAGCTGCGGACATGGGAAACTGTGTTGTTCGAGGCTATGCTCACCGTGGTCGTCGTCGCTGCCACTTTCGTCAGAAAAATGTCCGTTGGAGGCGTTGGACGGGCTCTTGGTGCCGTTTGAACGGCCTTTACCCAAATAATCCGAGCCTTTATCCATCATCCCTGGCATTTTCGCGATCGACTTGAAAGTTTATGCTGCAATATCGGAAAGGGAAGCGTCGGTCGGAGTGCGCTCAGCCGTGGTGTGTACACAGCACCGTCTGGCTCGCTTCTGCTTCTTTTCACGTCCACCTCGTTTATGCCATTTTATTTTTACTTCGAAATATCGTACACATTAATGGATGGACACTGACGTAATTCCAGGCTTAAAATATCCCTGTACACGTTGTGTCGTACAACTGAAAGTCTTCACTGAGTTGGAACTAACCACCCCAGCGGAAGGTTCCCTACGTACCGTCTGGCGGCGGTGCAACGTCTGCTGCTGCTGCTGCTGCTGCTGCTGCTGCTGCTGCTGCTGCTGCATAGACCGAAACTCGATCTTTCCGCTTTTTTGCAAACTGATAAAATAAAGAAAACGAAACAATCATTAATCAGCAACAACGGAATATTGAGGCATTTGAAAACGATTTGTGTGGAAGTTTAATGTGTTGAATGCTTTAATTTAGCGAAATAATCTAAAGTAAACACATCGATTAGATATGAATTATCATAAATAGAATTGTACATCAACATCACTGACTAAATACTGTAGATGATTTTTTTTTCTTATTATATTCTATATTTATTTTTTACTGTTTATTTTTTGGGAAGCCGCCTCCTGCACTGCTGTCTTGCAACAAGTAGAGGGAGACACAACAACAACCTCAGTCACTGCAGCAGAACGAGGCCGTGGAGGGGATCTGTGCGCGCCTCGTGTGCTCCCACTAAATCCAGCTGCACACTCCGGGACTGACTGGCTGACTGACTGACATTTCTCCTCAAATTCATAATGTTTCTTCCCCTCTTTCTTCCTAATGGCCCTGATATTGCTTCTTGTGGGCTTTTCTCGAAATGTAAGTAGAAATCAATGAAACAAATAAAACATTCACAACTAAATGTAAAGTGATGAAAGCCATTTGCATACCTTTTAATCATTGGAAGCTAATGTCTGAATTTGATTAAATTGGTCGGATTACGTTTTCTGTATTCGCATCCCACACATCTGTTGGTTATCTTAAAAAGTCGCTCTCAGGGCTCTAAAATGCTCCCATCTGACACGTGTTTTGCACATTTTGCTGGGGCAAGATCAACTTTCACTACCTTTCTGAAAATGTCTTGGATAAATGTCCGAATGTCTTTTTTTTGGAACCTGTGGCTGGAACTTTAATCCACTATCTTCTGTATCAGTTACCTTTTACGAACATCTCATAAATATTTTCTTTGATTCATTCGCCCCCCTCTTAGGGAGGACGGATAATTTTCAAAAAAATTCCTTTGGCAGGTCCATTCGGCACTTGTCCTTCCGAAGCAGTCCCGATACACTGCGCAATGCAGTGCCTGCATGGTTCTCTCTATTTGGAAACCAAGAGGAACTCTTAGTACTCGGCGTCGCCCTCTACAGTCAGAAAGGGGTACCGCCTTTCTGACTGCTTGTTTTCCTTCCAGCGGGGCACAAACCGATTGACATTCAGCGGTTAAAAAAACAAAAAAAAAAAAAACACTATAATGATAAATCACTGTAATGATCGTAATGCTGAAAGCTATTGCATCTGCAACACAGAAGCCTCATGCAAAGATTTTTTGTGATTTGTCATGTTTTACCTTCTGTGCTGAGCCTCGCCTTTATCCCTTTTTTTAATTGTCACACTCATTCAGCCAAAATAAAGAAAACACCCAACAGTAAGAAAACACATGTACACGGAAATCTAGTAAATATTAAGCTTTCACCTGCCTCATTAGAATACCTGTCAAATGTTCTTATACATAACAATGAAGCAAAACAAGCATGTAAACAAAACTCGTGAATGTAAGAATAGGGAACTGGTGGTTTGAGAATAGGTAATGTGATTAGAACAAGGGTTCTATGGTTTTAGCCCCCCCCCCTTTCTTTTATTTATTTATTTATTTATTTTTGCATTTCTCAGCAGCCCGTATGGCTCAGTGGATCTCAGCTTTTGTTACGCAACATACTGACTGACTACAACTTTTCACTAATAAACCACTAAAAGCATGTATCGACTTGGTACCCTTTTAGGAATCCTGAAGAAAACAAATTCCATCTAAAAACGGGAAAAAAAACCTACAATAATCAAATGACATTGTAAAAGCATTCACGCATTAAATTTCTTTTTGGAGATGTTTTAAGTATCTCCTGGAATGTCTCCAATTACTCAAAAGGGTACTGGCACCACAATTTGAGAAGCATTCCTGTCGGTTATTTCTCCTTCAATTACCTGGTCCATCTGAGATCCAACAGAGACGCAGGTCGATGTGTAGCCTGCAATAAAGACGAGCTTGTTTCTAAAGAATCGTGAGCAGCGATTTGTGTGGGCTGATCTTCACACGCTGTCAGCGGAGGCAGTGACGCAGCGTCCCGTCTCTGCTACCGCTGTGTCTGTGCATGGCTTCTCGGAGCTCCTGCTGCAACCATCTGCAAGTCTGTTGAGGGTGGAGAGAGAGAGAGAGAGAGAGAGAGAGAGAGAGAGAGAGAGAGAGAGAGAGAGAGAGAGAGAGAGAGAGAGAGAGAGCAGTGCTGCTCCAGCATCATCAGCAATGTGAACAGAGGCTGTTCCCCGCGCTGCAGAGGGACAGCAGGCGGCAGGATGGCAGGAGGACGGCGGGGTCTCGTGGCCCCCCAGAACACGTTCTTGGAGAACATCGTTCGGCGGTCCAACGGTAAGGCGCGGCACGGCCCAGTCCGGTTCTCAGAGAGGCCACATAATTGAATTTTTGCCTTGGACGTTCCCGCTTGTTGTGCGGATTATCCATGCGGCTCTGTCGGCTGTGAACCCGCCGTGGCCAGCGTTTCTTTATCTACCTGTGGTTTTCAGGGTTATTTATGGGACTCGCGTCGCCAACCAAAAGTTCCTGGAGAGCAGAGGTTCGGTCCACCGGTCTGTGGCTTTAATTTCTCAGATGTCTCCATCCCTGATATGTTCATTCCACCACCATAGTGTGTCATTTCGGGGCTTCTGCTGCTGAAAACGAAAAAGGAGCAGACCACAATGCGGCGAAAGTCAGTCTGTGCAAAAAATAGTGAAATTGCGATTGGACAGCAGTCACAGGGTCGGCACACACACGTGTAGCAAACACACACACACACACACACACACACACACACACACACACACACACACACACACACACACACACACACACACACGATGGTTGAAAGTCTCCAAATGAGTGAGGGAGCTTGAAGCGAAAAATTGGGAGTATCCCAGACTATCCAGAAGGAGCAGAGACATAAACCTGCTGATCATGACAAACAGAAAGGCTCTGTAGGCCAGCATATTTTGAATTTTCAAACATTTTCATTTTTATTCACATTTTTTATTTGTAGATGAAATTAAACAAAACCTCCATCTCCATAAAACCCTAACCCTTGCCCTAATCCTAAACCCTCTCCATGCTAATTTTGCACAATTTGGTCCAGGGTTGACATGCCAAAATACCACTGGTCCCTGGTGCAAATATAAAGCATGATGGGCCAATCGAGTCACTGTGGGTTTTTTATGAAGACCTAAATTTGTGACTATCTTCATTTTTCAGCTTTCCAAATTCTAAGGCTTGTCCAGCATTGGGTCATGACGGCAGTAGTCTAAGCAGAGACTTTTCCCTACGCTGACACTCCCCTTTGCTTGTCTGAAAGGACCCTGAAAGTGTTCCCAGGCCTGCTGGGTGACGTCAATCCTCCTGTGTGCCATGGCTCTTCCTCATGGTCTCCTTTTGTCATAGTAAATTTTGCTTAGTTTCCAGCATTAGACAAATTCATCATGAATGAATTTCTGGCCAACATGCTTCACAAAACAACACAGAGTGCTTGAACTTCAACACAGTATCTCCTGCGTGTCTCAACGGAAATAAACACACAGGAAGAATGGACCTGGGAAACCAAAACTTTTACACATTTTGTGCAAAATATAGACATAGAGATAAACACATCTATAGGTGGGATCCTTATGGCCTGACCAGAATAGTATTTCAGACTCAGATTTCTGCTTTTAAACTCCACTTGCTTTAACTTTTGTGACCTTTTGATAATCAACAGTAAAACTGCTACACTTCTGCTTAATTTGAACATCGGTCTCGGCCTCATTTGTGTCTCACCTGGAAAAACTGCATCAGGACTAGAGTTCTTACGATACCAAAAGGAGTAACCATGATACTATACCAGACAAAGTATCACGGTTCCGGGTAGTGTCAGGATACAGCGCCTTTTTTTAAAATTTTTATTATTCTTTTTATGAACTTCAGTTTGTTTGTATAAGTTCTAAATACTCATTATGTTCTTTGGTGCATAATAAAGTTAACACTGGTGAAGTAAGAATTAGACTGAAACAAATGTTGTGAACAAAAGCCAAAATTGTTCCAGATGTGACTTTTGGAGTTTGGTTTAAAAAAAAAAACAAAACATGGTCACGTCCAACTGAGGCCTGAAATTCTGCAGGAGTATCGGTCTGGCTTAACGGAATGACAAAGCACTCACAATGTCTCATTAGGGTGGCAGATTTAGCTTTTTTTGCTCTCAGATATGTAAAAGTTGGCATTGTGCAGATGAGAAAAGTAAGTGGTTCTCTGAAGTCACAGCTGATTTTTGGCCTGGTCATAGGTGCATCAAAGTGACAGAGAGGCGGTCTTGGCTTTTTTTGTCAAGACCAGGTGGAACTGAGGATGTTCAGATGGCACTGCTGAGAGATGTCAGTTGAAGACTCTGTCTCGAGGTCTGAAGGGACCTCGGTGCTTAGTGCAGACATGTGTGGTGGCTGGAGGGACTCCTGAATTGACCCACTAACCCAGTCAATGTAGGATTTGTGAAGACTAAGTCAGTGGTCAGTGTAGTGCTTTCAAAATATGACACTGGATAGGTTTTTGATGGTGGCTAGGGAAGCGTGGACAACTTCAGGTGTGTGGCAGCACTCAGGATAAATCCATCTGAGTGCAAGTGGTGACTGGTTGAAGTCAAAGAACTTGCCCTTGTCTCAATCAGTGAGTGAGTTTCTCCTCAATGAGGGCCCTCACCCTGCTGAATCAAGGGTAGCAAAGGTGTGGGGTTCATCAGACAGGAGGTGGCCAGCCTGTAGCAGAGGTCCTGGAGACGGGACTGGGAACGTTGTGGTCACCCGGATGCCCCCCACTGCTGAGGAGGCTTTACAAATTGTAAAGATGGTACAGGTATCATTATCATAGGAGAATGTATGCTTAATACTTTTGGCTGATAAAATTTCATCCTCGTGTATATTGCAGTCACTGTAAATGTTCGGTCTTGAAATGTTCTATTGATTGGAGAATCCTAATATCCCTATTTCTGTGGTCAGATACTAACTTTGTGCTTGGAAATGCACAAATTGTGGACTGGCCGATTGTGTACAGCAACGATGGTTTCTGTAAAATGTCGGGGTACCATCGAGCCGAGGTCATGCAGAAGAGCAGCACCTGCAGGTACATCATCAAAAGACACACAATGTTTTTGGCGAGAGCTCGTTTTTTTTGCTTTGAATGGCAATGTTATTATGAACTCTGTTTTTTTTTTTCAGCTTTATGTACGGAGAGCTCACCGACAAAGAGACGGGTGAGAAGGTTCAGGAGACCTTTGAGAATTATGAGATGAACTCTTTTGAGATTCTGATGTACAAGAAAAATCGTGAGTACCAAACTCTATTGTTTACTTTCCATTATTCTTTGGGGTACTTGAAGACATTGCATGGTGTACTGGAAAAACTCGACAAAAATTTGGAAACCTGCATGCATGAATAATTTCAAATAACTATTGAATAAATCTACTGTTAGAATGATGTTTTAAAAGTATGCTTTTTTGGGGCATTCATGTTATTTAAAGACTGACTAAAACCCTGACAATGGACGACTCCCACAGCACTAGTAATGCAGACACACTCTCTACAGAAAGGTTAGTGCTGGTCGCTCTGCCATTAGTAGAGCTACTGATACGACCAGGATCTGATTCCACTTTAATTGCACTACAGTGTGATCACATCAGTCACATCCTGAGCAGGCTCATGTGCTGTCTATGTAGCCGCCCACATAAAGATAAAGATTTTCCACACTTTACAGTAAAAGCTCACAGACATCAGCCTGCAAGCCTTTACGACACAATTCAATTCTGACACATCCACAGCATTATGTCACAGTCCAGCAGAAAAGCAGTTTGTTTGTTTGTTTGTTTGTTTTTTTACTTTAAAAGCAAGCGCTCACTGTGATATGTTTGCATTTCCTTCCCCATGTGGGCTGCTGCATTTACAGCCTTTGAGCCTGCTCACAGGCTTGATTGATAAAGCCACAGCACATCAAACAGTACTGTGAAGCTGACCCTCCAGGACCGAAGTTTGACACCCCCTGCCTTAGAGGGAGTCACTCTTACATCTTACAAAAAAAACTAAATTGAAATACTTTGACCAAAATGTCAATATTTGGATTGGAATCGATCAATATTATTTCATTGCCAAAATTATTTTTATGCTGAAAAAGTGGTTTGGGGGATTGAATTAAAAATCCCAAAAAACACACTTAAAATAAATATTTATTTACTGTTTAGTACTGATGGCGCAGTTCTGTGTGTTTACAAATGACAAGAGAATCAGTGAGTGGGACAGAGATTGTTCTGCCCTCAAAACATTTCATACAAACGTTGTAATTCCTTAATATGGACGCACATTGCATTTACTGGATACAAAAAACTTTGACAGCTGTTCTCATAATTACGAGAAAAGATCTCATAATTATGAGTAAACATCTCATAATTACGAGAAAAGATCTCGTAATTACAACATCAGGAAAAGTGCCATACTGGCCACTGCTTCACTCCGTATCACTAACTGTACATCCACAGGGGGAGTTTGAGGGGGATACGCTCAGGGTGGGCCAGTGTGACCCTGACAGCAAAACTTCAAAAAGGACCTTTTTCCCTATTTTCTTTCGAAATGTTCGTATGTGGTGCATGATGACCTCAATGAACTGCTTTTGTGGTGCTTTTGCAGTTTTTTGTGTTTTGAAAAGTGTTTCTGTGGTACACTCACAAAGTGCCTCATGCCAAACGATGACAAATATTATGAAATTAGAAGTATGAAAGAAATGTGTAAATAAGTCCACCCCCCCCCATCCATCCGTCCGTCCGTCCTTCCATCCATCCATTTTCTTCCAACTAACCGGGGTAGGTTTGCAAGGCCAGCAATCTCAGCAGAGACACGCAGATGTCAATGTCCCTTGAGACTTCCTTGCAGCGTTCCTCCACAGTGGTCCCACCCCAGGGGCTTCCTCTTCCAAAGTATCAGCTCTCCAAATTATCTTTGCAATCTTTTTTATCTGACAACAGCAGCTACTCTAGCAGCTTGTTTGTGGTATTTTGGAGGTGCTAATGTCCAATCATGACTCGTGCAGTTAACTTCACATTGAGCAGTGGGTGCGGTTGTAATTCTCTCTGCATTCTGAAGCATGCTTGCTGCAGTCACCGCTGTTGAGTGCACAAAGAATGAAAACCACCAGAGAATCACATGTGTGCAGCGTCATCAACAAAACTGTCACTAAAAACCATTGGAAGCACCACAACTGCAATGAAAGACTAGTTCATCTTTTACTGTGGCTTGCAGTCAGCTCCGGGTGTGCAGTAATGAATAAATGCTGCTCACTATGGATGTTAGTTGACGTTTAGGATTACACAGACTCCCATTAATAAAAACACAGAAATGCAGACAGAGTTAGAGAGGATCACTCCTCTAACTTGGTCAGGATTAGTTCAAGTAATTTTTAAGGTGTGCTGTTTAAACATTTGTTCCATTGGAGTAGTTTCTGTTCCCAACACATCACATACATCAGCAGGCTTTATTTGAATCCATTTTTAGAGGCAGAGGACTTGTCCTTCAAATTGTCAGACAGAGAAGCCCGAGTCGCCACTCCAGAGAGTCCAGTCCCTCACTGCTACTCACCACTGTATCCCTGCCTCTGCCATGGTGATGTAACTTTCTCAAATACTTTTCTACTGATGCTGTCTGGTGCTGTTTGTCAGTCCAGAGTCCTGCTCAGTCCCTCCAGAAAACAGTGCAACAGGTCAAAGTTGGACAAAGTACCAAGCAGTAACCCGATCTGTGAATCTTATTTTGGAGTTCTTTGATAACGACCTAAATACTCAGAAGACTGGTCAATTTTTCCCAAGTTTGTGACTTTCATGGAGAGTTATGGCATCCATCTGAATCCTCCTGGCATTTTTTTAGCCATGAGCAACAAAACTTGCAACTTACTCCTGCGTTTTGGAGACTCTTTAGCAGTACACATCATTGTACATCATTGTTCTCACTGTTGCTAATCAATTTGGACCACCTACCAAATTTACAGCATGCATCAGGTGATGCACACCACTCCAGTACCAGGCTGCACATGACATTTTCATGTGCAAATCCACTGCTGATATTGACTTGGCATATTTGTCCGTGATGCCAATCAGGTCATTACATCATTTAATAAGTTGTACCACAAAGCAGTTCGCAACACTGGGATTTCTATCTTCAGTCATTGTCAGTGAATATTTTTCATGTGTATAATTTCTTTTTCCATTTGGTGCTCTAGGGATGCCAGTTTGGTTTTTTGTGAAGATTGCCCCAATTAGGAACGAGCAGGACAAAGTGGTTTTGTTTCTCTGCACCTTCAGTGACATCACAGCCTTCAAGCAGCCAATTGAGGATGAATCCACTAAAGGTCAGTCTTGTTCCGAGAGCAAGACCTTTGTACGGGCATCATACCATATTTCTACTGTGATTAGATAACAACGGAAAAAGTGCCCCTCACATCATCAGTTGCAGGAATAACTTAGTCAAACCAAACAGATCATATACATTTGATAAGGAACAAATTAGTAGAGTTTTAAAGGGAAAACAGATTAAACTCAGGTTATCAATGTTTTCTTAACATTAACTTGATCTAAAAAACAAAAAAGTTACCTTAATTGTTTTCGGTAGATTGATACATCACTCATTTTAATTGTTACCAATAGGAAATGTATAATTTTCAAAGACACAAAAAATGATTTGCAAAATCCACCAAATCACAGCCTTGTTGAGGTTCCATCTCTGCTGGGATTTACCTAATTTATCTCATGAGCAGGTTGGGGAAAATTTGCACGCTTGACTCGTGCATTAACCAGCAGTCGAGGAGTTCTTCAGCAGCTCACCCCAGCTGTCCATAAAGGAGAGCTAGTTCAAAAACATTCACGGCTGGCAGAGGTAAGGTCATTTCTTCTCCTACACCAAATTTTTTGGGGTTGAAGACTTTGTCTAAAATGGGTTGTAGACAGACTTGTAAAATCCTGTTATTCCAGGTCAAACGTGTACTTTTTCCATCAGAGCTTTGAAGAAGTCATCCTTTATCTGTGCTTCTCTGTTGTTATAACAAATGAAAAACATGATGCATGTTATCGATTAATCAAACAATTTAAGCTTTTGACAATACAAAATGATCCCATTCTTGCCAAATTATAAGCCTCAAACACAGATGCATAGTTCACGTCAAAAGAATAGCAGAAGATAAAGGAAGGTATCCATTAATTGGAGGGCATACAGTAGCTGAATCAAATGGTGAGGACATACATTTCCTGTTAAGTACAACTTCTTGGAGAGAGATCAAGGATATAATGCAAGAACAACTGGCAGCTCATGTCGAAATAGATTTCCCCCTTTCAAGATTAGCAAGCCACAAATTGAAAGACTCTTAAAATTTGAACAAAGTTTTATATACTATTCAAACCATCATCGCAATCTTTCTTCTAAGGATACTACTCTTAGTCTTTAGAGACTAGGAATACCTTCTCCTTTTTAAGAGAGACCCTTTTTAGCAAAAGTGAACTTTGGAAGAATCTAGGGTATTGTTGTGTAATCGTAGTTTCCTACAGCTGCAAAAGTCAGACCTAAGAACAGGAATGAAACAGGAAGTGGATAAAAATACCTGATCATGTAGTCTGTATCATGACTGCTTAGGACACAGTCGTGTATGTTTTCAGTAATATTTCACCTGAAGGTTGTGGTGCAGTGAATTTGTATTTACCACTAAGCTGATGGAACGCTGGCTGAAGATATACAGTTTGTAAAACATCCCTGGATCCTAGTGGTGTTGCAGCCAAATCCAGTGTAAATTCAGTGAATGGTGACCACGAGTATTATGTTAGAAAAAAAAACAACTTCAGCCTAGTGTTGAAGAGCTTCTGTGCATTCATGTGAAGCCACCTGAAGCATTTACATGTTTATCTCATGAGCTGGTGACAATGTCAAAAACTTACTTTGATTTAGCAACAGGCTGAAAAGGAGTCGGAGGAGACGTAAACTGTTCAAGGTGTTCTAAAGAGTCATTAGGTACATAAAAATATTCCCTTCTTTTTCTTCTTTAGTTTGTTTGATTATGCAAAAGGAAACGTGAATAATAAAGTTGGATACCAATGATATTTAATTATTGTGAGTGGGAATTATGTGGTATATTAAAGGTGGAATGTTTCCACAATAAACAGGTGTCCACATTAAAGACTTTGTGAATCAAATTCAAAATAAAACACTATCTATCAAGAACAAATTAAATTTGTTTTGTCTAAATGACAAAAGAGTCACATATTGTATTATTAAAAATTAAGTTCATGTGATTTGGTTCTGTCAGAGCGAATTTGCCAGACACTGACTGTGTGTGTTTATTTGAACTGTGCATGTGAAAACCTGTGGTTTTCCTTTTTTTTAACACCTTTTGGTGTCGTGTTTCAAAAAATGTCATGATGTCACGTCAACAACAGGCCCTTTGATGACATCATTGTGTCTGTTGTCATATCAACCAAGGCCTTTTGATGATGTTATTGTGTCTGTTGCCATGTCTACAATGCCCCTTTGATGACATCATTGTGTTTGTTGCCATGTCTACAAAAGCTGTTTGATGGTGTCATTGTGTCGGTTGTTATGTCAAAAAAGGCCCTTTGAACATTATCGGCTCTGATGATTTTTTCCTGTTTTTAGTATCACATGTGGGGGCATTTTTCCAAATCAGGCTGACTTGAAAAATGTCATCATGTCTTTAAAAGACATAGACAGACATGTTAAACTTTGTGTTTTGAGCTGCTGCTGCAAAAAATCCAAAGTGCATCTTTCTTGTGCTACTATTTGCCAAAGCAGAATGTTCTGATAGACTGAGAGATGGAAAAACATTCTTGATGTCTTTCACTATTCCATCAATCAGAATACCCTCTATAAATGTGGAGCATGGCTGGCTCTCATCTTTGTGTCCATTTAATCTGGTTTTTAAAAAATCTGAATGGCTCCAACCTGTGGCTGGGAGTTCATTATGGAAATATGGAATTGTTTACTCTTCAGGACAGAGATTTTCCATGCCATGGAAGCTTTACAGATGGAAAACTTCTTCTGTTTTGGTTCCTGTCTGATCTACAGTGAGAGTACAGTTGTGTGCTTGGATGTGGCAACATGGAAGGTAGTGTCGGTGTAAAAGTTCCAAAGGGCCACTCGAGGCCATTGGGGGGGAGCAGTGATGTAAAATATTGGAGTGTTCTTGGGTTTAGCGCTTGAACACCAGACCCACACTGTTTTTGGGTGGTGTTTAAGTCTCTAACATGGATGTAACACAAGTTTTGTTTTTTCATTCTGAAATAGGAATAAAATTGCATTCAAAGTGTATCTTTCAGTATTACACCCTTCATCCCAGTCCAAGTATATACATCATGATTACGAGCAATCAAATTCCACTTTATTGAATTATTTATAAACCTCTTTCTTAATTGAAAATGCACATGATCATAAAAGTACAAGCAGATGAAATTGGTCCGAACAAAACAACTCCACATTGAATGCACAGCTGTCGCAAGAATAACGCAGGGTTGGTTTTTTTTTTTGTTTTTGTTTTTTTTTTTTAAATCTATTGGATGTCATTTCTGGGAGTGGTCACAGTGCATTGTTTCATGGATCACAGCTCAAAGTTGTACAGTTTTATATCAAATTGTGCAACAAGTATTGAACAAATTGATAGCACGAATGCATAAATCAGAATGTACTGCAAAGATTTAAAGTTCACTTTCCTTTCACTGTAGCTTCGCCTACATAAGAAAAAGAACCGCAGTTTTCCTGCCTTTAAAGTTCAGTTGATTACAGTTTTTCTTGATTGCTAAAGCACAAAACTTGATTCCTGTCGCTCAAACACTCAAACCTTTTCGTCATTCCCAGAAGCACACACCCATTTCCCATAACCACAAACACAATTCCTGTTTCAACACATGTCTCATGGCAAAACGATCAGCCTTGAAATTGTGAACACACCAATCAGAATTGAATGTCAATAAATAGAGTTTAGAGGCATGCTCATGTCCTTTGGTACAATGGATCCCAACCACACAGAGGTTGAAAGACAAGAGAGAGCAAGAGGCAGGGGCAGAGGACAGTCAAGGCAATTACTGATGACATCCATGCCACTGTTGTTCATCGTGTGGTGGGACATGGGACGACAATGAGAAAAGCTGGCCAACGAGTCCAGCCAAAAAAAAATTGTTTCACAGCTACTTTCAGGAGGGAAAAAAGGTAATTTGCCTCATTACCACTATGTCACAGTATATGCACAGCAATGCTGAAGTACATAAAGACTGAATATCCACCATGTGCTGTGTAGTTTATACTCCAGTATACTGTGCTACAGTACACCATCGGTCAGTAATGGTCATTTTTGCAGAACTGAGAGGCAGCCATCTATTGGATACCGTGCAATAATCCAAGTTCCTGGTCAGAGGGGGGGCAACATCACTATGTGTGCAGCCATTAGCTACCATGGGATCCTCCAATGTCATGCTGTACTGGGTCCATACAACACAGCACCACTCCTTCAGTTTCTAGATCAGCTGCACCATAACATTCTCCAACAAGAAGGGGAGCCAGGGGCAACCAGGGCAAGCCCAATATGTTGTCATTTGGGATAACATGAGCCTCCATCAGGCTGTTCTGGTTCGCACCTGGTTCAGTGACCACCCCAGGTTCAAAGTCCTTTTTCTGCCAATCATACTCCCCTTTACTGAATCTCAGCATGGTGGTGGATTGTCACAACCCATACACACAGTACAATCTCCTGGAGGCCATGGTGAATGCATATGAGGATATTTCTCTGGAATCTATCCAGGATTGGATCAGACACTCAAGGGGAGGTTTCCCATAATGTTTTACATCATGTGTTACGTTGATGAAATACTATGGCCTGACCCTGACCTGAGACAAAATAATGCTGATATTGATGCCTATGAACTTGTATATGTGCTCAATCAGGAAGTGCTGTGAGACAAACCTTGTTAATGTCATTATGGTGGCAATGTGTTGAATTAATCCCTCCTGTGTGTAACAAACACTAATGTAGTTTGTGTTCTGATGGCTTGTGTGTATTGTCTGAGGGTAAAGATTGATTTGGACACAGAAGTTAGAAGTTTGGACTGTTGGGTGTGAGTTTTTTAAATTGTGTGTGAGGATTTGGGAAACTGGTGAGTTTTTCCAGGAATTGTGCCTTAGCAATCCAGAAAAACTGTTATAAAAATACATAAATAAGTAAAAGCATCAGTGTGAAGGGTGTTTGTCAGAGTGAGCCTCTGTCTGATGGTTTTAATACTGCAGCTCTGCCAGCTTAATGCACACCATTGAATGAATTTATGAGATGGTTTTGCACAACACATGTTGTGTATGGACATTTGCTGCTCCGTGCAATATGCATCTGTTTAACTTCTAGATCAGTCGGGCCTGGTAAGTTTCCAAAATAGCTGTGATTGACTTAATTGCCTGTCATTCAATGTTAACCATGGAGTTAATTTACATCCATGGTCCTTTGGTAGGGAACTACAAAGTTCAAGACAATATAAGACAGACAAGTTACAGCGACTGCCCTGCACCGAACAGCTGCTGGTCGGGACTGCTGTCTTGTAGGACATATATAAGGCTAAGCTATGGTCGCCCTTAGGCGGGCTTCAATGTGCTTCAGTGATATTGTGCATTATGCTGCTTGAGCAGTCTCAATGTGTTTTACGTGTTCAGTCACATTCAAACATTTGCATCCACAGACACACAGACGGCCACACTTATCATGCAAGGTTGCTGGACCACAATTGTGAGCGACATGCAGTGTATTGCCCATGGAAACTTCAGCACATGGTTAGGGCAAGCTCATTTGGGTTCAAGTCTGGCAGCTCAAGAACATTGACAGTTAGCCCTGGAGTCACTCCTGTCTCACCTTGAGTCAGTGCTCAGAGTTACTAATCCTAACTCTTCATCCCGACTCTGTCATTGCGCTCCCCCCAACTCTGGTCCCGCCCTCGTGTCCATGTGACCCCCTGACTTCTATGTTTATTTTCTTCCTATACCACCATGCAAGGCTGAAGAACATGCTAATCCTTGCTGAGCCTGGCATTAGACAGCTTCTCTTTGGGCTTGTGTAGCCTTGATGCTTTGGTTCTACTACTGTAGAGCTCACATGAAGGACAACCTGTGCAAGCTTCCAGATGACAGCTGTTCACACTAATTCTTGTGGTTTTACAGAGTTGTGGTCATTACTCGACACTCTGACCTCACAGAAAATCTCAGGTGTGGAGGAAATTGTTCAATAAGTACTGCTGCTATGTTTCAGTTTCAGTGTTACCCATGATTTTTTTTGTTGCCAAATCAATTCTTTTTTGTGAGCACAACAATGGCTCTACTTTTCAAGAAGGTTGGACTTCAACTCAGTGGTTAGCAGTTCATTTCCATTCTTGCCCTTTCCACGTATCAAACTGTCCTCACAAGCAAAACACTAAACCCTGAGTGGTTCCATTTTATATGTGAATGCATCTCATGGCAGACTCATCATTGGTATGTGAAGGATTTCCTTTTTATTATCTGACTAAAGTTCACTGTTTCACCTTTTAAAGAAGTCCTTTCCGGGTTGGGGGTGGGAAGAATTTCATCTGGGTCTTTGACTCGGACACAGAAATCCTTCACATTCCTGGTAGACACATAGGTAGAAATAACTAAGTTCATGTCTAAATATTTGCAATGACCTAATATTTTTTTGGGAGGGGGTGGGGTTGTAGATTCTGAGAAGGAATGAAAGATACAAAAAAGGCACCTCACAAGCAAACATGTAAATAAGAAGCATTAACTTGAAAGTGAGTGAATGGAAGCCCCCCATACTCCTAAACTACTCATAGCTATTCTCGGCTATTCAAAATAAAAGTGTGAAGTCTCTTTTCTTCAAAGGAAACTATGTCTGCTGGATCTATTTTGGTTGGTTTGTTTTGATAGAGTGGTGGGATCGAGGAGCTGAATGCAGACTGACACTCAGCAAGACAGTTTTTGTGTTAAACGATTGTTTTTTAGAAGAACTCTTTTTTCATGCAGTTTGCTGTTCATTGTTGATTTGTTTTTTTCCACTGTAAGGAACCATCTAATTTGGGTGTTTTTGTAAATTGATAGAAACTTATCATTTATCTTTGTCAAATTGTATACAGGGGTTTACATTGTCGTTCATTGTGGTGTTAAGTTTAGAGCTTAACCAACTGTCCTTTCAGAATGAAGGAAAATAAATCCCTAAATTTTCTTGTGAACATTATCAACAGTTTGGTTTATGGAAGTTTGAACCATTTATTTTTTGCAAGTAAATATATACAATGCCAATTTCAAGTCATTATATGTTCACAGGCATCCCCACCAGTTGTACCTATTTATGCCTAAGGAAAATGGCTTAAAAATTGGTGGCATGTTTGTGTTTCCTTTATTATATATTTATAAGAAAAGCAACCCTGCACCAGCCCATTTTAAAATCCATAAAATCCTTTATGCTCCTTACATTATAATATTTCAACTGAGTGAGATAATTACTAATAATTGCATGATACTGCAACCATACTGATAATCCTGTGCAGTAACAATTATGACCTCCACCAAGATGGTTGTGGATCAGTCCAGTTGGTTTGTCTGTCTCATTTTAGCAGGATACCTTTGACAGGTTTTGATTAAATTTGCAGGACAAGTGAGGGGTGGCACAGGGAGGAACTGAATAAATGTTGGTCTGGTGATAATCCCCTCATTCAGTGTTCTATAATAATAATAATAATAATAATAATGATTAAAATGACAGTTCTGTGGCACATTATAATACTTTCTAATTGCATCTTGTTATTAATATTTTCAGATGTAGTGTTTTACCTGAAAAACCTTTTTCAACTTCCTAACAACAAAAACAACAGCTTTATGTTTCTGATGTTTGATCTGTCTCAGGTTCTCCAGCTGGGTTCGGACATCTTGCCGCAGTACAAACAGGAAACCCCAAAGACACCCCCGCACATCATTCTGCACTACTGCCTCTTCAAAACCACATGGGACTGGGTCATCCTCATTCTGACCTTTTACACCGCAATCATGGTGCCCTACAATGTCTCCTTCAAGACCAAGCAGAACAATGTCAGTTGGCTGGTGGTGGACAGTATAGTGGATGTTATCTTTCTTGTCGACATTGTCCTCAACTTTCACACCACATTTGTCGGTCCGGCTGGAGAGGTCATTTCTGATCCCAAACTCATTCGCATGAACTATGTCAAGACTTGGTTTGTCATCGACCTACTCTCCTGTTTGCCTTATGACGTCATCAATGCCTTTGAGAACGTAGACGAGGTTAGTGGGCTTTCCTTTGTTTGCTTTAGAAATGTTATAATGCAAATATGGACACGAGTGTGTATGACACTGAGACATAATTGTTGTAAATCAGTCTGTGTTTATTGAACTGATGGGGAGTTTACGACATGAAAGAAAAGAGTGATCCTTTTTGAGTTTCTCCATGCTGCAAGATGATGGTGGATGGCTGTTGTGAACTTTGAAATGTGCAAAAAATTATTTTAAATTTGGTGATAGACTTTACCGAAAGCCAATTGAAAAAAAAACAGAGTAAGTGAAAAACTATCACCAAATTTGCTATTTCTGTCAAATATGGAAATTTTTTAAAGGACTACCAACAGTAGCAAATTCACCCTGACACAAAAAAAGGCAAACTGCAAACATGTATTTACGAAAGAAAAAAAATTATCCAAACTAAATAAATATTCTGCTCACAGTTATTCAAGTATGCACAAGTATATGTTTGTGAGAAGCAGTAGAATTTCTCCATGTGAATGAGACTTAGCTGGTGTTAAGAAAAGCTTCAAATGTCTCGTGAAAGGATTCACTGCACTATATATTTCATATACAAAGAGGCCTTCATTTTGCAGGTGGACATTTAGTTCATGAATGATGCAGTCACATCCACAGCATCTGAAAGCTGTGATGTCATGGCCTATCTTTACACAGAACCTCTGAATCTGGTCTGTCAGGCCACGGAGCCTTTTCAGTAATTTTCCATGATCACCACACTCAAACTCTTTTCTTTAACAAACTGTCTTTGAGATAATGCTCTTGCTCATGTGAAGTTAACTGTTTCAGTTACAGTATCAATGACATAGTTTATTTATAACCAGAGATAGGAACTTGGGACTCCAGACTCGAGTCACAATTTTGTGACTTTTTGACTCGACTCGATCAAATCAAAAAAAGACTTGGACTCGCTTGGACTTGAAGCTCAGTGGCTCGAGACTTGGACTCGACTCGACCCCTTTGACTTAGAATGACTCGACGAGTCATTTGATGAGTCATTTGACGTCATACATCAGAGACCGAAGAGCCACCGGCAGCATTTTAATACAACAACCCAAGTTCTGCTGCGAGTGCGACCGTTGAGGGAAACGCTGATGACGGCTCTCCAGTCTCACCGCCACCCAAGCCGTTGTATGGGGCTGTCACGGAGCGGTGGGGCCGCCGGTTATGGAACGGTTGCGGGAGCTATTTACGGAGGGCCTGTAGCTATCTAGAACAGGGCAGCCAAGTACACTGAAGCCTTGTTTATCGCAGGGTTATGTTACAAGAAAAAACAGCAACAGGTGAAATCCACGAAGTAGTCATCTTTATTATTTACAAATAATATACAGTGCTGTGTTCCGTAATAGCACCCTGCAGCCGCATAGCAATAGCTTCCTTTAGCATGTCCAGAAGTGTAACTTTCTCCGCCACAGTTAGCATTTTCCTCTATATTTTGAGCGTGTCTGCAGCTGCATTTGTCAGTGCTGAACGTTTCGTCCACATTGTGGGTTTTGTCATGGAGAAACTTTGCAAACATGCAACTTTGCCAAGCTGAAAGCATTCTGTAATGGACAGAGAGGAGGGACGGAGGACATTGATTGACATTGGCCTACAGTCCCTCAGCCAATCAGGACGCAGGGCACGATGCGGTTCATAAACTGTTAAAAAAATATATCAATAAAATAATTTTTTAAAAACCACACTGATATGTCTGTGAAAGGTGAACAGAGTTATAAGGAGTTTTCACTGTGCTTGAAAGAAGTGCTGAGTCATGTGGTTGCTGTTATAATATTTTTGCCATTTCGAAGCAAACACCATACTGCTGGGCTTCGTCTACAATGGGAACTATTTGGACTGCTTGAAATGATAGCTGAGTTTTACCCTTTTTTTTAAATATTTGAACAAACATTGGATTGTTAGAAAGTGGTTGCTTATTTATTTTTGTGAAAATGGAGGAAACTTCCCTCCCCCTCAAAGTAGTGGGTCAATTTACCAGATTATACAGATGCAGATGTGTGCTGATTGTTTTCATAGCGTCATATAAAGGTAAGTGTCCTTGACAAATAAACCTAGTAATACATTTGTAGTTTTATAAGGGGTTGCCATATTTGTACATCAAAATACACCTAATGACAGAATGTAAACGGCTGAGTATGTTTACCATATAGTATGGTAATATATTGTATGTATAGGGCCAGATTCAAGACAGACAGACAACAAGGCAGACTCACAATGACATCTACATCTATTTAGAGAAAGTATCAAAATCTCAGCCAAATATTTCCTTTTTGATATCTCCATAGTTTATTTATTTGAATGACTTGTTTAGGACTTGAAGGAAAAAATATCAGGACTTGGGACTTGACTCGGGACTCGAGCACAAAGACTTGAGACTCGACTCAAGCATAAAGACTTGTGACTCGACTTTGACTTGCAAAACAAGGACTTGGTCCCACTTCTGTTTATAACAGTGACTTACGTGAAGCCTCCTGATGTATAATCAAAATGTAAAAATGTCATTTTTTTGCACAGTTTTTTTTCTCACTTCATCCTGCATTCCCTTCAAAAGTCCAACATGTTTCCTCATCAGATTTGGACAGTCATTTATTGTCACACCTGCCAGCTTGTCTCATTTCAGTCCAAACTCATCCAGAAATGTAACATGTCACTCCTTGGGGCTGCCCATTTCAATGGCTTCAGCTTTCCTTATTATTTTTTCAAATAATGCAAGTGCAAGTTGCTCCATGATTTGAGAGTCTGCAGTTATCCCACTTGACACATTGAGTGGCTGGGAAGCAAAATATACATCACGGCACTAATCTAAAGCCAAAGAAAAATAGTCAGACGCTCTTGGAGGATAAGTGTGACATTTTCATATGTTGTCATATGTCACTGTAATTTACGCTTCAACGCTTTGCAGTCATTAAACGAACAACCCCAGTGGTCCTACCATCTCTAGTGCTGCTGAAGACCTCTTTGCACTTCAGTGTCAGTGGATATGAGCTTCGTTTTAGGTGTGCATACAATTGAAATGCAACACAGTGATACCATTAGAAATCGCGGAAACAACAGCAGTTAAGGTTTATAATGACTCTATTTTACTACAGACTGTATTTTATTTTTTTATTCAATTATTTTATTCAGCTGCTGTTTCCAGGACCTCTAAAGTTATCACTGTTAATGGTTTTGATGATCAAATTCATGTCTCGTCTAAATTGAAACTTAAAACATAAAAATGGACATAAAAAAATGATGGATTCATCAGCCCTTTGAGGTACTTAGGTAAATCCACTGAAACAAAAACATCATTAATTTCCAATTACTTTAACACTCTTCAAGTTTGAATGGATCTCCAATCAGTGCACCTTTAGAATGCTGGATCAAATCCTAAACCACACCTGAGTGAGGTCATTAACCCCCTTGACTGCCCACTTGCGCCCCCAGATATGGTAGTCCATTGCTCCAGTGGTTAGCAAAAGGTTAACCAAAAAAAAAGGATGAGCCAGGTGAAGAGGTGTCGTTGCCCCAAAAAGATGATTAAAGGAAAGATTTACTGATCTCATGAATATTCCAGCTAAAATGCAATGTCCTGACATGGAGAGCATGCAGGTGTAAAGTGTCACAAAAGTAATCGTTGTAAAAGTGAAGATAAGCAAATACAAGAATGGCTTAATAAGTCACAAGAAAGCACTAGTTATCCTGGTGACACTGAGTGGCAGGCCGTCGGCATTGAGACAGTGTGAACAGTGATGAGTGGCTCCTCAGAGCACTATAAAAAGCACTATTTATTGATTGAAGACACTTGGCAGAGGCAGTCATGTCACTGTAATCAATCAGTGGTAAAAAGGTTGCAAATACAAGATATGTTTGTGTTCGCAGCAACAAACAGAATTTGTTCCTGTTGTGGGTACTGGAGCCTTGCACAGTTTGCACCAATAAAATAAGTATGTCAAACAGTTTGGTGACTTTACATTTAGCAAAACACCAATTAGGTTAGGAATTTATAGTGGATGCAATCGAACCAGTGGCCTGAAATAAATGTTTGCATGCATTACATGCCCTTGAGCATGTCCACTGGTCATGGGACCAGTGAAGGGAAGTCTAAATCCTCGCTTGATGTGCATGTGTGTTCATGCCAGTGTGTGTTTAGTAATGGTAGTGGTAAAGGCAGGAAGACGAACTTGAACTCTTACTGTTGCCTTGGCCTATGGGCCGAAAGGTAGTTTCGAGCACCCGGCCCTCTTTGAGGCCCTTGGGGGAAATGACAGTAGTGCCTGGAGAGGTGTGATTGGGAGGAATGACCTTCCTGATCTGAAACCAAGTGGTGTTCTGTTGTTGGACTTATGTGCAAGTCAGAGTTTGTCAAAAACGAACACCATGTTCGAGCAAAAGGATGTCCATCAGTGCACCTGGCACTGGGACACCCTTAGCTGGGAATCAGTGATTGACTTTGTGGTTGTGTTTTCCAAATTCCAGCCGTATTTTTTGGACCTTCGAGTGAAGAGAGGGACTGAGCAGTCAAATGATTAGAACCTGGTGGCGATCACTTGACAACTCAGCTCAGCCCAACATATTGTGTGGGTGTGCTGGTAGCGTCTGGCAAAACCTTCTGTCAGGGAGGTTTTCAACTCCAACTCCAGGAGAGTTTCTGAGACTGAGACTGGAGACATTGAGTCGAGGTGGACCATGTTCTCCACCTCAATTGTCAATGTGGCAGTATGGAGCTGTGACCACAAAGTCTTGGGGACCTGTCATAGCAGCAGTCCCTGAACCTGGTGGTGGCCTGCATGGTTGTGGAGGCAAAAACTGGGGTCTGGGAGAAGTTCGAGGAGGCCATTGAGGATGACTTTTGGTCAGCCTTTAAGAGGTTATTGCAAACCATCCAGCACCTTTGGAGGGGAAAACGGTGCCCTGCTAACACTGTGTGCGGTGTTGGCAGGGCATCTGTGCAGTGATGGCAGGGGAGGGATCTCCTCAATCCCACTGACGTTCCTTCTTTTGAGGCAGCGTAGGCTGGGGACTGGTTTGCAAGCTTCTCAGTGGCAAAGCTCCAGGAAGTGGATGATATCCCTGAATACCTCAAGTCTTTGGATGTGACCTTGCTGTATTGGCTGATGCTGCCCTTCAATATAAAGAGGAGCCAGCTGAGGTGGCTTGGGCATCTGTTCAGGATGCCTCCTGGTCATCTCCCGAGGGGGGTGATTCAGGTGTGCTCCACTGAGAGGAGGCCCGGGGAAAGACCCAGGAGATGCTGTAGGGATTACATCTCCAAGCTGGCATGGGAAAACCTTGGGGTCCCTCCAGAGGAGCTGGGGGTAGTGGTCAGGGAGAGGGAAGTCTGGGAGTTTCTGCTGAGACTGCTGCTCTTGCAACCTGCCTCTGAATAAGCGATGGATGGATGGATGGATGGATGAATGGATGGATGGATGGATTGACATGGTGTTTAGCATTTACAAGTGAGCTATGGCTGTTTATATCAAAACGTTCTTAGGTGGGTCACTATCACAAAAAAATTCAATAGTACTCAACCAAACATAATTAGCCTCGCCTTCTTACCACTACCCATGTGTATGTGCTATTAAACAGGATTTGTTGAGAATTTGAGCTGGAATATCCAAGGTTTTCAGGACCCAATGAGAGTATGAAAGGAGTGACTTGAAAGAGACTTCAGGAGTGCCTATCTGCAAGTTGTACAATTGAAAATTCAGGGACTAAAATAGAAAAAAATTTGCAATGTGAAAAATGTAATGTCGTTGACACTTGGTGAAAACAGTTCAAAACTTTTCAGACATATCATATAAGACAAGGAGTTCATGATCTTCCTACTTTTGAGGATATCAGTTCTTTATTTTTTCTTGATCAGAGAACAATGTTGATTAAGAGACTGTTAAATCTGGGCTTTTTTTTCCTTTGCCCTGGCAGCATTATGTTAATGTATTTCCTTGCTATTGGCCTGCCAAGGGACACTATTTCTGACCGAGACTCTTTCCTGATTCTAAATAGACTTGTGTATTCCGTTTGGGCCATTGTGAGGCCTACCTACCATTATCATCTTCACTTTAATGACTCGGCAGAGAAGTCAAATCAGAAGCTGGACACTTGTCTTTGTTCACAAGCCTTCCAGAGCCCATCCTAAAGATGCAAACACTTGACTGGGACTGATTATGCACACTTTACTTTATCCATCTCTACCACTAGTGTCTCTCCATTTCAGTGTGCTTATGGTTACCAGTGATTGCTGTTTGCTGAACTGGAACCATAGGTCAGTGTTCCTTCAGCCCAAACTTCGAATTTTGTGCAGTACTGCAGAATAATTTGGTGACATGTACAGCTGACCCTTAAACTTCTTAAAGCTTCTGCTGGATACAAGAGTTAGGAGTTCTGACTGTCCAACTTTGTGGTATTAAAAAAGCAGTGGATTGGGAAGGATACGAATCCAAAAAGTGATCTTGGGCCTTTCTCTTCCAAGATTTTCACAACTGGATCCGGATGTTCCCAGGCTGTCCGGTGCTGTCCTTAGGTGAGGGAACATTCACTGGCTAAGCTGACCTCCGTTGCTGCTGCTTCACCTGCTCTCCTTTATTTGCCCTGTTGTATTGCAGCTGTGTCTTGTCTTGTTGCGTTGGGTATTTTGTCTCTTGGACCACTTTCTTCTATGTTAGTTTGTCTTCATGTAGTTATATGAGGTGTACATCCTTTGCTTCAAGTGCTGCTCAAATCCTCCCTGCTTCCTTGACCCTCTCCCAAGACCTTGTTCTTCGAAATACAAAAGCCTTAGTCATGTTTGTGAATTTCGTCTCATGTGCTTCAGGCTGCTGCATTGTTTGACATTTGTCAGAAATAACTTGGGTGTTTATGATCTTGATAGTTTTTGTTGTTTTTTTAAAATTAGGACAAGTAGACTGGTTGGAATAATGACAAGGGCTTGTAGTCTAGGGACAAGGATTGACGAAATCATCTTAATCTGTTTTTAGATTAGATTAGCCACTTAGATTCTGCTTCTACTCCCTCCCTCACGTTCCACAATACCCAGCCGGGGCCTTCTTTCACTTTCCTACACATCCCTCTCTCCCCACCCTGGACATCAGGAGCAGTGGCTGTACTGTTCTCACTCCTTTTGACCCCCAATCCACTCCACTGCTCCTGTTCTCTAGCTCCCTTTGCAAGAGTCACCCTGCCACCACCACAACTGCTCTTGCCTCTCCTTAGCAGCTGAGCAAGTAAGGAGGGAACTCATGAAGATCAAAACAAGAAGGGCTACAGTTCCAGATGGTACCAGCTCGAGAGTGCAGTTCTGCTCTGTGAGGTTGCCCTGCTTATTATCAACTTCAGTCTGGAGAAAGTTCCCATCCTGTGGAAGTCTTTCTGTGTGGATCCACTACCACACACCCCGGGGAACTGATTCACTTCAAACCCGTCTCTTTGACCTCCCACCTGCTGGACTCTATGAATAGGATTAAACTTAACCACCTTTGACCTGGGTTAGACAAAACATGGCCTCTTCAGTTTGCTTACCAGCCAAATATCAGAGCAGACAATGCAGTCGTTCATCTGCTCCACTGCTCATTATGTCAGCTAAGAAACACTCTCCAGTGCATTCAACACCATACAACCATCGCATTTCTGAGGGACACTGAATGGAGCCAAAGGAAACTACCACCTGACTGCCTGGACTATTAATTATATGGCCAGTTGACCACAGTATGGGAAACTTCATGGCTTAAATTATTATCAGGTTTTCAGTGCTTTACTTTTTAACTTTATTTACCAGTAATTAGGGCTGGTAATAATGCGTTATTTTCACATTAACCGGTCAATCTTTTCATGCAGATTATTATTTTATCACCCTTATCGCCTATCTTTCACATGCTTTTATTTTGTAAACATCTCTTGGTGGTGGCTGCGGAGCAGTTAAAAAAAGGAGAATGCAGAAGAATACAGAACAAGCATGGAGCAGACAGGTAACACTACAGAACTTTTACATGGTCCTTTTCATTATAAAGTACCTCCAGATGGCGGAATTTAACAAAAACAAAGTGGTTTGTAGCCACTGCCAAGCTGAGTTGTTTGTTTTTTATCACAGGAGTACTTCCAGTCCAAAATATAACCTTAATGTGAAGCACACTGTTGATGTGAGCAAAGCCATTCAACGAAGCAGACAGTGGAGCGAGGCTTCAGCAGACTCCATTAAATGCAGCATCAGACAAGTATAGATGAAAAAGCAAGAGATGCTAACAAATGCCATAATGACATGGATAGCTGTAGACCACCATTCTAGCCCCCTGTAAGGGAAGTCCCAGCAGGGAAGTGTTTGTGCTTCACCCTTTTCTTTTCTTTCTGCCTGATAAAAGCGAAAGGTTTCTGCTGTTACTTCAAAAATGGTCTGTTTCAGTGTTATGACTATGGCTCAGGATTTTTTGTGTTTATTTTTCAAAATGATCATGATAACTTAAGTAAATGCCCTGGCAGTGGCAACTGGCTTGAATTTTTGTATTAAAATTTAGAAAGTAGATAGTAGATTTAAAGTAGATTTTCACTGAATATGTTATTTTACTGTTACTGTTTTACAAGTGCTGATCTTAATAATGTTTGCACAACAAATGCTTTTGTTTATATGGGTGACTATTCCAATAAAAGTGCACTATACACTACTTTTGGATTCATTATGGGATCCTGGCAAGCAGTGACTTGAGCTTTCCCTTGGCTTATTGAGTTTCATCCATCCTTCCTGCTTACTTCAATGAAGAATCACAGGGGATGCTGAAGCCCATTTCAGCTGACTTAGGCCGAAGTGATGTACTCCCAGAACAGGGCAACAGTCCATCAAAGGGAAACATAGAGCATGCACTGTCCTTTATTGAACACCTCCCTTAAAGATACATTCAAACATTTCTTCTAGAAGAGGTACTATGAAAGGGGTGTACACGAATTGGTTCATTTTACTTACATATTGCAATTTACTGCAGTTGAAAACTGCACCTGTAATGAGCACCTGCATGTACAGCGTTTAAAAAAAGACGTGCACTGCACAGCCGTTAATTCAGCTGTTGCTGTTACTTCAAGAGGCATTTTACAAGCTCTACCCTAACCTGCTTTTTCCTAATAATAATAGTTTTCCTTCAGCAGTCTACCTCTGTCTTGTACTCACCATCTTTTCCAGATTTCTCTTCTTGTCATTTTCCCCAGGGAGTATACTTTGTGATAAATCACCTCTCACATCGTGTTTCTTTTCTTTCTTTTTGCTTCTTGCAACAGTCTCACTTTTTTACTCCTGCATAATCATTTTCACTCTGCACTTGGAAGGAGCATATTCAACAGAGCTGCATTCAGTCTAACCATGGCAAACAGGCCCTTTAAGCACACTAAAAACCCTCATTTGAATATTCCTATTTGCATGTGTTGATGCTTTTCGCTATAACTCTTAGTTGCTCACATGTCAGACACTCGGAACCTCGATGTGCTTTGTTTTTGGGTACCCATGCAATTCAGTGTGCACATCAAGGGTTTTTAGTAGATGAAGTCCAAAATGTTCAAAAAAAGCAAACACTTCAGCGATTGGTACAAAAGTGTCAAAATCAAGATTTATTTGCTGTGTCTGAGAAGAAATTCAGGGAAAACAGAAAGCAAGTCTAATTTGACCCCGCTTGAAAATAATTTTCTCACTAGAAAAATTACTATCATAGTAAATTTCGGTACCGGCTGTTTACTGAGTTTCTCACCTTTATATAATGCTGTGTTTTATGTTCAGATTTAACCTTTTGCAGCATAAGAAAGGAAAATTTGTTCAACAGACATGTCACTCTGCTCCATGTAAGCAATTGCTGCAATCAGACTGAATTTAATCCAAATATTTTAATTTAGAGAAAATAATTTTTTGAGAAAAAACTGAATTGAAAAACTGTCTTGTGTTCCTGATAAGTTCCTTTTGTATTCTTCCATTACAGGGAATCAGTAGCCTCTTCAGCTCTCTCAAAGTAGTTCGTCTGCTGCGCTTGGGTCGTGTTGCCAGAAAGTTGGATCACTACATCGAGTATGGTGCCGCTGTACTGGTATTACTGGTTTGTGTTTTTGGACTGGCATCCCACTGGCTGGCCTGTATCTGGTACAGCATCGGAGACTATGAAGTGATCAATGAAGACACCAACAGCGTGAGGATGGACAGCTGGTTGTATCTCTTGGGTGAAACGATGGGGAGACCATATAAATTCAATGTTTCGGGATCGGGCCGCTGGGAAGGTGGGCCCAGCAAAGACTCTGTCTACATCACTTCACTCTACTTCACTATGACCAGTCTGACCAGTATTGGCTTTGGAAATATAGCTCCAAACACAGATGGAGAGAAGATCTTTGCCGTGGCCATGATGATGATTGGATGTGAGTTTCTGACAATCCCTGTAATTCTTACAAACCTTTCAATATATAATTGCCAAGTAGGTTGTATTTCTGCACAACTTGCCAAAGTAGATGCATCCAACTCAGAGTAATAAGAGAAAATTCAAAGACAAAAAAGAAAGTCTTTGAAAGAATGCTCACATTCTTAACAGAGGAAGTCCTGTGACTCATCTAACACCAGTCTTGGTTGTTATGTTTGATTTAAATCAAAATATAGTCAAGCCTTAGTTTTTGTATGCCCTAGTTTTCAAAAGATTCATTATTTTTTATGACTTTTATGGTTATAATTTTGATCACGTTTTTAGTCAATGATTTGTTATTACACAGTGTGGCTGTTAAGTAAACCACCATGTGGAAGGTTTGAGTGTCAGGTCTTTGAAAA
The DNA here is from genome assembly GCA_032164315.1 of Malacoctenus gilli. Taxonomy (NCBI): domain Eukaryota; kingdom Metazoa; phylum Chordata; class Actinopteri; order Blenniiformes; family Labrisomidae; genus Malacoctenus; species Malacoctenus gilli. The sequence goes on from JASSRZ010000074.1 coordinate 49,623, forward strand.
AAAAGAACACTGACAACATATGATAGTAGCGCATGTGTGGCTGATCTTGCCATTATGCAGAAGAAATGTGCAACAATAATATCTACTGTTCCCTAGCCCCTCTTTGCCAAATTGTGCTGAAGTGCAGATGTGATGCTCCAGTTCAAAAAGCAACCACATGCACAACTGAAATGGGGACAGCATATTGCCAAAACATATGCTTCACAGTGCATGTTCCCATGACCCCACTGATTGGTCACACTTCTGCAATGCCATCTTAGGTGAGAAGACACAGACTCAAGCCAAAAACTGTGTCATTTATCTTTCTTTGGTCAGGAAAATTAAGAAACTCTCCGAATTCACTAGTGGCCTGACTACATTGTTTTTAGATTTGTCTTGGTTCTTTGTTTCTTTGTTTTATTTGTTACTTTGCATGTTGTTTTTTTTTCTTGTTTTCTTCGTGACTTTGGTTTCGGCCTATTTGTGTGAGTTTAATTTGCAAGTTCTCTTTGATTTCTTGTGGTCATAGTTCTCTCCCTCTCATGTACTTTGTTCTTTCCCTCATCTAAGGCCTCATACTGTATATGAATGTTCCTTCAGTGGAAAAGTGTGCACACCATTCAAGTTTGCAACCTTCCAGGAGATAGTGTGACTCGCTTGGCAAACAGATTAAATACTGCAGCACTTCAAAGACCTGAAATTCTTATTTTTCACTTCGCACATTTTTTGTGGTTATTTGTAGAATCACAGTTAGAACTTGCCAAGTTAATATCCAAATTTGCATATTAAATTCAACTCTAAGAAGAACAACAAGGGGCCAAAGAGCCAGTCAGATGCGATGTATGAGGGAAAAAGCACAGAACAAACTTGTGCACTGATTCATTCATCTGAAAGATTTTGTAGATGATAACAGGCCAGATGCAAATTTTTATCCAGGCCAATTTGTATTTTTTGTGCACTGTAATTGTGAACTTTAATCTGGTATTGTGGCAGCCTTACAATTGAAAAGCTTTATAAGCCTTTGGCTTCTTGTTGATTGACTTATTAGTTCGATGTTTTTGTCATGTTTTTACTTTGTTTCATTCCCTGCTGAAGGAATGAAGGAAGTAGAAACTTATTGGGCACTAACACAGGAAGCAGGAGTTTGATAAGTACTCGAGCCTGATAAAGCTTCATCATTTATGAAGTTATATCTAAGATGTCTTTAATTGTGAGCATTAGGAAAAATGTGCAGAGCAGTGACTGCACTGACATTCGGTCTCAGTTAATTTTTGCTGAGACTGCCAAGGTATAAAAAAGCTAAATCACTGTGACAATAGGCAGGATCACTATGGAAATGCAACAGATTAAAGAATAAAGTGCTAATACTGCACTTTTCTCACTGCAAGAGCTTCATTTGGGCCTGAAAAGTTATGCCTGGCATGTCCAAAGCCCGATAAAAATTGATCTGAACCATTCCTAACTCTGATGAAAGGCCGAAATCTCTTCTTAACCAGCTTATATGCAAGAACAGAAATCGCGTTGATTCTCCAATTTTAACACTGCAGCTGTGAAGCTTTAACATTGTAACTCTGAAGTCACTGCACTCGATAGTGCTCCTGACACACTTGCTGGTCTTTTGTTCGACGGACCGATATGCATGTGTGCTATATACTTCAACGAATTTTAAATTCCTCATTCTTTGTTTGTGGTCAACCACTTGACCCATCAGTCTCACAGGAGAGAAGCACTGCCTCACACTCTACTATTGGAGACTGTTGACACTTCCAGTAGTCCAGCAGTCACAGAAAAAAAAAGATTGTGCCTGATAATATGGCACGAACAACTTTAAGGGTCTGAATGGGCCTAGCTGTCAAGAGCTCTTAACAAGCATTTGGTGTTGAATTGGACTCAAACTTACCATGAGATGCCAAATATTGTTGTAACTCTGAAGGAAAAAGTGTAAGGTGAAAGCTGAACTTTTTCTATCGTGGCCAGGAGACAGCAGAATACTGACTGCAGGATCAAACACAAAACATAAAGTCATAATATCAATGTCCGAAAGTACCTGCACATAAAGGTTTTGGGAAAAAAAATAGACCAGCAAAAGGGAAACATTGCCGTTAAGTGTAAGAACTGAATGTTTGTTTTTTTTTACTGTTTGCAGCGCTGCTCTACGCCACCATCTTTGGTAATGTCACCACCATCTTTCAACAAATGTATGCCAACACAAACCGCTACCATGAGATGCTCAACAGTGTTCGAGACTTCCTCAAACTCTACCAGGTCCCTAAAGGCCTCAGTGAGAGGGTAATGGATTACATTGTTTCTACCTGGTCCATGTCCCGGGGCATCGACACTGACAAGGTATTCCTCCAAATTGTTTCAAATGTTAACCCAAGTAATGCGTTGTCCCGCACGACAGTGTGGTGTTTTTCTAGATAGTCAACAATTAAAAGGAGGGAAGTCATAAAAAGACAGTGTTTTATCCCCATTTCAAAGTTTAAGGCAAAATGTCAAAGTTGAGATTAGATTTTGACAAATTCACATTTTTCGGGAAAAACATATCCGTTCAAAGTAAAAAATGGTTATTCTGTTTTCAGTTATTATGGTTGTTCAGATAGAAATTGTATCTGTAACTGTGCTGTATTTTGTTGCTTCTGAAAATGGGCTGCAGCCACAGCTGGGTCAGATGAAGGAAACAGAAATCCACAACAGTGTTGACACCTTTGTGACTTTCTCATGTCATGCGTTCTGCACTTTACAACGAGAAAGCTCCCCAACTCAAAAGCTTTAATTGTCTTTGCAAAGTTAGGCTTCCCTTTCCTTTGTATGGCCACCCTACTTGTTCTCCCCTCTTCGAGCTAAGCATCATGAGCTTACTTGCTGCCCGTTGCTGGTGACGACTTCACGCAGCATCTTTTAGAGAGGCTATTTGGAATCCAGGAAAAATAAAATGCTTTCGTTTTCACAGCTTGGAAAAGCAATGTGCATCGCATTGATGTAGCAACTTTGCTCCAAAAGAAGATGTGAGATGATATTGTGTTGGATTTGATCCTATGCTGCCTCCTGACTGGAGTTTAACTGACTGATTTTAATAGGTTCTTCAGATTTGTCCCAAAGACATGCGTGCGGACATCTGCGTCCATCTCAACAGGAAAGTGTTCAAGGAGCACCCTGCATTTCGACTCGCAAGTGATGGTTGCCTGAGGGCCTTGGCCATGGAGTTCCAAGCCATCCACAGTGCACCAGGGGACCTGATCTACCACGCTGGAGAGAGTGTGGACAGCCTGTGTTTCGTGGTATCAGGGTCACTGGAGGTCATTCAGGATGATGAAGTAGTTGCAATTTTAGGTGAGTATCTTGACATTTATTCGGGTGGTTTGAAAAACTACTTATGTAGTTGTGTTTATATATTATGAGCATTAATATCTTACTTTATTATGCTGTGAATTTGGATTTTAGGCAGTGGGCTAAAATCACAAACAATAATGCACACCACACCATGTACAACAAATCAGTGATATGATAGGACACAACATCCTGCGATAACCCAACCCAATGCAGCAATAATGTCAGGACAGCCTTGAGTGTCTAAATGCTAAAGGTTGTAATAGAGGAGCCTTTTGTGACAATGATAATAGTTTTATCTCCACTGACCATAGAGAGGCTTATTTGCTTACAAAATTTGAGCATTCACAGTTTATTTTATTTTATCATTCTTTAGAAGGTTGTTATTTTGCTCTGATTCCCTTTTTTCAACCAAAATTTATAAGATAGTGACCTTTAAAGTTTGGCCGTGGCCCCTTCTGATCAGCCCTGATGGCACTGATGCTCAGTCCTGACAGATCTTTCACAATAAAGGCATGAGAAGCTTTGTGTGTTCATTTCATTGATTGCATTTAAGATTAGCTTCTCAGAATGATACATCCAATCATAATCCCAATGGAAGGGATAGGAATTGATACTACAGAGGAAATAAATGTCATAAAATTCTCTTGTATATATAATCTGATGATGATCAGCCACATTGTGAACAACTGAAAATTAAAACTTGTCCAAATTCTGTATAGGTTTTGTAGCACAGAGTTGCAGAGAGCAAATTGTGAAATTGAGGTGTTTGAGCCCTTGTGGGAACAGCTGCTGATGGCAAAAGTGGTGAGTTTGTGTTACCAGGCAATGAGTTGCAACAAGATTGGAGCTTAAATTGAACACATGGCTACACATATAAAAAAAATTACAGACAGACACACATGTGTTGAAACAAACATGGTACCAAAACAGGATCACGCTCTCTTTGTGGTCTGTCATGGAGGAAACATAACTGTGTTAAAGTAATAGACCAGTGTACATAAAGCAAGCCTTTCATTTTGCACTTCACTTACCAAATCTGAACAATTTCTGCCTCCAGGCTACTGAGATAATTGAAAATGTACGGTAAATGTTTGATCAATTTAATGAACTGCTCTTTGCCCACAAGGCTTAATGACCCTGTTGCTGGGAAGATTTTTCAGTTGTTGATGCGTGAAGCACCAACGCTGTTGAGATCCTGTTTGCCTCCATGATGTGGCTAATGAAGGGGCCCACATAATTTCACCCTCATTCCAGCTCCTCTCATTGGACAAAAGCTGGAAGCTGTGTAGTGCCTGCTGTAATGACACTGTATTAGTTGGAGTGCTTTGGGGATTTCATCCATCCTGTAAACTATTATCTGAAAAACCGTGAAGTGCACTGCCAAAAACAAGTCTTCGATAATGGGAACAATGAATTAAAGCCGAACAAACAGTTAACTGTGTTTTTACCTGAGCTACATCTCTTTCCCTTTTGTCCTCCCTGGTGACACATGCGGTTAATAGGCTGCACTTGGGTGCAGGAGGACCTAGTTCCAAGTCCCACTTCTGACAGCAGGGGCAATCGTTTGAAAAACCAGCAGCATCAACCAGCGTTGACGCTACGTTTTTAATTCTACATCAGGACATAATTTTGAGATTCAGTGACAGTGTTTCTTCAATGGCTTTTCTGTCTTTGGGCTACATTACAGTCATAAAATTCATGTCTTGGAAATTGTAGTTGATGATAATATATTTTTCATTTTTAAGCTTTTTGCTTGTTTCCCTTCAGTCTGTGGTTTCTGATATCAAACCAGCACAATCCTATTTTTATTTATAGCCCACCTTATCTCAAGCTCCAGGCCGCCTGACTTATTTTCCTCCTTTGTAACTGCATGAACTCCCCAAACTGATTTGCTTCACCTGTGGCCCGATTGTCTCATAAGTACTGCATTTCTGGGGGGAACAACATACAATATTTTGATACTCAGTCAAGTGTGGGGGTGCCTATAGTGCCCTCCCCCCAGATTTATAGCCTGTTATCATGGACTAGTTTGTGTTTTAAGCTTTCAGTAAATATCCTCGGTGATGTCTGTGCTCCTGGTGTCATACTTTTGGGTTCTGTCTAGCGGACCTTAAGGAACTGGTCCATCCATTCCAGGACCTTGAGGGCTGACTGTCGGTGATTGAAGACCTCTTTTTGGAGTTCGTTTAGACCCCTGATCGTTTGGAATGGGTGTGGATTATTATGGTCATGAAAAGGGTGTTCCAGTCCAGGCACTGATTGTTAGTAATCAGAGAGGTTGAGCATCTCTACACCATGGTACCTTCTCTGAGAAAGACATTCCTTTCCCTTCATCATACCAGTCCCGCCCCAGACAGCTCCATGTCCTATGCTGGTTTCCAGTGTCCTGCAACTAGTCAAAAGTCTCCTGCATCCAGTTCCACTTCCTCTGAAGCTGGCTCAAAGTCAGGCAATTCCTAGCTCCCTATATTCAGCTCGATGACCCCTGTTGGTTCCACAGCCACCTGATCTACAAGGACTGCTGGTTCTCTGCTTGCCTGTCCCTCAGCAGCTGCTGAGTTAGAGCAGCTGCTGGTTCATTGAAGATCACCAGTTCTTCATTCATCTGCTAAATACTTTGAAAGAGAGGCAGAGGAGTTCTGCTGTAACCTTTTTTTACCACTTTCACCCGAGGCGCCCCAAAGGACATATCTCAGCCATTAACCTAGGGGGTCCCGAAGTGCTACTCTCCACCCGGTCCTAAGGGAGTCCAGGAGGACTTTTTTGCACCTGTTACTAAGGGAGTCTCTGCTTATTTCCTAGAGGATCCCTGAAAACCATTTTCCCCTATAACTGTTTCATGTAGTCAAAAAAAAAACCCAAAACAAATTTGACCAACAGCTATATATCTAACCACGAAAAACACATTTACATTATTCGTGGTAACATTTGAGCATCTTAGGTATATTTTTAACAGAATAAGCAACTAATTATGGAACGTTCATCAACCAAAAATCTAGTGAGGACCACACAACCCATGCACAGATGCAGTGATACAGCTACACATAAACTCTTTTTATCCAAATTAAACTCTGCAATATGGACTGTGCAACAAAGGTGGGGAGGGAGTCAACTTAAACCACTTGACTGCAATTGAACTGCTTTTTTAATATAAACCATTTACTGCAACTATGGGAGGCTCATACAAACACCAACGGGTCCAGGTCTAATTTCCATCTGTTGCAGACCTGAACCCACATTACCATTGCCAAATATATATTCAGAAGAATAAATTTCTTTATGAAGTACTCACAGGAATCAAAATACAGCGCAGAAAATCCTCTTTCATCAAAGGCAGTTTTGGAACATCATGATTTGAAGGAAAAAGGTTGAAGCTCCTTCTCATAGAAGACCTCTGTGAGGTCAAAAAGAACTGTAGGTCTCCCTTGGAGATTTTTTCTGCTCACACAGGGCTCTCTGGTGTCAAGCGCTGACAGTGAAGAGGAGCATTTGCCTTCATGTTTTGCAGGGCTATTGCTACATATTCCGAAAGTCAAATTTGCACTTGACTCACTGTTTTTCATTTTTGTCTGCAGGTAAAGGTGATGTTTTTGGTGATGTTTTCTGGAAGGAGATGACCTTGGCCCAGTCTTGTGCTAATGTTCGTGCCTTGACCTACTGTGATCTCCACATAATCAAGCGTGATGCACTGCAGAAGGTCCTGGAGTTTTATTCAAATTTTGCAAACCACTTTGCCAGGAACCTTGTGCTCACCTACAACCTGAGGAAGAGGGTGAGTCAGCTTTCATAAAGCAGTCCTTAACTTCAGGAACACTTTTTTTTCTTCTCATGTGTCCAGTGCTCGCAAAACGTAGCTTATTCGTTTCACAATTTTTTAAAGTCAACCCGTCATTTTATGAGGGTCTCTTTTGACCAGTGCCCTTCAATTATTAACACTATTACTAATACAAACAACTAATCAGATTTGTGTGGAGATGTATAATAACAAATATATTTACCTTCTACAACGTTGGAGTAATAGTTTTACTACACATTAAAAAAATTGAGGTTGTCAAATATCAATTGAAATCTTTCACATTTTCTGACAAAAATCACTCAAAGTTAATAGATTTAAAGGAAAAAAAATAATTGCTGAAATATAAGGCCATTGAATATCCTTTGCACAATTGAAAGCATCTGACATGTCCAACTTGCAGCAGGTAAGCCTCATGTACCATTTCTGTTCCTGAAATGTGATTTTGATGTCCCTTAAGCAACATGCCAAAATGGACATGAAGCTGCTTACTGAGAATGGTGGCACTTGCACATTTTGCTTATTCCCCTGGGCCTGTCCCAAGGCCTTGACAAACTACTGTATTTTCCGCACGATAAGGCACACCGGATTATAAGGCGCACCTTCAATGAATGGCGTATTTAAAAACTTTGTTCATATATAAGGCGCACCGCATGATAAGGCGCACCGGATAGACGCTACAGTAGAGGCTGGGGTTACTTTATGCATCTATTAAAAGGAGCTGCGCTAAAGGGAATGTCAACAAAACAGTCAGATATGTCTGTCAAACTTTATTAATAGATTACAAACCAGCGTTCTGACAACTCCGTTCACTCCCAAAACGAATAAACAGTCTTCTTTACTTGGCGCAGGTCATCTTGTTGCTTCCTCCACTTCCGCACCATTGATTCGTTCATGTAAAATTGTCTCGCTGCTGCTCTATCCCCGTGTTCTACGGCGTGAATGATTGCCTTGAGTTTAAACTGCTCACTCCCCGGCTGGCCACGAGCGGCGGCGGCTCCTCGCCGCCGGCCCCGCTGCAGAGGAGCTACTCGCTCTCTGTTGTCGCCGCCGCCGCGCTCATGCTGGCACTGCTCAGTCGCCACCGCATCACGCAGTCATATATCCCAGAATTAACTGCGCGCTTGAAGTTGGTGGCTGTCTACCGTAGTTGCAAGACCTGTTGTGGCTCAATATTGGTCCGTATATAAGGCGCTCCGGACTATAGGGCGCACTGTCAGCTTTTGAGAAAATTGGAGTTTTTAGGTGCGCCTTATAGTGCAGAAAATATGGTAGATAAAATATGTTGTTGGCTTCAATTTCCAGTTAACTTCGTGGAGTTGGTGATCAAAAATTCCATTGCTTGGGTCCTTCCTTTGTGTGAAATCTAATGTGATACCTTTATTCTCTCTCATTCATAAGGTGCCCTTTTCATACACATTTAAAACAGCAATCGAAAGCATTACTAGTTCATCTTTTTCTGACAATAGTACACCAATAAAGGTGCTTTGGTTCCCAGTGAGAGGGACTATTGAACCATTGAATTTGTCAAAAATGTAAAAAAAAGATTACTGAATGAATGAATGAATAAATAAATAAAATAAAATAAATAAATGATTTTTTTTAAACCTCTGATGAGGTGAGCAAAATTTTATTCTTTTTCTCATCAGGAGAGTCAGTTTAGAACTACTTTACATGTATTTCATGAGCAAAAAAATTTTCTCTGTCCTGTTCAGTAAATTTAGGTTTCAAAGGCAAAACAAACAGCCTTATCATTTCCTCATCATTGCCCCACCTGGAGATCTCACCCACTCACCTTATTTCAGTGATTCCCACAGGCAATGTGATATTGATTCACTTTCTCGGCTCCTCTGTGTAGATGAGTTTCAGTCACAAGACGTTTTGCAGCTGTCGTTTGTAAGACCATTGCACTGACTGGATGTTACTGGGATGTTACTCATTAAAGTGTTATTGCACTCACAGTGAAATGTCATTGCTCCACATTTTGCTTTCATCCCCTCTCAACCAATCTGTGTTCATGAGAGGAAGAGAAACGAACTTCAGTGATGCCGGTGAGAGGGAAGCAGGCACAGAGAGGCGATGATTGACTTTGGTTCTGTTGAGAAATAAACATGAATCTTGGCTGCAGCCATTGGTTATTGTAATCAGAGCACAGTTTTGCCAATAGTTTAATAAACATTCTGTCTGAGCCAATATCTCGGTTAGGTGGACCTTAGAGGACTGGTAATTTCAATCTCTGTTTATCATTCAGTGAGCTGTTATGGTGTGTGGCAATTCGGTCAAATGTATATCTGCCTCATTCACAGTCACTCTCCTTTGGCTCACAGATGCTAATTGTACTTAGCAGCTGCTGCTGGCAGGTGGCAGATTACAGACTTGTGAAAACGTGATGTGCTGCAAACAACAGATGAAGCCTCCTTGTTCAGCCAACACATCCCTGGATTGCAGAATGTGGTTGAATGTGGTTCATGCCCCACCTGCAGCTGCAGGTTGACCTGTGTGAGCTGTGCTCACATGAAGCAGCTTCAATGTTTGTAGTGTTTCACTTTCAGAACAAGACTTAGCCTTGATTAGTCATATTTTTTGAATCAATCTAAAATACAACTCAGAAATACCTGTTTCAAGGCTCAGCGACTGTGTTTATGACTGTGTTAATTACTGAGTTGAATCTTAATCAAAGTTAAATACAACAAAGTATTATTTGTGGTCACCTCGCCTTGAAAAATGTATGGATAAGATTATAAATTTCATGGATATTTTAAAGACAATATGGAGGGACCTTTCAAATGCGAATAAGTGAGAGTCCTGCAATATTTGTATCAAACAGTCAATCAGCATCTATCAAATTTGGCTGCAGTCTGGTCAGGTTACTGTCAAAGAAAAACAGGAATGTATAATGCAGATGTGAGTTCCAAGGACTTTATGTCAGAGGCACCAGAAGCCATTTTCAGCAAACCCCACATGATTCTGTCTGTTTTCAGGATCCCTTTCTCACAGTGCTTGACGTCATCAGGACTGGAGTGCCACCTGAGCTGCTTGGGAAATGAGATCCAGCACCATGCGGCACTCCAGCAGGGTCTGCAGACACCAGACAGCCACATGCAGAGGCAACAGAAATGTGTGGATGACAAGAAGTTTAATGTTTAGAGTTGTAACATGTTCATATGTGAATGGAAAAAATGAAAAAATGTCTTGTGTGTACACATAAAACAAAGACAGTGCATTCCATTTATCACTTGATTGTTTTGTTGTTGGTAAAATTGGAAAGCTCACTCATTTATTTTGTCCCTCAAGCGATGTATTTATATGCTCACAGTGCTATTCCTTAGCATGATCTGTCCCTCTCCGCCCCTCACAGCTTTTTTCCAGTCTCACCACCAACGTGCTATGAGGGCAGTGGTGGCTTTGCAGTTTCTCTATTTGAAAGGCAACTAGAGGGCTTGCCAGTTTGTGTCCTCGGACTGCCAAGAGTTTAAAGTTGGCAAAGTGATGGGCTGCTGCTTTTCTCCACCACCCTGGGCCCTTGAGCAAGTCTTTCAACCCCCTAACTAACCCCGTGTACTGCACTGGTTTGATTCATTGAGGATATTGCTTTTCCAGACCTTTGTGGATCAGTTTCAATGAATATGACAACCAATGAACCAGGCGATTAAAGAGATGAGGCCCAACAGTTGGCTGATACAGTTACATGTAATCTTTATGTTTCAAAGGCGAGTGATTATTTCATTTCACAATATTTCCTGAGTCAATGAACTAACTTACTATTTTTGTTTTGTTCTAACAGATCATTTTTCGAAAGATCAGTGATGTGAAGCGCGAAGAGGAAGAGATGCTCAAGAGGAAAAACGAAGCCCCTCTCAACCTGCCCCCAGACCACCCAGTTCGGCGACTCTTCCAGCGTTTTCGACAGCAGAAGGAGGCCCGTCTTGCTGCAGAACGGGGCATCCAGGTTGCCAGTGACATCGAAAGAGGTGTCAGTCAGCCGAAGTTGCCTGGAGGTCCAGAGATTTTGGCCTCCACTAGCATTGTCATGGTGGCAGAGAACCAATCAGCACCAAACAACCCCCCATCCAAATCCACCACATCCACAACCTCAAACAGAGTCTTGCTTCACAGTCACATCACCCAAAATGGAAACGTGGCGAACGTCAAACCTGTGGAGCCACCGAAAGGTAAAGGCTGGGGACGATTAAAGGAGTCAGTTGTAAAGGCCGAGTCGTGGAACAGAGTGTCAAAGGCTGAGTCAATGGAGACGCTTCCTGACAGAACTAAGACTCACAATGAAATGTCTCTCAAAAAGACAGACTCATGTGACAGTGGTATCACAAAGAGTGACCTCCGTTTGGATAACGTCGACGATGTCAGAACACCACAGGAAAGCAGTCCAGTCCAGTCTGATGAAAAAAAGTCTTTCAGTGCAATACCAGAGCAGAGTATGCAGGCCTCTTTCGTTGAGCTAAAGCAGGAACTAGGAGGGGACATCAGATGTCTCAACAGCCGAATGGCCATGCTGGAGATTCAGCTTGGGGAGATGCTTCAACTTCTCAAATCAAGGAAGTCCAGTGGCTCAGTTTTTAAAAGTTCTCGCCCACCATCTCCGGGCTCTGACAAGGACAGCTCCTCCTGAACTGGGCACAATGGACTCTAGTTGTAGAAAGTTCTTGTTTTCAAGTTGTACAAAAGGTTCTTAGCATTATTCTGCTATTTGAGATCTAACATTGGCGATTGGAGGTAATCTTTTGTTAGACTTGACACCTGCACATGCATTTCAAAGGGTTTTAAACCATAATTCAATGATTTTGAAGTTGATTATTTTAAACATGACTTGGCACTGTGACGAGGGACGCCAAGATTTGGATCTTTGCATTTGAGATTTGTGGCAATATTGGTTTGTTTCATTGATAAGAGCCATGAAAGAGTGAGAGATAGTTTAATGCACAGATGGAACATCTGACTGTAGCAAATAAAGGCATCTTTGCACTGTTTGAAAGGCTCCTTTAGCAATGGTCTTAATGATTGTTGACAGCATGGATTATTGTTTGGTTTACTGAAACTGTTTAGCTGCACATCGTCAAATTATTTAACATATATTTGCAAGTGATGTTTGTGTGGTGTGTGTGTGGGGGGGGGGGGTCTAAAATGAGGAAAAGAGGAACTGCAATGTAAAACCGATAACTGAGTAATTTCACCCCAATAATTACGCAGCTTCAGAATTGCACACAGACAACAGATGGATTGTTGATTGATATTTATTAACAATTTGTAAATGCAAATAAAACAAAGAATTAACTGCTCTTGAACAAGTGGACCGGGGAGAACTGGAAGTAGCAAGCACAACCTAGAGCATAAGGATCACTACATGCAATTAAAACACACACCAAATCAAACATGCAGTCCATTCACAGACTGTAGGAACTTCAACATGAGTCCAGCACTTGATGTTCTTAGAGTAGGAGTGTGTCCTAGAACCAGCTCCTGGAACTGCAGCTCAGTTGGGCAGGACGTAAAAGGGTTCCATCACATTTGGATTGTTTCTTCTGGTTTCTTTGGTTAGTGAGGAGTTTGAATCTGTAAAAGCAGAGCAGTCCTGCACCAATAATACAAAATTATAATGTTGGTCATTGGCCTGTAAGGTTGCAAACACATTCTGTTTATAATCTTTAAAAAGCATAAATAGTATGATTTAGCATTCTTAACTAGTGACAGTCCAATGTTTTAAGGTTGGTGTTTATGATCAACAGATATTTACATGATCGGAATTGGGTAAATCCTAGGAATCCTTAAAAAATTTTTTAACATTTTATTTATGTAGTCAATGAAATGACAACACACAAACGGCCAGGCACACCCACTAAAGTTAGACACTGTCACTGCTTCACTACAAGGGCTAGAGTCACCAGATTGAGGCATTCATATTTCTGTTAGCATTCTTTGGGTTTATGTTGAGACATAAATGCGTGTGGCTCAACACTCTCTCACACAGCCTTGTAAATCATAAACAACTGGAATGAGATTTCACGCTACAAAGATCATTTGAGTTTCTCATTGCCACGCCAAGTGGTTTTTTTGTGTGCGTGTGTGCGCGCGCGCGCGCGCGCGCGTGCGTGTGCGATGGGAAAATTGAGGACACATTTTTCTGACATTTTTTTTCAGAGGTCAGAGTTTGCTCAGATTAAAAATGTACGTAGTTTTGTTAAAAAATACTCATTTCTTCAGATAGCGCGAAGCCATGTTCAGATGCAAAAGAGCCAATGATTTTTTTTTTCTCTCAAGATGCCTACCTCCCTGATGCCTATCATTTGGCTTGTCCTGAAACTGGATTCATTCTGTCTCTTTCCAGTTTTTTCCAAACAGCCTTTATTGCTGAAGGTCCCTGTTGAAGCGATACGTCCCCCCCCCATGCTGACCTGACAGTTCCTTCCTCCATCACGCTCTTACTTCCTCTTTGATGATCTGCATTGCAGTGCCAGTGGTTCCCACCCCTCCGCTCCTCCTGCAGATTGATTTATGCAGCAACCAATCAACAGTCAGACGATCCCCCTATTCTACACCAAACAGCTTTGCACTGCCTCTGCTCTCCTCCACCTCTGTGACCCTGTGTTATCTGAGCTCGTCTGATTCCACAGCACCCTCTAGAGGCTGCAGGAGTGAATGTCTCAAAGGCTCTGTTGCAAGTTTCATCCTCCTGGATGTGCAAAATAAAGTATTTTGTTTCAAAATTGCCAAAACAATAGAGTATTCTGTGCCTGTAACAATTTTGTTACTTTTGAATTAAAACCAAGATATTTAGACCAGACAAGTTAGAAATCTGTTGTAAGTGGTCTTTGTTCGTATGAGGATTATTTTCAAAGAGATTGAGTGTTGGGTCAGGGAGAGTCTCATCTATCACCTGGTGTATTCTGCTCTGAGTGGACCAAGATTTTGCCATGACATTAGTTAATATATTTGTTTATCAAACAAAACAACATCAGAGGAAGCTTTGAGCCTTGCCTCCTCTGATTGAATGGAGGGAATTAAATAAGAGAATTCTAAAAGAATCTCTGAATTTTACAGAGCCATGATCATGACATAGGGAAAAACATCTGTGGAGCGATGGTTCAGATGGCTTTTTTCTTGGTGCTTTGTGTTTTGCCTTTTTTGGGGGGGGGGGGTTGTTTTTACATCTGCAACTCAAGTAGAAATACTTTGACATACTTCTGCAAAGGCAGCTAATGTTGGGAATACTTGTGTTGCATTTTTATTTTGTGTGTGCGAATCTGATACAAGTGAAAAACATTACTTCTGGACGCAGGAACAAGCTGTTTTGTTGACTCAATGAACACAGAGTGGCGTGACAATGTCTCCTGGAACAGCCAAAACTGCCAGCTGCAAAAAAACCCAAAAGAAAACTGTGAGAGAATGTCTAAAAAGGTGAAATAACTTGAAAAAAAGATTCAAACACTGTTTGAATTTTAACGAGACAAGTGATTGATTGACTCTGTTGCAGCTTTTGTAGATGGAGTGGGTGCTTATTGACTTACACAGGTTTTATTGCATTGGAATACATCTAATGTGAAGATCCCCACTAGAGTTCTGGCTGTTCCAGAGAGCAGCATGTCCAACAGCCTTTACAATGAGTTCACAGGAGTGCAAGATGCTACTGTAATGTTTGCAGCTCAACCAAAAGTGCAGTTCTGATTTGAAAAAGCACCCAATCAACTGAGAAAAAAGGTAACTGAACATTGGTTTAAATGAAAACCACAATGCAGCAGCATGCACTGAATCAGCTCTTCCACACTAAGTCAGACTCTGCTGCCTCTTGTATTGTCTGTGTTTTCTCATCCAGCTGGTGCAATTTTATCAAAGGCACCTTCTGTACCACCACAACCACCCAATCAGGTCTACACAGTCTGCAGACTGGAGCAGTTGTAATCAGTCAAGTGAGTAGAGTGTGTTTTAACTGTCAGATATTACTTCTTTTGCATATGTCCTCTATTCAGCTTAGTGACTTGGCTGTGCCTTCATCAGCTTGTGTCTGGCAAAACAAGCTCTGATCCCTTGAATAATCAGGTACAGAAGCAATGCATGTACTGTGTTTGCTGTCACCGATGAACCCATCAACGGTAGTCATTCATTCATGCTTCATGCAAAGTATTTCAACCTGAGAAATAGCAAAGCATACAGTCAGTTGTGCAAATTGCTTCAGACAGGATAAAAAGGAGACAGAGTACAACAGAAGTATGTCAGGCAGCATTCCTTGTACAGCCGCTGCATGTAACATTCACTCCAAAAAAACATGAAAGCTGACAGAAATAGTAAAGATATAATATAAAATAGACATTTATTTATAATATAGAACATTTTTTAACAGTTTTAAACAGCTGTGAGACCAGGAGGTTGTTCATTCCACAGGATAGTTACTTTACTTGTCAGTAGGAGAAATCACAGCAACAGGTTAAGCAATCTCTATGATTGGCTGTTCGTGCTTGGATCACCAGATGCCATTCACTGTCAGAAGTGCTGAGTGGACCCTCCCTTTTGGAAGTCCGCAGCCACACAGACACAAGCCACCCCAACAACCCCACCTCGTTGGCTGATGGCCTCCTATTATTTAGAAGATTTGTTTTTGCATCATTGCTGAACCTTCTGGTGTGCGAGGAAAAAACTGCAGCGGGGATCATATATGTGCCTCTGCAAAGACACCAGGGGCCATAAACTAACAAATGTGTGGGGTCAATTGGTAAGGACTACCGTACTCTCTGTTGTGTTCCTTGTGAAGCGGTAAGGGAGAACTGCTTAAGTGTATGTTGAGGTTTGGAGTGGTGAACATTCCTGTTGATCGCTTGACCTGGAACCCAGCTGCCATTTTGAAAGGGTTGACTTTTGAACTTGGTTTGAGAGGCTCTCAGCCAAATATCAAATTGCTTTCAGTTTGTTGGTCTGGTGGAATTGTTGACTAGAAAGTTAAAACCACTTTGAATCATTTATTGTCCGATAAAATAAGTATTTTGTTTGAAGGACAAATTACTGAGAGAAATGGTTTTACTTTTGCTGAAACAACCAGATAGTATTCTTGATATCGGTTCTGTCAGTCTCCTAGCATCTTATGAGTTGAGTCAGATATTAGGGGTACACGCACTTTGCTAGCTACTACAGGTTGGATGGACATAAACAATGTCAAAATTGTTGTTTCCTCCAACTCTACTGATGTTGGAAAAGTTGGGAGATAGTGAGCCAATGCCTGCTTTTTTTGATGAGCGAAGAAAAAACAGAAAGGGCTGAATGATAAAAGAACAGACATTGCTTCAACTATGTTCAAGAGAGGAACAAAAGAGAAACCAACAAAATTGGGCTTAGCAAGAAGAAAGACAATGCGGATGCCTAAGAATGTTTGTGAAGATTGCTGTTGTTCTTCAGAAAAGGGCACAAGCGATTGTTGTTTTCCACAAACTTAAAAACCTTTTGATGAAATTCAAGGAGAAACAAAATCATAGCTGACCAGAAAAGGATAATGAAAGCAATGTCAGCTAAAAGGAGGGGTAGCGAGGTCAGCTAAACAAACAATGTTATATTCGGCACATTTAACAACCCCCACGGGCAACAACAATGGCATCAGCAAGGCTCTTCCACGCCTAAATGTTGCTGGATTTCTCTCTGGCTGGTTTCAGTGTGCTCGAACAGCACAAAGTCAAAACAATTGGGAGATTCATCTGTTTTCAGACACACTCAGCAGGTCACAACTTGCATAAAGACACAAAGGTTGCAGTTACTGCACCGATGCACACCGCAGCTCCCCTGTCAATGGTGTTACTGTGAGGAATGTTACTGGTTAAGGTATTGTCCATTTCTCTATTTCAAGGGGTCTGTTTATGTTTATTTATTTAATTTCATGATTTAACGATTGTTTGAATATTCATGGAGTTGTTAAAAATTAAAATTTCTGTGGCGGTGTAATGACATAGAATGACATAGAAAGTGTAATTTATGCACTAAATGTTATCTATCTATCTATCTATCTATCTATCTATCTATCTATCTATCTATCTATCTATTTATCTATCTATCTATCTATCTATCTATCTATCTATCTATCTATCTATCTATCTATCTATCTATCTATCTATCTATCTATTTTTCGAATCATGCTGTTTCCTCTTTGCATGTGGATTTGGAATTAGAAAGTGATAAACACAACTGTTTGTCTCAGTAGGGTCGCCAAACTTAGTTCTCCAAGATGCAGGTCACAAAGTATTTTGGGCAGAGCGGCACAGCTGGCATTGCTATGGCAATTTGAATACACCATATTGGCAATGTCTGATTTGCGTCGCTGATTTGCACTCAGGTGGGTTACAGTTAGACTTACTTTCCACATGAGTTTGTCACTGCCCAAACTGTGTTGCACAGGCAAAAGTGGGAACACTGGAAAATATATAAAACTGAAGCTTTTTTAGCCTAAACCAAGACACCTGCATGTGTGTTTGGTGTGTGTTCCACCTAAAAACTTTATTGTTATGGGGGATAATTGGAATATGACACCTGCTGGGTGGAAAAACAGTAATGCCCTAGATTTTCAATTTGTACATAAATTCCAATGATCAAAACTTTTACCTAGGACAACAGTTTGGTTGTTTGTTTGTGATGAGCCTAACAGTATCTAAAAATCCTAGTTTGGTGGTTAGCTTGTTACAGACAAGTGCTTTTTTTTTCTGAAGCCATGATTTCTAAAGTTAATTTAACAGATCATTGTTTAATGGAAACAGTGTGAAACTTTCTTTATAGAGAAAAATAAAAGGA
>JASSRZ010000074.1:72633-89027 GCA_032164315.1 Malacoctenus gilli
TGTGTGTGTGTGTGTGTGTGTGTGTGTGTGTGTGTGTGTGTGTCTGTGTGTGTGTCTGTGTGTGTGTGTGTGTGTGTAAAACCTTGCAGACAGCCAGTCGTCTCATTGTTTCTGTGTGAATGGTAGATCGCTGTATGTCATCTGCAGTGCAGTTATTCAAACTGAAGAACAGGAAGTAAGATAGCATTCACATACTTTGTTCATCCGTTTTGCAGTTGAGTTTGAACCTTAAAACAGGATACTTCTTTGTTTTCAGTGATGCCGCTCGCCACCATGCTTTTATTGAACACTAAGTGATAAGGTTCATGAAATGAAAGGAGGGGAAACATTTGGGAACAGAACATTTGAGATGTTCTCCCAGTCACTCATCGATTACACAGTATCGTGGAGCCACACACAAGAAGACAGATAGGAAGCAAAAAAACACACAGAATAAATTTGTAAACTGCACAAATCATACAGCCAAGTGCACAACAAGCCACTGAGCTCAGAGTGTCACAGAGTGTCATCAGCAGGTTACAACAGAGATACCTAGAGACTGGAGTAGTTACAGAAAGGTGTAGAAGTGGACGTCCTTTGGCCACATCCCATGCTGATGACTGCTACATTGTGAACAATGCCCTGAGAAACCAGATGATGAATGCCACTCAACTCCAGACACATTTAAGGGAGGTTAGAGGCACTCAAGTGTCACGTCACACCATTCAAAACCATTTACATCAGCGTGGTCTGCGTCCTTGACAACCTGCAAGGGTACCTGACCACACCAGCAGATACAGGCGTCATCGTCTTGCATGGGCCAGGGAGCATTTATGCTGGACAAGGGACCAGTGGGCCTCAGTGCTGTTCTCTGATGGAAGTCGATTCACGTTGAGCAGAAATGATGGCCACCAACAATGTTGGAGACGTCAAGGAGAGCACTATGCATCAGCCACTGTTGTCACCAGACGAGCTTTTGGTGGTGGCAGTGTCATACTGTGGGCAGGTGTGTCCAGTCTGTACAGAACTGCCCTACACTTTGTGAATGGTACAGTGACAAGCCCATACTACCTGAATAACATCATTAATCCAGTGATTGTGCCCCTACATGAACAACACAGGCCTAATTTCATCTTCATGGACGACAATGCTCCAACTCATTGAGGTTGCATCATCAGGTAACCGCTGTTGGAGACTGGTATACCCTTAAATGGAGTGGCCTGCACTTTCTCCAGACCTGAATCCCATTGAAAACATGTGGGATCAATTGAGTCGCCGTGTAGAGGCTTGAAACTCTGCACCCCAAAACCTCAATGACCTGATGGCTGCCCTTCAAGAAGAGTGGGATGCCCTGCCTCAGCAGACAATAAGTTGACTTGTGAACAGCATGAGACGTTGTTGTCAAGCTATAATTGATGCTCAAGGGCACATGACAAGTTATTGAGACTGTGACATTTTTTGTTGTGGTGTACACACCATTGTTGTTAACTTTTGTTTCAACAAATTGTTTGAGATGAGGAAAACACCAGTTTATCCTTCTAGTTAAATGTCCTACTTTCATGATACTGTATGATTTTTCACAAATTTCACCCGAAAGCATAAAAAAAACATAGAGAATTAAAAAAAAACATACGTATAAATGGCCTTTTTGTGAGGCAGTATTCCCGTTTGACAGTGTCTCTTCTCTCTCTTTTAGGACTCTCCACTGAAGCCAGACATGGAACAAAAATTGCGTTTGGCCTCTACTGTAGATGAGCTGATGAGTCTCATCTATCCGTCATACTGGGCTGCCTTCAAGTGCAGGTCCAAACTTTCCAGCACCAGCACAGACTCTGGACTCTTCTGGCTTCCACAGAGTCGCAGACGAAGGCCACTTACTTATTCAGAGGAGCCAACATTTGCGGCCACCTTTTTCAACCTGGATATCCTGAAAGGTGTGTTGAGGTTTTTATTTTTTTTGCATTCACTTTCTCAAAAGATATTATCTACCTATGAAGAATTAATTGTATAACTCCTCTGTTGTGACAAGCCAACAGACAGATTGGGGTAGTTTCAACAGCTGTTCTTGGCACCTTAGCGAATTGATTGAGCTGGAAACATGTCGACAAATAACATACTTGCAAATATTCGAGTCACAGTATTGTAAGACTAAACACCATCACCTCGTTGCTTTTCTCTGTGCCGCAGCTGCCAGTGATACAGACTCCCTTTCGGGAGACTCAATATTGGCTGCCCTCAAAGATTCCAAATCAGTTAATTTGTGCAATGGTTTTGCAATGAAGTGGCTTGGTCTATGCATAGTTTCTTAGCAATTTGGCAGTGACTGTGACTCCGCAATATCATATTGTTGGAACAAATGGTTTGTAAGGCTGCTCACTGGTGGCGATTTACTATCTATTTGCACCTCAAAATGGCACAGTTGTGATTGTTTTAAACACACATTTCATGAAAACTTCAAAAAGGGCTTAATATTTACAGAAAGGTGAATATTACAATGTTTTGCATCATTTTGTGCCCTTATAGACACTACATAGCTGTGGTTTATTCTATCAAGTAGACTCCAAGTAATATTCTGCACACTATCTGTCTCCATGGTTCTCTGGTAACCAAGTCCCCTATCCGGCAAAAATAATGCAATAATTGATGTTCGACACCCTGTTTTGAAATCAATTCCCATTAATTGGGGGTTTTGAATTTAAAATTATCTTTGTATTCTTGTTTTTTCTTTTTCATTCACCCATCAGGGGAGAGATCAGATCGTCTCATGACCATATTGTTGTTCTGGAACATGACGCTGGAATATTAAAAAAACTCAGACTCCAAATAGATTATGACTTGCCTCATATTTGAGGTTTCCCCTTTCTCTTCTGAAACAGCTCTGACCCATCAATGTATGGAGTCTTCTTGTCCTCTGAGGTCCTCTGAGGTCCGCTATGGTATTTGGCACCAAGGCATTGGTGACACATCCTTTCAAGCCTGGCAGTTGCGAGGTGGACCCCAATGAGCTGTGGCAACCTCTCACCCAGTCACTATTTCTCTGACTTCCTTACTTGGACCTCTTTAGATAGAGTTGAAGACTGTGGACGGGAAACGTCCAACAGGAGCCGTAGTCTCAAAAGTGATGCCACCCCTTTGTGTTTCACTGTTGATGCCCACTCAAACCATTGTACTGTTTCTGCTTCAAAATTATGAATTTGTCCTCTTGTTGCCTGAATTATTATACTCACGAAAAGGTGCCTTAAGGCAGACGACATCAGTGTTTTCATTTCATCTTTTTACAGGTCATAATGTTGGTGCCGGTGGGTGTTTAATACAAGGAATCAATGTGACATTTTAGAACATAGAAAAAAAACAGAGCAGCTAGAAAAGGCTGTTGGGGGTTTGACTTTCTCTGTGTGTGCAGGTATAGAGTCGGAGTGGAGGAAGACTCAGTGCACGCCCAGAGAAGTGTGTGTTGACGTGAGCAGGGAGTTCGGGGCTCCCAACAACATCTTCTATAAGCCCCCCTGTGTGTCTGTCTACAGATGTGGAGGATGCTGCCAGTCTGAGGACAAACAATGCAGAAATATATCCAGCGGTTACCTCAGTAAAACAGTAAGCACCGACTTCTGTTCTTATCCTCCTCTGCTGTCACTATGTCTCAATGACATTTACTGGCATCAATGCAATGTATGAAAATATGTTGAATAATGGCCAACAGAGAAAAAGTGTGTATTTGTACTTCAGCAAGGAGAAATCAATCAAAGAAGTACTAACATTTATTATTATTATTATTATTATTTTTAATAACAACAATAATAATAATAATAATAATAATGACAATAACAATAATAACAACAATAAATTTCCTATAGCACTTTTCAGGACACACAAATTCATTTTACAGGTTAGACAGCAATAAAAATAAAATAAATCAAACAGCAACACAAAAACAATACTTAAAAAAACAGTAATTTACACATTTAAAGCAATTTTGAAAAAGGTGGGTCTTATGGTTTGGGTTACAAGTGCCAGTGGAAGTTTCACAGAACAGTGTTGTGCGTTCATGGGAGCTTATATGTGTGCGAAGAAGTGGGCAGCAGACCCGGTGGGCACACCGAGCAGAGAGCGATTGTAATCGTAGCGTCTGGACATGACAACAGTTGGCGTCAGTGTTTACAGTGGGACCAAAGGAAAGTGAAGTTCGAAGTTGTGCAACTTTCTTAAGATGAAAAAACCAGCAGTCCAGGTTAATGGTTTAATATGTAGTTTATTTATCTTCGTGAGCTTCGTGTGTGTTTGTGTGTGTGTGTGTGTGGGGGACGGCGGGGCTACTGATTTTTTTATCTCAAGCTAACACATCAAGTACTTTGAAAGCTCGGTCTTCTAAGGTTTATCTGTGGCTTGAGTGCAACCAAGTCGCCCTACGCTGTTGTAGATCTTTTCATCCATCAGCAGGGAGAAATAGTGGCTCTTTGAGAGGCTTGGTGTCAGTCTGAAGTTTCATAGGACATTCTTTCACTCTGTCAGTTTTTTCTAAATTGTGTGTTTTGGCTGTTTCCTTTTTTCAGAGATTTACATCAACAACATGGTGTGTCACTCAAATATAATCTGAGCAGACTGGCAATTAAATTTCCACAGAGACTTCTGGATGTGATGGAAAGTTGCTTGTCGAAAAGTTGAGGAATGAAAGCGGGGAAGTCGAACACGCCTCCGTCTGTGCTGTGTTTCAATCATCGTGAAAGATTGGCTGAGGTGATTTGCTTTGGCAGAGTTTTCAAACAGCTGGCAGGCTGTATTTTGCCCACTGACTTTTTTGCTGTATGTGTTTTTCTTTTTCTCGGGGTTGGATGATTGAGGAATTTCTTGTTTTTCCCTCTTCGCTTGCTGGTATTGTAGTTTGGTTTTGGTGCGAGCAGCTCCTTCTTGATAGTTGCTTTTTTCAATCCAATTGTCAATTTTGAATGAGGTCAATCAAAGCCAGAGGTGGATCGTAATAAATTATATTTACTCTGTTCCATATATTCCAGTAACTTTTTGAATAATTTACAAAATTGTTTCTTCTGTTACTTGTGTTTTTTGTCCTTCAGAATTATACTCAATATTTACACTGATCCATTTGGCCTCATTTGGCTCAATACATTGAAGACCCGTGTTTTTGCTCTGTCACACTCTGTGACCGTCTGTAAACACATACTCGCTGAGCCCAATTGACCAGTCAAATGAAGTGACGCAAACACAGGACTCCAAACAAATGTACTGCCCAAAAAGCAGCAGATGTTCCTGCCATGTCACTGTGTGACGTGTAAAACATCCCAAAATCACAACAATGGCCGCCAAACAGTTTGTGACACCCTTTTATTCCCTGAATACTTTCTGTGATACAAAAAGGTTATGTCGACATTCAGCCCCTACTGGTAAGTAGAAGAAAACACATGGTGGACATAGGACACAACTTGACAATAATAACTTTCCATCTGTCCATCCATCGAAAACTTGTAACATCTCCCAAGGTTTTTGGTAAAAAAAAAAAAAAAAAAAAAAAGTAGAAACACTGGGGCCAAAAATTCTCTTTGTTTTGACAATATTTCCTTTTTCTCTTTGCCATTTGTTTTTTTTTGTAAATAAAGTTTTCCTGTACAGAATGCGTTACACTTCTGGACATGCTAAAGGAAGGTAAATGCTATGAGGCTGCAGCTCAATTCAGTGCTCAATTCAAAAAGGTAAACCTAATCTAGTATTTTTTGTAAAATGTCTGCATTTATTCTGATGTACTGACATCACTACTGAAGGCGATGCAATGCAAGGTGATGAATAAATTTATTCATTCATTAACTGTACCACTTATTAATCCATCATGATGGTCGCGGGAGGTGCTGGAGCCTATCCCAGCTCTTTGCAGGCGAAGGCAAGGTACACCCTGGACAGGTCACCAGTCCATCGCAGGGCAACACAGAGACAAACAACCATTCATGCACACATTCACACCTACGGACAATTTAGAATCACCAATTGACCTTTTGCATGTTTTTGGACTATGGGAGGAAGGAGTACCTGAATAAATGAAATTTTAATTTAATTATTTTTTATTTTTTTTAAATTTTATAATAACTGACCTTCACCTTCCCTCACTGGCTACTCCCCATCTTGCTGTGGGTTATCATCACATGAAGCAGTGCACAATAAGGGCTGTGCAAGAAGGACAAGAGGAAGAGGGAAGGGAGGAAAGAAATGGGGTGAAAGGGGGTGGTAGTGGTGGCAGATATGGGAAGTAACGAAGTACAAATACGTTGTTACTGTGCTTAAGTAGAATTTTTGGGTATCTGTACTTAACTTCACTGTTCATTTTTGTGCCTACCTTTTATTTTTACTTCGTACATTTTACATGGGCTATCTGTACTTTCTACTCCTTACATTTTCAAATCAGGGTCGTTACTCTGGATTTTTAAATTAAAATTCATTCAAGCATTAGACCTTTTTTTGTGCGCCATGCAGACAACGCGACTGATTGGTTTATGATCAAACAAGCACAAAAAGACGATCCTATTGGATAGAGTGACACATACAAAGCTTGATAACTTTTGCTTGAGGCAAAAAACATCCCCAAATTCAGTTTTCTTAGAAACTAATAGAATATGCAGTCATTGACGAGGCATGATGTTGCAGTGGGTGACAGTAGCAATTATTTACCAATCGATGAAGTGAATGAGCACTGAAAAAACAGTGTGTTAATGCCTTGCACAGCAGCCCTAACTGCTGCTGTGTGACTGTGTGAACAGAGGAAAAGTAACTTTGAGCATTCAGCGCTTTAGACCATGCAGAGTATGGAGATTCCATGTTCATGTTTGCCTGTGAGTGATTGATGACATTCACTGACTTACTTGCAGACCAACAACAATGGCTGTAAAACCAGGGCAGTTGGATTTGAAAAGTGATGAGAAGTCCCTTCTGAAAGTCCTAAAAGAGACAAACTTTCTTGTACACGTGCAATAGATGACCGTTATGAGTGTAATACATTTGCTGTGGTGTAAAAAGTCTTTTTTAAAAAAACTGTCCTAAACCATTTTTTTTGTTGTTTTTCTTTTTAAACTGTCAAATAGCCAAAAGAACACCGTAACACTGAATAATATTGATAGTTGAGGTTGTCTCTGGGAAAAAGAATGTACAAACTGTTTTCTGGAGGCTCAGTGAGAAGGTGATACCCCCGCAACTCCATGACAATAGATGACATTATTCAACTACAAAAGCACTCAGAACGTGAAGCCTCCGCCAAGTGGCCACACACTGTTATTACAAGGTGAAGAGACATAGTTTCTTCTGACGCAGTCTTCTTGCAGCAGCCAGAAGAAACCAACAAATTAGACAAAATTACAGCAAGCATCAATGTGCCTCGCTACCCCCCCCCCCCTCCAAAAAAAAGTCAATAAATGGTCGAACAACCTTTTTGCAAAAATCACAGCTGCAAATGGTTTCTGATAAGTCTCTGTGAGCTTGCCACATCTTGTCACTGGGACCATTAACCATTCCTTGAATGAAAAGTGCTCCAACTCCTTTCAGTTTAATCTTGAGGATTTTCATGCAAATCTCTAAGCCTGACGACAGATCCTCAGTCAGATTGGCATGTGGATCATGACTGGGTGAATGCCCAGATGGAAGCTGAGCCTTCATCTGAAATCACTTACAAACTGATACAGAATATCCCTGCATTTAGCATCATTAATGTTTTCCTCAACTCAGGGCAGCTTCCCAGTCCCCTGCTACTGAAAAAAAACAATCCCACAGCATGGTGCGGCCACCACTATGTTCCACTGTGGGATTGGTGGTGTTGGGGTGGTGACCAGTGTTAGTTGTGCACCATACAGTGCTGCACGTCAGTTTCCTGATTCGTACAGACACCCTACAGAAAAGGACAGAGAGGGTACAAAGAGGACAGAGGACGGACTACAGGGGAGAGACATTGGGGTAGTCACATGCAACGGTAACATGTGAGGAGTGTTACACAGTTAGGCATCAGCTTTATCAAATAAAAAATGTTTTAAGACTGTTCTTGAAAACTTGCTCACTTGTTGAGTAAGAGGAAGTTTTTTCCACAGCAGTGGAGTCTGATAGCTCAAATCGCTGCCTCCCATATTACTGTTAGATATTCTAAGCACTTCCAATGATCCAGCACTTTGAGAACAAAGAGTTCTGCTGGAAACTCCAATAGTGTTGCCTTTCGTCTCTGTGCTGCCTCTTTAGTTATTATTTTCCCCTTCTGGTTCCACCAATTCATCTTTCGGGGGCTTCATTTTTCATTTTTTTCTCTTTTCACTTCAAAATTTTGACTTTAATGTTCAGATTCATCAACTTTAATTGAGATTAGAAAAAAATGTTCATTAGATGTCAAAATTTAATGTGTAGGGAAAAATCCAAAGTAGGTGAATACTTTGGAAGGCACTCTACCCAGCCAGCCTGACTCAACCTGGTTTTTAGGGCGTTTCTTTTGAGATTAGTACCTGTTTGCAGATGTTCACTCAGTACGGATCCAAGCAGGCCAAAGTGTGCCAAATGCATGACCTTGCCAGACTGCAAGCTGCTAATTGGACAGTTTTATTGGCTCTCAGAGGAGGGGGACAAAGAAAACAGTTGTTAGAGAACAAGTGAACTGGCATATCACAGTTTCTGTGTACCTGACACTTACGCAGTAGCAGATTGAATGGCAACTTGAGTAACACCTGCCGTTCCTCATGTCTGTGTCCTCCATCGTTGAGGTGGGTTCATGTGTGTCACAAAGGACATTGATCTGAACTCAACTGACCATGAGTTGCTGGTCCTCCCCTCCGTGAGTACTTGCACAGCTGATTTCCTGGATGCAGCAATCCACAATAAGTCCATTTTTGAACACTTTTGAAGCCCAATGCATTCCGGAAATCTGCTGTGCGCGCTCCGGCGGAGGAAAGGACTTCCTCTGCAGTCAGGCACAGCAGGTCAAGATAGGATGCAAATGCAACGGAAACACAACAGGACCGAGTCACACTGTGCTGTGCAGTGTGGTGCCATGTTAAGTTGAAAAGAGTCCAAGTTTCAACCCTGATCCAGGACTTGAGGTATCTTCAAATGAACCTGCTGTTTGTCATCACACCCCATCATAACTCTCTGATGGTTTTAAATAAAGATGGACAATGGACAATAGTTCTCTTAGTTTTGTATGTTTTTGACCTTTATAGATGTGATGTTGCAGAACTTTCAGCTCTGTTGTCAGAATTTTTCATTGGTAAATTTTATTGTTTTTTTTAGAATTTGTATCAAGCTGTTTTTTTCTTCAGTTAGGCCTCGGTTAAAGTTCCAAAGAGGGTCATTTTAATATCCACCAAATTCTTCCTTTTAATGAAAAGGTACAAGTGTTTCAGAATGAAAGGCAGCAAGTCTTTTCCCATAACTTTGGTCTCTGTAACCATGGTGAGATCATCCGTAATGATACTTTATCGGGACTCAATGTTGAAAGGAGGGCAGACACTTGAATGGGAGTCTATTGAGATTAATTGGTGATCATGAAGAGTCAACAAGCTGTATTAAATAGGAAAGGGGGCCAAGTGCCTTTGCCATCGAGCAGTCATGGTGTAAATGTTTTCAAGATGTGAGACCAACAGCCAAGCTCCTTCTCTACGTTGTTTGTTCTCTAAGGGGTGAACTTTAACTTTCATTCCTGGTCTTCATGCTTGATGGTTTTGAGAATCCAGGCTCAGTACTAATTGCCCAGATTTTCAAACAACAAGCTCAAGTCAAAGGAAAAAGGACTGGTTGAGGAGTTCTGTGGAGAATGTGTAAAGCAACATCTTATGAAGGACTACCTTCACTCCTGAGGTTCTGATTATACTGAGCAGATCCTGGATTTCAGCAGAAAACTTTCAAGGTATACACATTTAAGTTAAAAGCCAGTTGAGACTGCTGAATTGTACAAACAGATATACATACAATGCTGATGGCTTCAGTGCCATCACACGTGCTTTTTGTTTGATATCTTGCATGTTTATGTGAAGGAAATTTGGGCTTGTTACAGTTTTTCTCGATTGCTAAGGCACAATTCCTGGAACAACTCACTATTTTTTCAAATCCTCACACACAATTTTAAAAACTCACACCCAACAGTCCAAACATCTAACTTCTGGGTCGCAATCAGTCTTTACCTTCAGACAATACATACAAGCTATCAAAACACAGACTACAGTAGTGTTTGAAACACACAGGAGGGGTGAATTTATCACATTGCCACCCAAATGTCAATCATAGGCTTTATTCACAGAACTCCCAGATTGAGCACATATGCAGGTTCATCAGCATTGGCATCAATATCTGCATGATCTTGTCTCAGGTCAGGGTCAGGCCACAGTATTTCATCAATGTTACACATTATGTGAAACATTATGGAAAACATCCCCTTGTGTGTCTGATCCAACCCTGAATAGATTCCAGAGAAATATCCTCACATGCATTCACCATGGCATCCATGAGATTGTGTGATTGTATGGGATTGTATAAGATTGTATGGGTTGTGGTAATTGACGCTCCATTACCATGCTGAGAAAAATTCCTGTTGTGGATTCAGAAAAGGGGAGTATACTGGTAGAAATAGGACCCTGAACCTGGCGTGGTCTTTGAACCAGGTGTGAACCAGAGCAGCCTGATGGAAGCTCACGTTTTCCCAAATGACAACAGATTTGGCTTGCTCTGGTTGCTCTGGCTCCCCCTCTTGTTGGAGAATGTTATTGTGCAGCTGATCTAGAAACTGAGGGAGTAATGCAGTGTTGTATGGACCCAGTTC
This sequence comes from Malacoctenus gilli, assembly GCA_032164315.1. NCBI lineage: Eukaryota > Metazoa > Chordata > Actinopteri > Blenniiformes > Labrisomidae > Malacoctenus > Malacoctenus gilli. Next base: position 83,393 of record JASSRZ010000074.1, read on the forward strand.
AGCATGGCGGTGGAGGATACCACGGTTGCTAATGGCTGCACACTTGGTCACGTTGCCCCCCCCCCCGACCAGGAACTTGGACAATTGCACGGTGTCCAATGATGTTGCTGCCCCTTTTTGTGCCTTTTATTGAGATTGAACCATGGTTGACCAAGGCAGTCTCAGCAGTGAGCGATCACCGCCTGCCTCCAATAGATAGTGGCCTCTCAGTTCTGCAAAAATTACCATTGCTGACTTATGGTGTACTATGGCACAGTATACTGTAGTATAAACTACACAGCATATTGTGGATATCCAGTCTATATGTAATACAGCATTGCTGTGCATGTACTGTGACACAATACCTAGTGAAAATAGACGCAACTGTGAAACAGCTTAGATTTGGCTTAACTAGTTTGCCAGCTTCTTTCATTGTCCTCCCATGTACCACAACATGAGGAACAGTGGAATGGATTTCATCAGAAATTACTTGTCTTAGCTGTCCTCTCCCTCGCCCCCTCCTTCCTGCTCGCGCCTGTCTCTCAACCTTTGCGTAGTTAGGACCTATTGTACCAAAGGACATAGCATTCCTCTAAGCTCTATTTTTTGACCCCAATTTCTGATTGGTGAGGTAACAATTTTAAGGTTGAGTATTTTCACCTTGAGAAGAATAGGGTCTATGAGTTTATGTTTTGATAACTTGACCTAATTATATTGAGCCTATGAGACCACATAGTGGAACAAATGGTTTCTTCGATCACTTTTGTGTAAGGTTTTGCAGAAAGTGTTTTTGACTGTTGAGGCATGGGTGGAAACAGGATTTGTGTTTGTGGTTATGGGAAATTTGTGTGTGCTTCTGGGAATGATGAAAAGGTTTGCTTGTGCTACAGGAACGAGGTTTGTGTTTTAGCAATCGAGAAAAACAGTAAATCATAAAAAAAGTGTTATGCTGTATTCCCATCATTTGACTGATGATTCAAACCATCCAGCTAAGGTGACACTATTGTAGTTCCACACAGCAAGTGGCTCCAGTAATAGAAGGGGTGACACTACTGCCCGTATAAGAGGGGTTTTCTGGTCCCAGTGATGCTTTTGTTTATTTCCTTGTCTGCTCTTAGCGTGAGCAGCTCTCACACCTCACAGTTTTGCCAGTGGTCATTGATGCATGTGTGTCTCTCAGCTGGTGGTCCATGGACCACGCACAGCAAGAGGCAGCTAAAGAAATCACAGAGAAAAATAGTGGGGTTTATTATGGTGCACCAACCAACCTCTTTCTGTTGTGAAGAATTTCAGTGGAAACGGCTTTCCCAGAGATGCACAGACATGTAACAGCTAGTAAAACAAATTGATGTATCATGAGTTTAACTTTTTGTAAGACTTTTCTCTTATCCCACACTACAAAGTAAATATCAGTGATATCAATCTGTACTGACTGATGATATATATCAGCATATAGGCATTGTTGCACTGGTATTGAATCAAGCTTAGGAAGGTTTGGAGCTGCAGAATCTTATTGTTAAAAAAAGTTACTGATCAATTTTGTCTGAACAAATATACACTGTAAAAATATATGTGTTTTGTCAAGATGAGTAAACACAAAGGAAAAAATCCCCAGTACCAAAAATATCTAAAATACTGCCATTTATTTATGAGGGTCAGTTATCAAAAGGTCAAATTGCCTCTAAATTGTGTGTGTCATTGGACATCAACAGCTGGTCATTGGATGGATGGATATTTCACACTTACAATTAACTCGTCTTTTGTTGTTAGGTGTGATGTCATGACCGTTGTGAAGTGTTGTTTAAAACTGATGAGGTGAAGCGATGGTCAGTCAGAAACGTCAGACACCAGATGTTTCACAAAGAGATGTTTTAGTTTTTGGTCAAGAAGACCTTGGAGAAAAACACAAACAAACCAAACAAAGGGAAGACCTGAGATGCTGCTTCCCTTCTGAGGCAGCAACCCTGCTGTGTACTTCTTCTAATCAGTGGCTAAAGTCACCTTTAATATTTAAACGTTGTGACGTGCACTGCAGGAAATGCTGCCGTTATGTTGTTGTGTTTATTCTCGTTGGAGCAATTGAGTCACTGTTGTTTTCAGGCCCTTTTTGAATCTGATTTCACAGGAAAAACTTTCAGAATATCTACCAGGGTATTTTAGCTAAATTACAGGTGTGCAAATCTTCAACTGTCACTCGTAGTATTGTGACTCATTGAGGCCTTCTTTTAGTTTTTGTGCACACATAGACTTAAAGGACCCATTTAAAGAAATCGAAAAATTATTAAGGCTCCTAAATGAGAGGAAAGAGATATTTTACATTCAATACTGAAAAATAATGACACCATCGACCAACATTAAATCAACTATTTGGGAAATCTTCAGTCACCTCAAGCAGGAGGTGAGGTCAGGAAAGGTTCCAAGAGATGGGGTATTTGGGATTTAAAGGATCCTATATTCATGTTTTTGTAAACATTAACTTCTTTATTTCAAAAGTCAGTTTTCATTGCCTAAAGTAGATGAATTGGGTGAGGTTGGAAGTGAGAGCTCATTGATATTAAATCGATGAAGTTATGATGAACCAACTGTTTATTTTGATAAAAAACCAAACTGTGCAAAGTCATTCCTGAACATTACTTTGCTTTGATTCACTCAGCCTTTCAGTGACAATCCCATTTATTCTTTCTGTTTGCAGCTGTTTGAGATCACTGTGCCAATTACTCAGGGCACCAAACCAGTGACCATCAGTGTGGCCAACCACACCCACTGCAGCTGTCTGTCCAAACTGGACATCTCAAAACAGGTTCACAGCATCATCCGACGAGCGTTACCTGAGTAAGCACTGCTGTTGCCATTCTTCTGTTGTTTATGAAGACATCATTCAAGCAAAACATGCACACATGTGAAGAAAGCCATGCATGTGGGAATCATGAGGTTAGACTGTAGTTTCAGCTGGTTGGAAGTAGCTGCTTCTTCTCATCCTGGATCTGCCCTTCTGAAACCAAAAAATCCAGCTGCTCTGACGGAGTTGAGTGAATCCAGAATTATGGCGGTTTTCTAAGATGCTCTAATTCCACTTTAGTCAAACAGGTCCACAGGTAAACGGGTTAAAGTTTGTTTGTAATTCACTGGTTTCAGGGGGTGGTATGTTCAGTTGCAAGCCCCTTTGTAGGTCTGTGGCCAGTGCCATGAAACAGGAGAAAGACAAGACGTGAAAAGGTCTTGAGAGAACATAGAGAAGCCCATGAGCATTGACAACTAACTTCTCAGTGAACAGTTTGAACATCAAAAAGTGGAGGGGGTACAAAGATGGAACAATCCCGATGTGTTGCACCGGCTCTGCTTGTAGCTTGGGTTTGTTAACTCCTGCAGTATTTTTTTGAGATGTTACTAGAACTTAATTGATCCCTTTCTATTAATACAAAAGTTTGACATGTTCACAGTATTTGTATGCACTGTTTCTGTGCTCAGGGCCCTCTCGATGGGAGCATGATGGTTAACTAATTTTTCTTCTTTTGTTTCATTTACTTAAGGTGTCAGATTGCCAACAACACTTGTCCATCCGGTCATAGCTGGAGCAGCAAGCAGTGTCGGTGCATCACCATGGCTACTGGGGAGCAGTACGACTCCTCCCCTCCCCCCCTGAACCCTCCCAAGCCCTTTCAAGAGAGCCTTTGTGAGTGTTTGCACATGTACACACACACACACACAAACACACACACACACACAAACACACACACACACACACACACACACACACACACAGAGCTTTATCTTTTTTTTTTCTTCGGAATAGTTCATTCAGAAAAACACTGCAGTAGGAGCTGTGGTTATTTTTTCTAAAAGTAGTCCAGTGGAAGTAAAACAATTACAGCTGCTGATATGTGGTAGGTCTGATGAGAAGGAAACAGTTTCAGCTGCTGCTGCTGGAAATGGTTAGCACCCTCACATCATTCTCACCCCCAGTTGCTACTTTTTCCACAAATCGCGTTACTGTCTGACAGATGCTTGACCTTGTTCATTTGGCCAGGAGGAAAAAAAAAAAGATTTGCAAACAACAAATTCAAATTGAGATGCTAAAAATGATTTTATGCAGCAAAAGTTGTCAATTTTAAGTGTTTGTTTTTGTGGGTATTTTGATCAATCTACAGATCAGCCAAACTTAAAAAAAAAAAAAAAACCTAATCGAATGCAAATTAAATGCAGTAGCAGTGGGCCTGAAGGGGGCCATGAGAGTTGATGCTGTCATGGTGGTAAAAAAAAAGATGAAAAAAATGGGAAGTGGGGGGTGTAAAATTATTGATTAAAGCCTCAGCACTTTCGGCAGTTGTACTCTACTTTTACTCAAGTTCAAACATTTATCCCCCATTTAGGCCGATTATAGTTTGGGTGTTGTGGTTTCAGGCAAAATAAAAAGTGAATAAAACCATACGGATTTTAAAATGAATTAATAAAACTCCACAACGGCAAAGAAATTAGCTGGAAATCCAAAGAACACACCTGCCCTTCACACTTTGACCAGGACGTTTTTTAACAGGATGTAGTTGGTGTGTGTGTGTGTGTGTGTGTGTGTGTGTGTGTGTGTGTGTGTGTGTGTGTGTGTGTGTGTGTGTGTGTGTGTGAAGGCACTTGATTGATCCTCAAACAACGAGTCACAGCGCAACCTGACAAACAAAATGCTCACTTTGTCAGGCTCAGAGATGAGCTAACTGGGTTAGTAAAGACTCAGCAACTGTCGTCCTCTACATGTTGGACATTTTTTTTCTCCCCATTCCTTCTGAAAGCTTCACTGCATTTTCAACAAGAATATCTGAGGAGGAAAAAGAAAAATTTCTTTAAAAATCTTTTCCAAGTTCAGGCTGTTAGACTTCCTGAATGTTGGTTGGTCTGGAAGCAGGGTTATTTCTTTCATGCTTTTTTCCTCAAAATTTGGCTCATTGTGTCAACATTCAACACAAGCAAGTTGATATATTAAACAATATACAACAACTAAAAAATTAAAAAAAAAAAAAAAAGCTCACTTCTGCATCAAAAGGAAATCCTGCTATCAAAAACCTGACATTGTATCTCCATGTCCTCCACAGACATGTTCACTAAGGATGTGTGTGGCCCCGATAAGGAGCTGGATGTGGAGAACTGCCAGTGTGTGTGTCGCCGCAGGGGCACTGCCCATGACTGCGGCCCTCACCGGCATCTTGACCACACCAGCTGCCAGTGCGTCTGCAACGTGCCATCTTCTGCGTTCTGCCCTCTCAACTATGTCTTCAACAAAGAGACGTGTCAATGCACTTGTGGCAAGACGTGCCCGAGACACCAGCCACTCAACAAGACCAAGTGTTCCTGTGAATGCAGCGAGTCGCCAAACAAGTGCTTCCTGAAAGGGAAGCGGTTCCACCAAGCTACATGCAGGTAAGGAGCGAAATGTGCTGGATCAGGTAAAAAAAAAGAAATAATAATCCAGATTGGCAGAAAACTGCAAAGTTAGTCTAAGTTAGTCTAATTTATGTATGAATATGTTAAAGAAAATTCCAATCAGTTTTAGCTTCAAGTGTTCTCATCAGTGATGAGGGAGGGATTGAGTGGTACCTGTGTGTGTGTGTGTGTGTGTGTGTGTGTGTGTGTGTGTGTGTGTGTGTGTGTGTGTGTGTGTGTGTGTGTG
>JASSRZ010000074.1:132317-151347 GCA_032164315.1 Malacoctenus gilli
CACACACACACACACACACACACACACACACACACACACACACACACACACACACACACACACACACACAGACTTATGCAAGGTGACCTCCCGTCACTGGGAGAAGTTCAGGGTTCATTGCACAGGGCGAGACAGGGGATCAGACAGTGAACCATTGGATTAGGGGTGGGGTGGGGTGGAGGGGCAACGGGGGCAACCCGTTCCACCAGCTAAGCCACTCGCTGAGTCTACAGTAACTTGCAGAAACCCTGCAGAAGAAGTTAAAAAATGGTGTCAGCACAATGCCACAGACAGAAAATTAAGGATTCGAATTTGTTCTCTGATTTTGCATCTATGAGCACAACATGCTGATTTTTGATCATACGTAAAGTCTGTTTTTACCATAAAATTGTGCTGCATGGTAGAAATACAGTATACGATTCGTCTGAGGTTGAACAGTTAAGCTTCCCAACACCTTGTTTTGTAGTGTACAAGTATGGCTTGAATACTTTTGACGCATTTGTCCGCTTCGACTGATCGAATCGCCTTCATCGCGGCTGCAAGTCAGCGGTCCAAACCCAATTTCCCATCACTGTGGATCAAAGGATGACCAAAATGCAATGTTTTTTTTTTTTTTTAAAGCCCCACCTTTTACCTGTCCTGTAACGATTAAAAATTTAAACCAAATTAATCGCATGATATCCCTGATTAATCACAGTTAACTGCATTGTACTAACTTGCATTGTAAGTGAGTAATAAGTAATTTCGTTGTTCCAGTACACTGGTCCAATGACAATATATGGTTCATTCATTCATCCGCAAATTCCAATAATAAATCCAGAAGTAATGTATAGTGCGCTTTTGTTAGAATATTCTTCTATATGAACAAAAGTGTCAAAGTTGTGCAAACACAATAAAAATCAGCACTTGTTAAACACTAATAGTAAATAAGACATTCAGTGCATTTAATGTAGTCTGCTGACACTTCGCTCCACTGTTTGCTTTGTTGAATGGTTTGCTCAGATCAACAGTGTGGTTTGTTTTCAAGTTCACTTGTACTAAGACAATTGAGCTTGGCAGTGGCTACAAATGACTTTGTTTGTGTCAAATCTGCTGTCTGGAGGTACTTTCTAATGAAAATGGCAATGTAAAAGTTCGGTCGCGTTACCCTTCTTCTCCACGCCTATTGTTTTCTTCTAAATTCTCTCTTTTTTTAATGATTACACAACTGCCAGCAAGAGATGTTTGCAAAATAAAAGCATGTGAACGACATGTGCTAACGGCGCTAAAATAATTTTCTGCCTCAATAGATTGATGGGTAAACACAAAAAGTAACTTTCCCAGCGCTAATATATATATATATATATGTGTGTGTGTGTGTGTGTGTGTGTGTGTGTGGGCCTGCGTGTGTGTCATAACTACTGCTGTGTTATCAAACTCATTTTATGTCGAGCATTTTTTTCCTCGCATCCAAACTTGATTTTAAGATACCTGATGCTATCATGACCCTTGAGGACAACTTCAGTTGATCCCTCTGTTTGGGAGCAAAGTATTTCATTCTTTTTTTTTAAATCTCTTAGCAAGGTAGCTAGCTTGTTAACTGATGTCATGTCAGAGGTTAACTGCTGTCATGTGCTTGTCAGTTTCAGGTATCATGACTGAATTATGTCTCCAACTCTGACTTCAAATGATCACCATTAGAAAGAGAAGTTAGAATGGCTGAATGTTTTTCAAACGTATTTTTGTTTTGAGGTCTTCAGGGCCGATCCAGACTCTCCAGTGGGCCAGTTTTTGACCCCCTTTTTTGCGCAGTGACTATGCATCCTAAAAGGATTTTAAGATGTCAATAAAATCATTTATCATGTGTATGACTTGTTTGCCAAAAGCAGCAGTGCTCCAGCTGGAGGATTTGATTTTTATCCTCTAATTCCAATATTAAGGGGGTTCAATTAGTGCTCAACTGAGACACACAGTTATGAATGTATTCAATTGAATCAGAATGTGAAGGAAAAATAAGTGAAATCCATTTTGCATTGGCTACGATCTGTATTGGATCAATACAGACTTCAGAACCATCTAACCTCTTGAATCCTCTATTTGTGAACATTCTCAATGAAGAAACCGTTTTGCTGAACATTTGCGCAATACTGTTCAGCTTTTGTGGTCAAGGAGTCGGAGAGAGATGGACTTGGAACAATTCCAAACAGCTTTTCCCTGTTAAAAGGGGACTCGTTCCACTCAAATTACCAGATGTTCTGGAGAGCTGGGACGTTCCGGTCTTGTTTTTGCACTGGTACCCATTCGTTTCAACGCTGCTTTGACTTGAAATTGGAGCCATGACCCGCTTTGGGTCTCGCTGTGTCTCACTTCGATGATGTCACCCCCCCGCTCAATGGCCCGTGTTCCGTTTGTGAGTTTGCATCACATTACGTTACATCAGTGCTCTGTTATTGCCATGACTGCTCCAGCATTAGCACCTCTTCTCATTACTGATTATTCAGACCAAGAAAACAATCCAGCTGTAACTGCTTCATCTTATTCCCCCCCCAAAATTTTCACTCAGGTTTGTCCTTAACCGCCATCAAACTTCAGGCTAAATCTGCCCTTACCTTCATGCCAGAGACACCTAAAACTTAATCCCCTGTTGCCAAAAAAAACATCCAATAGCCTCCAAGTTGGTTTCCTTAGCTACTCGGGGGCCCAGCGTGCTTCCTAATACTGAGCTGCTTTTGTGTCCAGATGGAGCTGTCGCTCTCGGATGCATCTTTTTTTTCAGTGAAAAAACCACCAACCTGATATTTTATAATCAATCATCACAATCATCATCTAAGTTTTCACCACTCTGTATGAAAATTTTTGGTCCGCTCGCAGTTCGTGTTTTTTGGGGGGTTCATGATTAACAAGCTACGTTTATATACCACAGTCCTGAGAGCAGGGTGGGGGCCCCTGTCAGTTCCACCCATGCACCGAATAAAATGGGTCAGTGTTTCTGCCCGGGCGGGTGGGTTTCAGTGGAGCTCTGTCAGACTGTTGGTAGGTGTCATCCCTCAGCAGATGGGAGTTGCAGATTTGTGGACTCACCTTGACCACTCAGGATCTACTTCGCTGTGGAACTTCAGGGAGTTTGCGGGTCTGCATCATGTAACCTCTTGTTTCAGGACACGTGTCTTATCTTCTAAACTTGGCTTTTTATATAATCTGTCAGGCTACGTTGTCAGGTAGCAGCACTCAGCTTAAAGTGTTCCACAGACAACTTGTGTGAAACATTAGGCAAAAAAAAGTCTATGCTCAGGTTGAACAAATCTGAACAAAAAAGTGAAACAGAGTTTTTCCACTCTGAGAGAAAATGGCTTATTAGATCTTTAAGTGACGTTATCACAGTCACGTTACCGGACTTTCTGGATATCGTCGTGTTTTCACGCAAGAAGCTACACTTTGAAGTTTGAAAGGCAAAAATTCTGTATCATATCTGCGATTTGAGCTTCGAAATGTTAAATTAACTTCTCCATGCGCCTCTGATTGTTTCGGTGGTGAACAAATTCTTGCTGCTCACAGTAAGTTCTTCTGAAGATTTCTTTTTTCTTCTTTTTTTGGATACGAATTAATTCATATGAAGACATCATAGAGGTCATTCCAAAACACTAAATATGGAAATATAAAAAAAATATAGAAATGGAATCATTCATGAAAAACTAATCATTTTGACATCTGTTATTTGTCTTATCTAGTTTATTCTCGTTAGGAGTCGCAGGTGATTGAACCCACGTACAAAATGAAGTGGAATCCTTTTGTCACAAAAGTTAAAAACAAAAAAAAAAGAAAATTAACCACTGTTAATTCTTAGCAGCTGTTTGATACTGTCACATTTGTTTCTTTCAATTTCTGTTGCAGAGGCAAATTGTCCTAAATAGTGTGAACATGGATGAGAAGAGAGATGTTATTGTCGTTTCCTCCCTAAACTTATGGAACCCAATCAAGACGAAAATACTTTGTTGAATCAACGATAACAATAATGAGAGTGAAAACAAATGTCGACCCATCCAGTGTCCAGTGGCGGCGTGTCCAAGGGGTGATGCTTGTCTCCTATCAAAATCAGCATCTTTACCCCCAGCAGTTGCACAAATAGATGTCCTGCAGAAAATTAATCCTGTTTTACCTTTTGATTGATCAAATCGGTGCTCGTGTAATCAAGCACCACTGTTCCTGCGGTGATCTGAAATGGAATCATGGTGTTTCTTAATACACCCCCACCCCAAAAAAAATACATGGAATTGAATTGAATTGAAATAGTATTATGTGCTAAGAACACTTCCAGCATTGTTGGACAAATCCCTGAGTCTAACTCGAAACTTTGATGAATTCACCTGCAAGGGCAGTTTGAGTTAAGACTGGATCACATACGTGCGATTTGGTCCAAAGCTGCTGCTTGATTCGTTGATTCACTGAGTCACTTTCAACTTTAGAAAAGGACAGAAATAGTTGTAATAAATTATTTGAACAAACACATAAATTAAAAAATAAACAAAACGTCAGAAAACTTGATGTGATTCATTTGTTTTAACTTGGTTTTTTTTTCTCACTCTCCTCGTCATTACCCTGCCTGTTGTTCCTTTCGTCGTCAATGCGAGATAAGGGATTTTATTTTGAAAATTTCCTGGCTTCGCTTTGACCTTTTGCACGTGGACTTTCTGCGAGTGGTCGACCGGATATTCTCATTGTCCCACAGAAACTCTGATCACACACTGAATGCCGCAGGTGACTGACAATGAATCCACCTGTCAGCGAGGTCTCACCTGACTTCCCCCTGCCCTGCCTCTGTCCCCCCATCAGGCACGCCTGTCTGACAGGATGCAGTCATTTTGTGCAGCATCACCTTATTTTGACAGCAAACTTGTCAAATTGTTTGGGGTTCTCTGGTCTATGTGTCATTTATGTTGATATTGTGATAAGCAAAAAAATGTTTAACCCAACTACAGACACCATTTTTCTCCCCCACTCCAACACTCAAATGTGTCTTTCTCTACAAACACTCCATCCAGGCTTTTTACAGCCCGCCCAATGCAGTGACATATACCAAAATCTCAAAAACTGTCTGACGTTGCTCATTTGCTATTCTTAGTGGATCACCCACAAGATGTTCACAGAAATAGGGCACAATTTACCTGCTTGTACACACAATTTAAAGTTAACAAGGATCCTAGCAGATCAGACTCAGTGTCTTGTTCACTCACGCAACTGGCTGCTAATGGGGATCGCTCGCTACATAAAGTGAGAACGTTCCAGCGGATGACAACGTTGTGTCTATTTTCTGCACCTCGGTGCACGTGGAGGTCCGAGTGTGTGAACCGGCCCAGCCATTTCTCAAGCTTTGGGCCTAAAAGCCTTTTATGGTTCAATGTGATGGACGAATGCTTTCAGGAGCCTGTAAAACTGTAAAAACACAAAGCCACACAGCAGGACACAAAAACGATATAAACGCGTTGATGGTACTAGTTTGTTGTTGGAAAAAAAATGTGCTGGTGTAATCGTGTTTTGATTCTTTGAAGAGTTTTTATATATGTATTTTCTTGTTTGTGTCTTCATGAACACCAATGAAATCCACTCCAGTTGTTAATTGAACCCCAAACTTCCACTGTGAGAGGATTTCCTGCTGCCTATTGGTAACTGTCACTATTCACACGGCATGAACTCAAATCAAACATTACTTGGTGTTATTTCTGTGTGTGTGAGTGTACGTGCAAATGTGTGTTAACCTGCGCCGTATATCCTTGACCACTGTGTAAGTGAGCTGGCAGGGGAGTGACTGGAAGCCCACCAGGCCACTTGGCCCCGCACATTCAATTCCCTCTTCATTAGCAGCCACATTACTTTAGATTAGCAGAAAGTGGACATTTACAGGCGACGCTGATGCCTGTAATTAAAATTAATTTAAAAAAGAAAGACACAAAAGAGAAGTAATTACTCCAAGTGTTAGAGGTTTTCCTCCCCGGCAACTTCCCCCTTATCGTTCTGTTGCCGCGTTTGCACCGAAGGAAATAAAATGCTTAAAAGGGAGGGTGGACTTAGCGGAAAGAAGAATTAAGCGCTAGCGGTCGCTCATTAACGACTTTACCTGATTATTGGCAATGGGAAGTCGCCTGTAAAGGTTGAGTAGTTTACAATGATTTTTTTAATTAGAGTGGATTTGCTCTGATTGAAATGAAATATAAATGGCTACTTAAATAGCTTATCGCAAACCCCGATGACTCGCTGAGCTCCACCCACCACTGGCTGCAAAGTTTCCCTGGGATGAACCAGGGAAGCAACCAGTTTGGCAAACACAGGACTTTTTAGTTTTGGTGCCATTTCCGACAAAGAAAACAAAAATTGTGCTCCTGTTAAGAAAGTTGCACAGCCATATGTATCAAGTTTTTGTATCATGTTTGGCGTGCTCTTATATGCCTGTACAGAATCGGTAATTGGCCTCTCCTTTGTACGTGTGGTTAATTGCTCTCCAAGTTAGTCAGAGATCTGTCCTGTGTTCCAGTTGTCATTCAGAACAACTGTCAGCACCTTCACACACCACATTGTCAGCTTCGGTCTCATCCGGTCCCGTGAAGGTGGTCCTGTGAGAAAAGGCTCAGGGCCCAAAAATTGGAGAGAGTTGGACTCATGGTGGCAAAAGTCCAACAAATTTTTAACAAAGTTTCTTTCACAAAAACATAAGGATAGACAGACAGACAGACAGACAGACAGGCAGGCAGGCAGGCAGGCAGGCAGGCAGGCAGGCAGGCAGGCAGGCACGCACACACACACACACACATTTTTAAATTGCACACACAAGTCTTACACCTAAATCTCCTGAGACACAAGAGTTTTAAAATGAATTAAGTTAATTTCCACCTGAAAAATAAAGCAAATAATTACAATGCATGTATGACCAAACGTTTCAGTGCAAATTGATTGGAGGTTTTTAACGTTAATGAGGTTGAAACGGCCGCCTGTCCATGGCTCTTAAGTTGATGCTATAATCGAGGCAGCAGGATGCTGCATGAGGGACTGCGTGCAAATACAGTACACTGTGTGTCGCACAGCACCCTTTCTTCATCACAACAACACACACAGATGGTTTAAAGCGACTACATGAGACGTTGGAGGACCTAGCAACATGCCTGTGACTTGCTGTTTTCTTGTTGTTTATGGAATGTGACAAATCAAATTTGCCAGAATCCATATCAAACTTTGTCAGAAAGTTGAACATATGTTGCAGTTGTTGGTTTGGTAAATTGGATGTCCAATGATCAGCCAGCACAGATATGTCATGAAACGTTCAATACAGCAGCTGCACATATCTTTGGTCTCAGAAAGTAATGCCACCTCACGGTGTGCTTTACTCTGTCACATCAAATTTGCATGTATAATGTGCAGGAGGACTCCTTGCAAATCTAACTTTAAACATGCAGGCCACTGCTGCAGGTGCTGGCAAGCCTGCCAGTCCTGTCCAATGAAACGGGATGAAGAACTACACAGCTCGCAAACAGGTTAAGTTTCATAAGAAAGAAACTTTAGAGCTCCCTTTGTTTGCTTTATAGAAAGATGTGTCAGGAAATAAAAAGGTGATATATCATGTGTAGGGCTTTTAGCGCATAACAGCATATATGTGATCGCGGTGATCTTTGTAATTGCTGCATTTACTTGTGTTTCTGGCATTTAAGTAAAGCTGTAAACATGATCCGTTGGTTTGATTGTTTACGTCTGTCCAGCTGCAATCATGAAGCAGTGTGCATTTGGTTTTTTGCTTTTTATTCACATTCGCTTTGATTGGTTGTGGGATTTTGATTTCAAAAGTGAAATCAAATCATTTGGGAGCAAAATTTTTCAACTGAAGCACATTTTGTGTGGACAACTGAACCAACCGTTAGACTAAAACTGTTTAAATGACGAAAAATTCTATCGACGAGAATGTCGGATCTGCTCTCTCTTAGACATGTAACGTTGACTGTTGTTGTGAACCCATAATATTATTTTCAGAGAAAAAAAGAACAACGTATTTATTTGTAATGGATTTTTTTTCTTGTGAATGAATCTAGAGAAGATTGATCTTGTCTTTAGGTTTTTATCCAAAGCAGAATAAGCAAAAAAGAGACGCAGGTCATCTACACAACTCAATAGCTGAGAGATGAGTGCACACCCCCAATAGGTGCTGCCACTTTTTGTACTGAAAAACAGGACGAGAGAAAGTATAAGAAACAGGGATTTCTGCTGGGATGTGTGGAAATCAGGCGATTCCAGCAGGTGCAGGTGCACTCGAGTGTGGGAGCAAGGGAGAAGCCAGGAAACGATGGGAGAGACGTACACAAGAAAAGATGGGAAAGAAGTTTCAGGGTCAGTACTTGAATAAAAACAAAAGTGAATCATATGTTTTGAGTACAATGAGTGAATGTTCTACTGGCTGCAGCTGTTATGTGTTCCCGGCCTGCAAAGGATGCTTCATGCAGGCCTGCAAATTATGATTGAATAAAATGATTGAGTAAAATCATTTGCCATAATATATTTTTTTATATGCACTGGTCAGCATATGTAGCATCTATGTATCTGCTACGATTACAGAAGGGGTTTAATTTGTCGTAAAAAGCATCATGCATAAGCAGAATTGCAACAAATTACAGCGCATTTACACAAGTCAGACATTTTTCAGTGACGTGCACAATCTGTGATTGTCGTGAATTCTGGCATTGCTTTATGAAAAGGATGATTTATCCTAGCATGAGCCCAACAAAGGGATTGTATGAAACACACACGTGCCTTCGGACTGAGCGAACGTTTGAGAGGACCCGTCGGTTGAAAATCCACCTCTCTGGACAAACCTTTCCCTTTAAGGTGCCGCTCCCGGGCTGAGGAAAAAAAAAATTCCTCGCCGGATAAAGATCTGTTTAGCGCCACTGCTTTTCAAGACAAGCCACTCAACTCTCGCTGCGTGCCACATCTCAGCTGACCCCCACTGATCCCCCCCAACCCCACCCCATCCTTTTGTGAAGCACAAGTACCACAAAACACACTCAATGCACTGTTTAGCGTGCGTGAGTGGGTGAGTCAGACTTCTAGATCGTGGGGGGGAAAAAAAGGAAAAGGAATCTTCACTCAAACCTTGCTGTCCAAAATCTACTGCTTCTTCCAGTATGTCTGCTAACACACACACACAGACCCGCGTGCACGTGCACAGCGAGCGAGTGACCGCACAGCCTGCTCTGTGTAGATAAGCTTTCGAGTTGTGTAGTCAGTGAAGTATACCTGTGACCAGAAAGAGCCCAATGGAGGAGGACTGATCTATACATATATATTTACCCAGGGAGAAGAAAGAATGGGAAGAGGGGGAGGGAGAAGGTGGGCGGAAGACAGAGGGACTGTTCTTACGATGTTATCTTAGGAGTGAATATTTACCCCTCGGTGTGTAAAAGCTTGCCTGCCGCTGTCCCAGTGTGGTGGCGCACATGCCAAGAGCCACTCGAGCATTTGCTTTCGCAGTTCCCTTTGAGGTGGTCTCACAACCTTTCTTTTTCCCTTTTTTTTTTTTTTTTTTTTAAGATTAATCAAATTCTCATGAGATCAGGAGGGGATTTCAGTGTACATTCCTGAAAGCTTGTTTTTTTTTTCCCAGTAAGTCATCATCAAACATGATGCAAGACGAAGCATGTGAAGCCAGTAAAACAGTTTTAGCATCAGTAGTCCAGCAGTGATCACTGTTTCACATGAAGGGCAAAGTATGAAAAAAAACCCTGAACGTGTACCTTTAAACAAAAACAAAAACAAAACATACTACATCTGAAGATCAGCTGCATGCTCGACTGCTATTGACTCATCACTACCAGAAATGTTTCATGGTATCAAAAGCAGGTTTTACCCCCTTTTTCTCTCTAAGCCCCCCCAGATTGCCTCAAAGAACAGCTGCACCCCCCCCCCCACACACACACACTGAAACAGAACGAAACTGAACGTTGCCTGACAAAAAACCCAAATGGCAACAACATTCAAATCCTACAAACCAAGATAATTTAGCAGTTTTTTGTTGCATTTTAGCAAAAAAAAAAAATAGCAATCATTGTTTTTTTTAGGTGATTTCATGAAACGCTGCAAATATCAAGACATTATGGCTGAATTTTGATAAGCGACAAGTGAGCGCTTAAGGTCAGTGAGCGTGTACTGTTCACCTGTATTCATATTTTCTCTAACCGTGTGCTGTCAATGTTGAACCTGCTCTAAAGGGTGGGCCCCCAAAACAAGTGTTACCTTGTCACCCCACAAGGAACAACAAAAAACGCATATTTCAGTATGTACGCATTGAAAACATTGTGTCATTCAATCATTTGGAACATTAAATGCAATTTTACACCCTTTTTCATTTGTCTCTTCTATTTGTCCTCCTTGCAGTCATTTTTGTTTTGACGAATAAATCCAAATGTCCAACCCAAGAAACAGAAAGCATCAACCATTCAACACAAAAACATGCTGTGATGTATTTAAAGAATCCATGAACAACAAAATCGGGGCAACTTGCGTAACAAAAGAGATTTGTGGACCGTCCCATCCTTATTGTCTTCCGATGCGTCCGCCGATACAGAACAGGCACTCTGAGGGAGGGATCTTTTTTCTCAAGGTCAGCCGTGTTAAATAGAGAGAGGGGGGGAAAAGTGCATACGCATCAGTCTGACACGCGGCGAACAAGCCACCCCTAATGCAGCCCGTCAGCTTTTTGTTTACAGATGTTTTGATTAAAATTCATGGAAACAAACAAAGCGACAACGAGGCTTTGAATGGAGCCGGCAGCAAAGCTCCCATCCTCTCACAACTCCAATACCCTAAGCTCCTGCAAAGATAATAGAACTGATTCTAGATGCATTTTGTGATGTCGTCTTTGTGTGTATGATTGGACGACCCTGCTCAAAGCAGTCTTATTATGTATTTATGTGTGCGCGTGCGTGTGCGCTTGACAAAAATTGAGAGTGTGAGTGTCTACGTCTGTATTATGGGGGTCTGTGCTAAGTGGGAATGAATAATGCCTCCACTTCGAGGGCTGATGCTGAATTTGATGGGTTTGTGCGCCTAATCTAATGTCCCCCGTCTGTTAAAACAGGCCTGGACTTGAGTGAGCGCCACACACGCAGTGATTTACAAAGCCAGCGTACATCATCACATTATGGAATTTCCTCCTCAAAGTGCACAAAAAAGAAAGAAAAACAGGAACTAAAAAAAAGAGATAACCCCAATTTCCTTGCCAGACAGAGATTGGTCTTGATCAGTGTCACGCGCCAAGCACCCGCTCGTGCGCCTTCAAACCAAGCTCGATCTAAGCCAAGGTGGGGGTCATGGAGGAGATGAGGAGAGGGGGGGGGTCAAAGGGCAGGAGCACCCTGGACAGCTTGACCATTCAGAATTAATCATTTGGAAGTGGATTGTGGGAAGAAACAGGGCAGAACTTTCAATGTTCCCGGAGAATGGTCGAGTGTAGCTTCGTTTGCAGATGCATAAGAGGGCCAATTGTCTATGTTCAATCATTAGCAACCATAATTACTCGCCAATTAATCAGGGTGTATGTGTCATTTAGACATGAATAGACCATTGAGATAGGAAATTAGCTTTGCACCCTGACTTAATGCTGCAGTCTTGAATCTGTTCTTCCTTTCACTGACCATTTGAGTTGTGAAGAAAAGCCTACCTTTACTTCCCTGAACCAGCTTCGAAGCCACTCCCCAACAGTCCCCGTGGTAACACGTTGACTGATAGCATCTCAGATTTTGGAAACTAACACCTAAAGATCTAACAAGTCCCCGGGTATTGGCTGTAGAAAAACAAATACTGCACTAATTCATCAGTTGATGATTTTTATCCTTATTTTTGATTTGTCTGTTGATTTTCTGTGTGTTTGCACAGCAGGGAACCACAGGCTTTGTGAGGTCACGTGGTCACAATTTGCTTCAGTAGGTGAGCCCGATGTCCTTTTTTTTGCTGATTAACCAAATGAGATTTTTTTGCCCATTTTGCTTCTGAATTCACAAAAAACTAAAACTGATAAAGGAAGAAAGACTAAACTAAAACTATTTAGCATAAAAAACTAATTTAAACTATAATATATAACTACAAAACTAACTAAAACTAATTGAATATGAAAGGAAAGAATACAAAATCAATCAATTACCAAAATGCTGTCATGAAAAACAACCTCAATAAACAGCTAATTTTTGCTAACCAGGTTTTCAAACATGAGCCTCATTCCTGATGTCATACTACAGAGGCCGGTTGAGGCCAAAAATCTTTTTGTTTGAATGAGGATCTCAGGAATTATTATTATTATTATTATTATTATTATTATTATTATTATTATTATTATTATTATTATTATTATTAGTGTTTGTCTGAAAACAAAGACGCTGCAAACTGAGAGGCGTTTCCTCTGCTCGGCCTCCCACCACTTTCATTTCATCGCCCAATTACTTTCTCTTTTGTTGTGTTGCCATTTTTCCCTCTTTGTATTCTTCTGTTGTCGTTGTTTTCCCACAGTGTTGACAGATCGTCTCCCTTACTGTGTTTCCCCTTTTGTCTGCCAAATTTAGATGCTTTATCTCTCTGTAACACTTGAATGTGTTTGATATCCCTTCTTCGCTCCCACTTCCACCACTGCGTTATCACATTTCCGTCTGGGCTTGGTACTTAGCAGTCCTCCCAGTCACGACATGGCAGACAGACACTGTAACACGGGCATTTTAGAGGCTTCTGTTGAAGCATGTGGTCACTGACACTGTTTTTTTTTACACAGATAGTGGGCAAAAAAGGAGAGAGAGAACTTTAGCCACAATCATAAAATGGCCATGTAAATGATAAATAGTGAAACAACCAATAGTGCTTTTCAATCTTACCCCTAAAAGGTAATTCCACGGGCTCTGCTTTCAATTGTATAGTCGTTCACTCCGTATGGGTTCTGATGCTCGCCTGGACTGAGTTGACCCATCCAATATGGCGGCGATGCGTGATGCGCTCCAGCGCGTCATGAGGCATCTACCTATTAATGTCTATGGTCAACCCCCCTCTTTGCAGGGTTACAGGGCTGAATGGTTTGGCAAGCAGCGGCTCACTTGCTGACTGCTGCTTGTTGCAGGCTGTGTTACACATGTGTGCAGGAATAGGTGGATTTAAACAAAAAATTGTTTAAATGTTTTCCATAGGACTCATAAAGTCAGTAAATTTATTTATTTATACAACTGTAGTTAGTATAGCAGCCCGTCAGCAATGAATTATTCTCTCTATCTGCTCTTCTGAGCAGATCGTCAGTTCGCTGAAGCATGAATGAGTCAGTGAACGAGTGAATGGAGATGATAAGTCCCACACCAGTAAAGTGACTCACGAGTTTTGAGTCACTCGTTCATGACTCGCACATCACTTTAAACAAAAGAAAGGTGACAACTTGTCCTAATGAACAAATTTTTTTTTAGCAGGAGGCCAATTGCCAACTCTGTGTGGAAGTCTCGATGTGAGTGCATCCCAGCCATCACTGAACTTGAAGCTGCTTCCTCACTGTCAGAAAGAAAATCCTGGTTGAGTGTCCTGGTTGATTGCACCAATGCAAACTGTGTGCATGAAGTGGTCCAAAAAAATACTCAGTGTTATCAGAAGAGCGATCAAGCTGTTTCAACAGTCAGGGATCAACATACTTATGTTACATAGTGAATTATCTGACGGATTGTCTGAATCGACACTTTCAGTCATTGAATAAACCCATCTTATCTACTTTATCACTGTCTGACCAAAAAAATAGTACATAAGATGCTACCGAAGTGGAGAAAACAAAAGAACCAGGGGGTTGGCATTTTTTTCATAGATGATTTCCTATGGAAAGCGAACTGATTGATTGTATTGATTATCATGTCAATTGTAAGAAGCATTGGATCAAGTACAGCAACAGTTACTGTAGTGCAGATAGATTTTTGTTCAAACATGTTTAGTTCTGTTACTGATATTGATTTGTAGCATTAACCAGTGAATTTCTCCATTGTGAGATCAATAAAGTTGATCTCTCTCTCTCTCTCTCTCTGTCACTCTCTCTCTCTCTCTCTCTCTCTGTCACTCTCTCTCTCTATCTCTCGCTCTCTCTTTCTCGTCTTTCGATTTGTCAATTTGTCCTCAACTTTATTCATCAACTGATCACTGCCGACGCAAAGAGAAAAAGCAAGCCGAGTGCAATGATATTCCAGTGTTTCCTTCCATTGCCATCTTTTTTCTCTCCCAGACCTGTATGTAGTGACGTCTATACATTGGGATTGTTAGCCCCTCACGTTCACCACTTGTCTCCCTCTCGTCCTCTCATCTTGTCCTCCTCCTCCGTCGTCTTAATCCCTGACATTCTCCCTCTGATCCTTCTATCTGCATCTGTTCATGGCGCCGTTATCCCCCTCTCGAAGCAACTGGCCGACTCCGAGTCTGTCAGGGCCGAATGACTGATTACAGCAGGGGGACAGAGGTGGCTGTTCATCATATCAACATTTGCTGATATTCAGTCGGTTCAGCAGCACCTCACTCAGCTTTATGTTCATTTTTTTAGCCTGTTTTTGCATAAAGTGGACAAGAACAAAGTTTGTGAACAAACTTTTTTTTTCTCTCTGTGTTTGTAAAGTGGTTTTGGGTTTTGGTCTTTATTATTATTAATAATAATAATAATAATAATAATAATAATAATAATAATAATAATAATAATAATAATAATGTGAATAAATCTGAATGTGTGCAATTCTGAGGTTCAAATTAAAATTCTGACTTTATTCTCAAAATAATAATTATTGTCATTATTACTATTACTACTACTACTACTACTACTACTACTACTACTACTACTACTACTACTACTACTGCTACTACCACTAATAATAATAATAGTAACAACAATAGTAATAACAATAATGTTTAATTACTCAACTAGCCTGAATCTCTTTATTATTTGTAGAATCAGGGTATTCCGTGTAAAGGTGGTTCATGTTCAGCACCTGAACAGCTCTAATGGAGCAAGCAAGCTCCTGCTCCAGAAGCTCCATCACAACTCATTTCCCTTCGATCCAGAGCAACTGTGGAGGTGCATCAGTCATCTGTGGGATGGGATGAAGTGAAGACAGACCGTGTTTGTATTGCCGTGACACAAAGACATCAGCTGCTGGTGAAAATAAAAAACTTGAGCAGATGTTGACACTGTAATGAGTGTGAAACCGGCCAAGGCAGCAGTTCAGCGAAACGCTGTCAGGGTGAATTTCTCTCTGTTCTGGGTGAAACGTAAAAGACTGTGAGCACATATCAGTGAGAGCTGCTCACTTTGGAAGAGGGAGAAGCTCAGTTTAGACCAGAGTGACAAATGTGCCCATTCTGTTGGACCAGTTAGCTTGACCCAATGAGTTCTGTGCTGGGAAATGCTGTCCAGTTTCATTGGGGCTATATTAAGCCCTGTTACATTGTTGTTGTTTTTTTATTCTTCGGCCTTATTTAACTTGTTGCAGTTACTGTAGTTCATCACGATTTCAATCATTGCAGTTTCACTTTGTGAGGTGGTGTCAAGAGACCTCAACTGGCTCAAATCTGTGATACATTTTTGCAAGACGTTTAAGTTTACTGTCACTATTTTCAACAGAAACTGTGAAATATCGTACCTTCAATTCTCACCTGCTGCATCTTCAAACTGTCGGGAAAAATACAAGCTAAAAAAATGGTGAAATGAATTGTTCTTGGGGGGAAAAATTGTAAATCAATGAAACGTATGTTTGAAATGTTGAAGCAGGGTGTTTTGATTGGAATTTGCTGTCAGGAAGTCGGTTGATCACAGAACTAAATGGTTTATTATTGCGTTGCCTCGGTATTTTGGTTTTTCTTTTCAAAACGTTGGTTCACGTACTTTAGCAGCCTCTCTTCATTATGTAATACTGCTGCTGGGAGTTAAAAAAAAAAAGTTTAAAAAAATTACAAAATGTTTGGAGTTTTGCCGTCATTTTCTGGTGCGGCGAACTTATTAGTGTGCGTGCAGATGCGCTCGTTGACCTGCCTCTGATTGGGGCTGCCGCTCCTGATGAGAACGGATTGACATCAGGTGTGATGGCTGATGAGCTCCAGCTGCAGGCAAATTGTCTCTGCCATCATCTCCCTCCAGTTGCTGAGGTTGTTTAACACGACTCGCTGCTTGGCTTGATGACAGAGAATGCTTTACTTGACAGAGAGAAAGAGGGAGAGAAAGAGAGAGAGTGAGAGAGATGATATATACAGTATAAATGGATCAAGTAGTGTCCAGAAAATGGGAAATTCCCATCTGCCTCTTTTTGATAAAGTGGGTTTTTTTTCCAGCAACAAAACGTTTTTTGAGCAACAGCTAACTACAAACTGATAAAGTTTAGACAGGACAGCGACTTGTGGCCCCGAAATCCAACTCTGTATACTAGCACAACTGTTGCTGGTGCCAATCTAAGCAGGACACTGTCATCGTGGTTAAAAAAAAATAGTATGTTACAGTCCAATATTGGGTCTCTTAGAGTGTCTTAATGATGACGTGGGACATTACAGGCATTGCTTACAGTTTCAACTTTTGATGTGAAGCCCAACAGCTGCACATGCAGAGATGGAAATTAAACAAATCACCACCCGATATACGTCGTTGGGCACTACCACTTGATTTTATTGTGATTACAAATCAATTCAAGCTTATCAGATGATGATGTTTATTTACATTATGATCTTTTTAATAGAGCAGGTAAAAATTCCAAAGAAAGCAAACCCTGTCAATAAAGAAATAGTGATACCACAGACACACCTAAAATTTGGTTTATTTACATTGGTATTGAAAATTTGGGAGTTGAAAGCTCAAACAAACCAAATGTAGACCGACAGCAATGATGTGTTCAGAATGTTAAATGTAATTTTTTGAAAATTAACTAACATAACATAGTGGAAATAAGTTAAAGGTTAAATATTTTAATATTTTCAGTATCTTCTGAGTCCTGAGTGCTATCCCCACTGCACTGTCATCCCAGTCACATCAGACCATTTTTTCACACACATGATGCAGCCTGCTCCTTTTTTGTGAAGTTATTTACTGGAGATTATTCAGAAAGGCCATACAGGAATCTAAGTCCCATGTGCTGACTGAATTTAGCTGCATTCAGAGTTACCGTCGCACTTTGCGGCTCCATACTCGATTCCCCCAACCAGCAGGTTTTTAACCAAGACACATTCCAGATATGAAGAATTGGAAGGCGCGACCATTTGTGGGACTAAGCAGTTAGGAAGACGGATGGATGGACAGCCGTTGTCTCGCAGGTGAGCGCTTTCACAGGAACGGATAATATATTCCTGCGCCACTGTGCCAGTGATGTGATGAAGTCAGCAGAGCCTTGGCTTCACTTCATCACACCACTTGGGTGAAAGAGAGAGAAAAAAAGGGCTGACTGGGGAAAGTGTTCAACTCAAGAGCTGCCATGGAGGTCACAGACGGACATGTTCCGCTGAGCCACTGACTTAATGCAGCTTAGCTCTGTCGTCTTACCAAAATTAGCGTCATTCCACCAACTAACCAGTGCTTTGTGTGTCTTTTTGGGCAGTAGAGTACACTTTGGACCTCATCAGTCAGGATGAAGGAAGAATTAACTATCTGCACTTCACAGAAGCAATCGTATTTGTCCTATTAATAAAAAATTGTTCAACTAACGTCACTTCTTTTGCACATCGTAGCTTAAGATTACACCCAATAGTCTTCTGTGATGTGTTGCTATGGGTTAGGTTGATAAAACATTTTGATACCATATTGTTCTGTAACTATACCTGTGTCAAGAGATAAGATAAGATCCCATGTCACAACAGCAACCGTGCCAGACAATGCTGCTGATTGGAATGCAACACTGACTGTCGGTTTGAGAGAACATGCTATACAAAATCACAAGAAAACAAGACAAAACTAATCAGCACAAAAAAATCTCACAGCCGTAGCAAATACGTTGGCAATTGGTGCAAAGTGAGGGAGAGCTACAGGATACGTAAAGCGAGTGTAAGTAGAATAACTTCAGGGCAGGTGAAAATTAATAAGTCATCTGCAACGGCTCGAAAAATACAAACTGTCTTCTTCTAATTTCACAACATCACATTTATTTAACTAACAATATTATGTGTCCTTGACAAGACAAAATGAGCTGTGCCTTGTTGTCCACTTGAAGAACACAGCAGTGTTCAAAGTTGTTCCAAACGTGCAATGATATCACTTTTTTCAAGTCTGTCTCGTCTCCATGGTAACACAATGCAACAGGTACAAGACAAATGAAGAACCCCCAGGCAGTAAGGTTATCCATACATCTCGTTACACTGTTGCAGATGTTGTCGATAACCATTCAAAAACACAGAAGTGCGGTTTCCAACCCGGGACACCTCCTTCAGGAAACACTGGAGCTGGATCTGAGCAGAAGAGGGATCTGATGGTAAACCAAACTATTTATTAGTTACAGGAGCCAAATCAATTACGGTCAGTGGTGAACCAAATAGGAAGGAATTTGTTTGTCTTTATCTAATATTTAGTGTTTTGTTATTGTTGGCCCTCTGACTCTTTGTTGTATGTAAATAAGTCTGATTAAAATTTAACCTTTATTCACATCGAATGATCTCAGAATGACTAATGCACATGAACAGCCTGATTTGTTGTGTGACAATCAGCTTCAGTATTTAAAGAGAGAGACAGACGAATGCCCTGTTAATTGTTCTTTAAACGTCTCATTCAGGTTTCCCCTTTGTCAGTCTGATTAGTCAGGAAACAGAACTAAACAAATAAAAGGGTTTCTCCACTGGCTTTTCACAAGAAATTTCAAATGAAACTGTCGGTTTACTTTTTTTCCCCAGCCGGATCACTCCGGCATGCATTTAATCGCGTATGCGGGCCTCCTGTGTCTCCGTCTGCACGCTCTCCAACACAACCCTGTCAATGTTCCACGAGCTTGTACGTTTCTCTCTCTCTCTCTCTCTCTCTCTCTCTCTCTCTCTCTCTCTCTCTCTCTCTCTCTCTCTCTCTCTCTCT
>JASSRZ010000074.1:170519-197713 GCA_032164315.1 Malacoctenus gilli
ACACACACACACACACACACACACACACACACACACACACACACACACACACACACACACACACACACACAAGCATTCCCCCTTTGAGCTCATATTTATCTATTCACTTATAATCACTGAACGGGCAAATATCCATGAATCTCCTGATTCGCACCACTTTTGTCTTCTGACCAAAGGCGAGTTAATCAAGTCAAAGCGCCGTGGCCTCCCGAGCTTATTTTAACAAAAGCTGCTGTACGTCGGCTCGCTGTGCGTGCAGGAGGACACAAGTTTCTCCGGGGAACACCTGGTGACGGAAGAGGAGCGCTTCCAATCCCCGCTGCCCAAGCAGCCGCCCGCAAAGGAATGCGGCGCCTTTTGCAAGGGAAGGGTGGGGTTGCAGCGATTTGATTGGTTCTGCCCGGAGCTTCATCAAGCAGTAATGTATTCAGCCTCATCCGGCTCCAGCTGGGTTAAGGAAAAGAACGCCGTCAATTGAGGGCCCTTTGAGGTGTTGTTACACAAATGTGTTTGTGTATCCCACTGTGCTACCTGCGCTTCACCCGGCCCTGCAGCTGATCCCCGGAATATTGATGAGGCCAGATCAATGTGCCTTCATTTGAAAATAACCATCCTCATCTTTCACTCATCCCTCTCACTTTCCATCTCAGGGTTCTTTATCACTCCATTTTCCGGCGCTCTCCCTTCGATCCGTTCCCCCGCCTGCCCAGGGGGGCGTCCACACTCGTGCATGCAAACGCTTGTGCAGTGATTCATCTTGCGTTCATGCAGCCATTACATACAGAAGTCCAAAGGGTTGCTTTGCTTCTTTTAGGGGTTTATTTCCAAAAGATTTACAGAACAACAATTGCGTAACACATGGAAGAAGTTTACATCCACATTGATTTTTTTTCTTTGTTTGATTCATGTAGTCATTCCATATGCATCTGAACAGATTTGCTCTGTGTCGTATACCAGTTCAGCATCACTCTTTTATTTGTGAAGTGTTGCATAATGATAAAGCTGGAAATTTATAATCCAGCAGCTTGTTTCCAAAAGTGTTCCCCCTCTGTTCTGTCAGAACTCGGAGATCAGAGGCTCTTATCTACAGAAGCCTATGCACGTGTGAAAACTTGATACCGGCCCCCTTTTGCACCGACAAGTCATGTGAGCCGGTAAGGCGTCATGTGGCATTTCCCCCTTTGAGTCAAGCAGCGTCACTGGATGTTTCACACAGTGAGGCGGCTCTAGGAACACAAGATGTGAAACAGCTGAGAGTGGCGAGTAGAAACTGCAGATTGGCTTCAATGTGACCCAAGTGCTTTTTTTTCCCACATATGTGTGCTCAAAGGGTGAGCACACATATGTGTCTCAGCTAATGCAAAGGAACAACTTGTCTTTTCTCTCTTGGACTTAAGAGAAGAAGTTGTTCTTTTTCTGTTTCTGCCATGAGAGCCATTTTAAGCTGCCCTGCTGGCAGTCTTTCTTTGTAATATAGATTGCATTGAGTTTTTAAGTTTACAAATCCTCAAAATTTCACAAAATCCACCTCCAACATTGTTCGACCTTTATTTCTGTCCTTCAGTGGGCCAGTGTGTGTGTTTGTATGTGTGTGTGTGTCTAATATTCAGAGAGTGAAAAAACAACTGAAGGTTTGTACATAAAAGTATGTCATTTTTATCTCTTGTACAGACCCCAAACCTACTCTGTAATTTTTGAGTTTTTTTGCTCCTCACAGGCCTTTTCTTTATTTACCTTCATGGTTTACATCTGTTCGCTGCTGCAGTAAACTGTGAATACAAGAGCACTGCGTAGCTAATTGGGATTCGGTTATCTCTTCATTAGAGTCCACTTTAATTCCAATCAGGCAGACATCTGTTGTTTGAAAAAGCCTCCTTTTTCCCTGTGATTCCATTCATTCCAACCAACATATGGCAGGAAAAAAGAAAAACTCATCAGAAACAGCAAGAACTCCACAATTCAGACGATGAGGGGCTTTGTTTCAAATCAAACAGTCTGTGTGTGTGGAAACAAGCATTGGTGTCACTGTTGTGTGACATTCAACACATGAGATGAGCGAGCAATTTTAGACTCAAGCTGGACATGTGATTTTTCTCTCCTCCTGCAATTCTCCCATTTCCCCTGCGTTGTTTTACCTTCAAGCCAACATTATCCTTGGCCGACCGTGAGCGAGTGTGTGCGTGGGTGCGCGCATGTGCACACTGTAGTTCAAAGGCAGCAGCAGTCAAAGGCCTCCTGCCGCGTGTGTCAAACTAAAAAATCTCTCTGAACTGCGAATTAACAGCATCTCCCTATCACTCTTCTTTCGTCTCCTCTCAGCACCTCCACACCGCACCTACGATCGCACTCCTTTCCCACAATCCCACCCCCCCTTCTTCTCTCCTCTTTTCCTTGCCCACCTTCAATTCCTTCACCTGTTTCACTCCCACCCAGTCACGTAGGATTTCTCATTCCACTTTTCTGTCCTCCACTTTGTCCGTCCTCTTTCTGATTACTTCCCTTCATCTTTTTCCATCCTCGTTTTGTGTTTGATGTTTCAGTTCCTCCCTCTTTTTCTCATGGGAACAGGTTTTTTTTATCTTAATCTTCGTTCCTGTTCTGGGTTTTGTTTGTTGTGGTTTGAGTGGATGCATACAAAGGTCGGTGGGATATCGCAGGGGCTTCTTAGGTGGTCTTGGTTCGCACTTTGAGATTACTTTTGTACCATAAATGGTACCAAAATGTACAACCCCAGTTCCAATGAAGTTGGGACGTTGTGTTAAAATAAAGACAGAGTACAATGATTTGCAAATCATGTACATCCTAAATTCAATTTAACACAAAAACAAGATATTTAATGTTCAAACTGAGAAAAAAAAATCTTCTTGTTTGAATATAATCAGTAACTTAGAATTTCATGGCTGCAACACATTCCAAAAGAGCTGGGACAGGATCATTTGTACCACTGTGTTACATCACTTTTCCTTTTAACAACATTCAGTAAGCATTTATGAACTGGGGACACTAACTGTTGAAGCTTTGTAGGTGGAATTCCTTCACATTTTTGCTTGATGCTGAGCTTAAGCTTTTGAGCAGTCAAGGGTCTCCATTATCAGATTGTAAGTCTCATAACGCGCCACACATTCTCAATGGGAGACGAGTCTGGACTGCAGGCAGGCCAGTCTAGTGCACTCTTTATATACAAAGCCATGCTGTAGTGACATCAGCAGAATGTGGTTTGCCTTGTCTTGCTGAAATAAGCAGGGGCATCCATGATAAAGCCACTGCTTGGATGGCAGCATTTGTCACTCCAAAACCTGTATGTACCTTTCAGCATTATTGGTGTCTTGGCAGATGTGTAAGTTACCCATGTAGTTGACAATAACACAGCCCCATACCATCACAAATGATGATTTTTGAACCTTGCATCCATAACCATCCAGATGGTCCCTTTCCTCTTTGGTGTGAAGGACACAACATCCAAATTTTCCAAAAACAAATTGAAATGTGGACTCGTCAGACCAAAGGACACTTTTCCACTTTACATCAGTCCATCTAAGATCAGCTCAGGCCCAGAGAAGCTGGCCATATTTCTGGGTTTTATTGACAAATGGCTTCTGCTTTGATGTTGGTTTTTGATGAAGTGTCGCCTGAGGGATCAAAGGTCACGGGCATTCAATGTTTTCAGCCTTGCCACTTGCATGCAGTGATTTCTCCTGATTCTCTGAATCTTCTGATAATATTATGGACTGCAGATGATGGAATCCCAAAATTCCTTGCAACTGTACGTTAAGGAAAATTGTTTTTTAACTCTGTTGAACCTGTTGATACCACCGTTGCGTGTGTTGTGGAAGGACAGCTGTATGGTTCTTACGGAATGCAAATTATGAACCAATTACGACTGTCGAGAAGCCGCATGGAAAAATTTGGTTTGTCTGACCTCTTGGCCATTTGGTGGGTACTTGTACCGTCCTGGGTACATGAAGAAATCCTGGGGCACTATTCAAAAGTGTTTACAAAAAGTCTATGCATACATACTGTAAAATAACTGTTTGAAAAATATAGTTACAGTATGATGTTTTAAAATGAAGATTTTTGTGGCAATTATCCTATTTAAAATTCATAATGAAACTATAACACAGCGGACAAAAGGTTGGGAACCCTTGCTGTGGGCCACTACTGCCATTGGAATATTGCAAAAACAATGAACTGAACACTTTTAACTGCACAAAGCTAAACATATGAGGGACCAGTTAAGAAAAATCAAACGGACCCTCGGGTGTGTGAGGATTTCGCAGCATCAAACTGACATTTTGCAGCAGGCTGATGAAACACCACGGAGATAAAAGGACAAAGACGGAGTTGTGCACTGGGAGGATTTTACCAGAGTGCGGAAACTTGATTCTTTTGCTGTCCTGAAGCTTCGTATTAACTTCATTCTGGCAAGCTGCGAAAAGCTGTCTGGGGATTTAATTCCTCTGTCCGTGTAATTACTCTTGGATCATGAAGAATAATTAAAGTGAAAGATGATGCTATCTATACAACAGAGTGAGAGGATCGTAGTGAAACATGGTGTGGTGTTACAGCATCAATACTATTGCAATTGCTTCAGTTCTGAGAGGCTCAAACCAGCTGTTTACATGAAGTTCAGATGTGGCATTCGTTGCGATTGCCCCCCCCCCCACTTCCCAACGTGTGGCGCTTTAGAATTTGTGGCAGCCAGACATGGAACGAGTCCCAGATAATACATGACCGTGCTAACAGTTTTTTGGATAGCAGCGGCACTACAGATCGATGACAAATTAAAGGTATAACCTGAAAAAAAGAAAAAGAATGGCAAAACATAACAAAGGCAGATGCTTCAAAACAGGTGCGTTTCATGGTGCAATTAAGTAATTGCAATCAGAATCAATTTTCACAGCGCACTCTGTGCAGCAGTAGCATGTGTTAACTCCATTGTCAGGACAGAGGATACTCAAGAGGGCCTCAACAAAGTCGAGCAACACTGTGGCTTCCCATGTCATCGTGGTTAAGAGTGTCAGAGTAGGGTGGACAGGAACACAACCTCCTGTCCACCTCAGCTGTGCTCAGTTGTCGCAGCGCTGCCCGTCTCCTGGAGGGAGCTCACGAAGATGATGTCGCGAATGTGTCTGCTATAGAAGTGCCCAAGCAGTGTTGATGCAAACATTCAAGAACATGGCTTTACTCGCTGTACTCTCCTGCAGGGAGGGATGGACGAGAGCTCAGCGCAACACTATCCTCGAGTTGAACGCAGCCCCTCTGTGGGTCTTAGATCTGGGAAAATTCAAAGGCTCAGAGTGAGACTGTCTCCGCCCCAGCGAGGGCTGAAGTGGTCAGTGCAGCAGGTCAGATGAGCAAAAACGCACAAGAACATTAACACAGTTAAAAAGTAGTAAAACTACTTTGGAATTGAACTTGTAAAAAAATGCATTAAATACTCCAGGGTTTCCTACGAGAGAGTGGGGAAGACTCTGGCCCTGATCTGAATCAACACTACAGGATCTCACCTGCAACACGACTCATCTATTTGACCCAAAGTAACCTTTGATATCAGCGTGAACTGTTGGAATTCTGTCCTCTTATTGACCTCTTACGAAGAATTCCTGCATGTTTGTTAATTGTATCGAAACAGAGTCATTGATCAATTCCCAAAAAAAGTGATTTTAATTCACCAATCTAAGAAAAAATCTTATAACTAGAATTGAATGTGCGGATGCAGAGCTCTGGGTCCTTTCTCCCTAGAAATCCGACAAAAGGTGTGACTTTTGCTCAGCTGAAACTATTTAAAGTGGCCCTATTTTACATATTTCGGATGTCTTTGTCTGTATGCAAGTCCACAATGAAAGAAATTCATCAAGCTCTTTTTCTCAAACACCGTATTTCATTATGTCTCGATTGTCTCCTGCTGGTAGCAGTTGTCGGGAGCGCACCCCATACGCCCAGCGTAGAGAAGGTGTCCAATCACTGACCCCCTGTGACGTCAGTGAAAAATTGATGTGAAAAAAATTCCCTGAAATGGACCGATTCTACCACCATCGAAACTGGATGGAGAGGCACGCTAGATATCTCAAACATGAGTTTATGTGAAAAGAGGGGGCGCTGCTCACTTGTCTGCATGAGCTTTCAACATTATTACACTGTGAATAGCTGAAAAAAGCCGAAAAAGCATAATAGGGCCTCTTTAAACTGCAAAAGTCAACTGATTTCTTTATCAACCAGAAACAGGTACTCACAGATCCTAAACAAAGACAAACTTATCCCTGTAATTTTAGCTAATAAGTAAAGAATAGTAATAATAAATTGTCAACTAACTAAATTCTTTCAGGACTGTATATTGACAATGTTCCTTTATGAAAACAGTGAAAAAAGACATCAAAAATAACAAAAAATAAAAGACTAGTTATCATTGAATTGTTTCAAGTCACTGCTGGACACCATGGAGACAAACACATCTGGCTGCAAATGTTTAAATTGAACAGGCTGAATTCTTCATGTTCTTGTGAAAATAACTATTTATTCATTGTCTTTCACTTTATTTATTTTCTTTTGTGTGCTTTGGTACCTGTGTTGTCTCGTGGGAAACTGTATGTTGTGCTGCTGCCTATCTTGGCCAGGACACTCTTGCAAATGAGATTTTTAATCTCAATGAAGTTTTTTCCTGGTTAAATAAAGGTTAATTAAAATAAAAAGTTGACCTTAGACCAGGTTTGTCAATAGCTGAAACACTGTTTTTTGCCCTCAAAATAAAGATGTACAGTCACTACGCCCGACCACTGCTCTAAGCAAATGCTTCTTTTTTTTTAAACAAATTTCCCCTATTACTTAATCAGGAAGTATCTGCCTGCTACTTACAAGGTCTATTTCAAAAGACAATTTTCCATGCCTAAAGGCTTCAAATAAGCTGCTTTGTATTTGAAACAAGCAATTAAATACTTACTTTTGAAGCAATGGTGTACTTTTTGAAGTGTGGTAGTACCTCTTTGACTTGAATTAGGTTTCACATACATTCTTATCTTAACAACTGTACATACTGACATGGAGGACATTGACTCAGCCCCAGTAAATTGATAGACTCAAACACAATGGCAAAAAAATAGCCTATCTTTTGGAATTGGGGCAATCCATCTACCAAAGTGGAGACTTTTTTCTGCCTGCGATGAAAAGTCACAGCCAAGTGGTGTTTTTCCACTCTTTCGACCAGTCTTCCACTTGCTGGCCCCTTTCACCTGTCAGTGTGTCTGTACACATGGACTCCCTACATGTCGATGAGTACATCCAGTTTAGTTGTAAACCTCGTGCTGGATCTTCGCCCTCCTGTTTCTCCTTTTAAAAAAATGACTCATTATGGTTGCTTGACTTCTTAATTCCATTCTTAAATCCCTCTGCCTTAATCCCACCATCACCTTTCTCACGCCATGATTTTACTGAGCATGTTTTTGTTCTGTTTTATTGCTGGGATACTGAACAGTGAATGGACAGACAGAAAGGCATTTTTTCCCCCAGTTTTTTTCTGTTTGTACATCTTTTGGTTTTTCCATTTCCTTCGCCCGTCTTCCTCATTCCCCATCTATTTTATTTGTCTTCACCTACTCCTGATTCCATTTTGTTGCCATGACACCAAAGCTCAACTGTCTCCTCACCCCGATTTTTTTTTTCTTGTAAGGGAAACATGTGAGTAATCACAGCAAAGATATGGGTCGGCAAGACACGAGACAACATGAACATGAGCTTGAGAGAGAGAAAAGAGAGATAAGGAGAGAGAAATGTGACTGTAAAATGACAAGAAGGGTTCAGTTATGAAATCCAAGCAAAGCAGAAGGCATCAAGGGTCTGATTCTGTACATGTCTGTACATGACTGTAATAACTGGCGGAATATCCTCATGCACGAGTCAACACAAGGGAAGTAGATTCTTTCCAAGGATCTTTCAAGCAGGTTTTCTCAAAGATATGAAAGATTTAGTGTTACCTGGTCTCTGTTCCAAGGATGACCAGGGGTGGGCTTGTGGTGGGTGGGAGTGATGACAGCAGGTGGACGGCCCCTTTTGGGCCAATTCATTATCGTTGGTTGTTCCTTCCTCCTGTCCCCTGAGCCTACAGAGCTGCTGGACACATTGGCTCTGGAATGCCTGCATGGTGCCACTGGTTACATTGGGTTGGGCACCCACTGCCTACCTGGTGGATGCCCACATGTATGTCAAGTAGCTGCTATCTATACTGGTGGCCTGTTAGCCAAATATGGATGGTTGAAGGTCCACTTTTTCCCACGAGATGAGTTTTGGGCAGAGTAAATCACAACACGTTTGTAACTACCATAAATTCCGGACTACAGGCTGCAGCTGATTAAATGCCGCACTCTCTAATTTTTGAGAAAAAAAACGAATTTTGTACTTGTACAGGCTGCACTTGCTTTTAAGCAGCAGGTATCCCACATTAAAATATTTACACAGAAACATGTTACACATGAGGTTTTTTAAAACTTTTAATTTAATCCATATTGTATCACAAATACATGTTACAGATGCTTTATTTCAAGCAGTACCTGTGACATGGCTAAATTTAATTATACATATCTATCACTAGCACACAAAGTAAGTGGCATACATATTTTTTAATTTAACAGTGCACGAACAACATTCCAATATCTTCCAATAACTGGTAAATTATAAATATATATTGCAGCCTACCAAAAAAATGCTACAATCACTTTCTTAATCTTCCTCCTGCACACTTGTACCATAAAAGTCCCTTTCTTTAGTGTACAAACTCGTGGTCCTCTTCATCATGCAGCAGTCCGGCCTGGAAGTTTTGTTAATCCACTGGCTGACTTGAATTGAAGGAATTCTTTCCACTCGTCCTCCAGGCCTCCCTCTCAATACGCAGTGCTACTTGAAAGGTCCGGATGACGCTCATGTCCAGTGGCTGCAAATACTTCACAATATCACCAGGAATCACAGCTGGAATTGAGTTTGTTGCCTACGCTTAATGGCAGCTTTCACTGAATCTGAATCTGAAGTTGCAGTTTATTGTTTGGGATTTACAGTAATTTGTGCATTGATTGTCAAACAACATTAGTTAAAGAAGAGTTCATTACAGAGTAGAATGGACCTAAAAAGGAACTACTGACTTGCAGTAAGTGCAAAAGTTTGTTTAGTGATGGTTGGCTGTAACATTTTCCTCACTCTGAAACAAAGTTGAAGCTTACTGTCATTAGTTTCAGGTCAACAGATCAGTTGGTCTGCCATATGTGGCCCCTGAGCTGAAATGAGTTGTGTGCCCCTGGTCAAGCCTCATCAGATGGGAAGAATAGACTTCACCATTTGTGTGATTTCATGTTGGGATGACCTCCCACGTGAATGACTGCTGACCCACATACCATGGACCATCCGTACCTGGCGAACTGGAGGATCTTTTTTGTCCCTGTTTGGTTTTGTAACCCATCTGTCCATTCATCTGCACGTAGCCGTGTCCTGCGTTGTCTGAGGACAAGCAGCTGTAGCTACAAGCACGTTTCTAACCCTGTCATAAAGATGAAAAAAAAAAAAAACAATCGGATAGTTCTTGGTTAAACCATTGATCGGATTGTTTTCGCAAATAATTGTCCTTGTCAGGGTGTTTTAGACATCTGAGCTTGCAGTCTGTCAACTCTTAATGATATATCATTTAGTGTGATGTTCAGGACTCTTCATGGAGGGAAGCAGCGCAGCAGTGAGATGCACCCAGGGCCTTGCAATGTGAAGTGCACATGTAGTGAAGATGTTAGAACCACGGGACAATCTCTCCACAACAGCACAAGCAAATGCGTTAAAAAATCCTGAGCCGTGGGTTTTGTCACAAAATCTTAAACTCTGTTGCCATTCACACATGATACTGTGCCATGTGTAAGTCACGTGTTGAAGCAATGAGTTGAAGAGATCCTTGCTTGAGAACACTTATATGTGGTCTAATGTGAGTAGAGGGCCAGTAGGGGAAAGGGGAGGGGAGTCACCAGGCTTCAGCATCAGCATCCGACTTGATTAAATCCAAACAGAACTAATCAAATTCAATTACGGGCTGAAAGAATTAGAATCAAATCAATAAAGAAAAAGCCTGATATCAAACGTGCCTTTTCCTGTTAGACAAGTTGTTCACTTTGATCCTTCCCAACAGTGGTGAGCCAAACTGAATGTTTCTGTCTTTGTTCGCCTGAATGATGGAACACAGCTGCTGCATGAGGTCACATCACACTCTTCACACGGACCGAAGGCCGAGATTGTTAAAGTTTGGTGTAAAACGAGAGGAAAAGTTCATCGGAACGTTCGACAGGCACCAACGGACACATTAGTTCACATGCGTCACTTTGACAACTTTGACAGCCACTTAGTAGAATTAATGTTGTGTGTGCAAATGATGGGTGAGATCCAGGGCTAAATCCTGGTTCTCGAGCCGAGCAGATAAATTGACTGAGACTTGCGTGCATTTCATCGAGGAGACAGTCGGTCTCTTAATGCAGCTGTCTTATTCAGCTAACAAAGAGAAAAACATGTCACAGGAACTGAAATATAATATATTTCCTGCAGTCATTCTCTCGGTTTTGTGACACTTTCTCCACAGCCGAGCCTTAAGAGCTCTGCCTTCTTTCCTTTTGTGTGGTAAGACAACTTGACTTTCATTGCTGGCAGTGTCTCTTAGGGTCTGTAGAATAAATGCACGTAACTCCACATCCATGAACTCACCCACCCACCAACTGTAGCACCTTTTTCTCTGACGATTTAGGGAATGTTGTGTCCCTGCGTGGGGGAAATATATATATATATATATATATATATATATATACAGTTGTCCTCAAAATTATTCATACCCTTGTTGATATTTGTGATTTTTCATGTTTGTGATGAAATGAATGCATTTCGTCAAGATTCTTGATGATTTATATGTGACCAACTAATGAAAGAGTACTAACAATGCACAATTCAAGACATTTCTCATTTCAGGGGTATTTTATTCATACATATTCAAATAATGTCATGTTCAAAATTATTCATACCCTAGGTTTTTGGAGTCCAGTGTCTTTCTTTAATAGTCACTAGCATAGCCTTTGTTCTTTATGACTGCTTCTAGACGATTCCTGTACGTGTCCACAAGCTTCCTGCATGTCTCCTGCGGGATGTTGGCCCATTCTTCCTTGGCATAGGCCTCCAGCTGGGTGAGTTTGGTTGGGTTCCTCGCCATCACTCTGACCTTCAAGTCTCGCCACAAGTTCTCGATCGGATTCAGGTCAGGACTTTGACTTGGCCATTCTAGGACCGTGATATCATTGTCCTTGAACCATTTCTTCACCAGCTTGGCAGTATGCTTTGGGTCGTTGTCTTGTTGGTTCTTCCAGTTGGGGCCAAGCTGGAGTTTCTCAGCTGATTCCTTCAAGTTCTCATCAAGGATCTGGATGTAATCCTCCTTTTTTATGATTCCTTGGACTCTAACGAGGTTCCCTGTGCCACTGGAAGAGAAGCATCCCCATAACATTATGTGCTCACCACCTTGCTTGACGGTGGGCACAGTGTTCTTTGGATTGCATGCTTCCCCTTTTTCCCTCCAGACGTATTTAATATTCATAAGGCCAAATAACTCCAACTTTGTCTCATCAGACCACAGGATGGTTGACCAAAAGCTTTGATCTTGCTTCAGATGACCTCTAGCTAAGGCCAGTCGAGCCTTCAGATGCTTCTCCCTGAGCAGCGGCGTCTTCCGAGGCCTACGTCCATGGAGACCTCTTCTGTGCAAGACTCGCTCGATTGTGGACCGTGACACCTTCGTCCCTGCGCAGTCAAGCGTTTCAAGTAGGGCCTTGGTTGTGGTCCAGGGGTTGTCGTTGACCTCTCGGCAGATTTTCCTGGCAAGTTTTGGGGACACCTTGCGCATCCTGCCACACCCACTAAGGTTCTTCACAGTGTTGTACCGCTTGTGCTTGTTGATATTGCTCTGGACTGTTGCCACAGGGACATCATACTGCTTTGAAATGGCCTTCTAACCCTTTCCCTTACTGTGGGCATCCACAAGACGTAGTCGTAGGTCCTCACTGAGCTCCTTCTTCTTGGCCATGATTATCAGAGACTGAGAAAGGCCAGAATGCTTTTGCTCTATTTATACCCTTTTAGAAAGATGCTATTTTCTATCATTGTTGAATGATTTGTTTAACAAAAAGGGTATTTAATTCATTGGAACATCTTGAAATAACTATAGGACAAAGAATAACACATTCCCAGACAGTGAAAAGGACATTTTGTTGAGGTATTGGCAAGGGTATGAATAATTCTGAACAAGTGCAAAAAATAACTTTTGACCCTATCTATCATTATACAAATGAAGACTAGCCAGCTTATATGTGAAATTATGCATAGCAATAAGGAGACAAAAGATACAAAGATAGTTATATCATAATAGCTTTTACAAGTGAAGAATCTACCGAAGAATGTTTTTCCACAAGGGGTATGAATAATTTTGAGGACGACTGTATATATATATATATATATTTTTTTTTTCTTACTTATTGATCACATCTTAACGGTCCCAACAGTTCATCCAAATCACACAGCACAACACTGTATACGTGAAAATATTTGTATGTAAACATATTTTATTCACATCAACATTTGTTGCGAAAAGCAAAAGTCTTCAATTATAAAGTATTTTGGTGAAAGATTCAAACAAGTGAGTATTTTGACAATGAAGTCTTGAATCAGTGGAAGGTGGAAGAACGGTGGTGATTTAAAAAAAAACAACAAATAAAATAAAATAAACAGGAAAAAAATCACCTCCATTCAAAGTGTCACTTCAAGTACTTTTCCAGGACAATCATTTCAAATAGTGAATGAAATTCCACTAATAGTTCAGCAGCCATTGGTGACTGAAAAGTTGGATCAGACATCAAATGTTCTTGGATGTTGAGTGTTGTGTTTTTGGATAGTTTTCAGATGATTTTTCCCAAGATTTGCAGAAAACCACACTCTTATCAAGGCATACATCAACCAGCTTTTCTGAAAGGAAACATTCCCCTCATTGATCCAAGAAATTGCTGGAATCTTGCATGTTGTCATCGATGCGGTGAAGCCTCTTGTGCATCTGTTTGATCCCAGGACGTTTGACACTGACAAACTGTCCACACACTGACAGATGTTCCGTGTTGTCTGGAGTGCAAACTGTAAATGAATACATTACTTGTTTGTTTGCTTTTGGATGCGTGGGTCTTCATTTAATTTTTTGAACGAACGAATCATTTTGAACTTGGCTCTACTAGTTACTAGATAGACAAAAATAACAGAAAAACAGAAGTGTTGCACCAAAACAATTTGGGAAAACTGAATCAGCGCTCATCTTCTCAGTCAATTAGTCCAGTCTGTTCAATTTTGATGAATGTTTCCATACTTCCTTTCTGTCCTTATGTGAGTTTGTTTACAACCTAAATGGAGACTGACTTGCAAAAAGAGCAGCGTTCATTTATTCTTGCACACAACTGCCTGTCAGAGGAAAAACAAGTCATGAGAGAGAAGTGTGTGGTGACCCTATAAATAATTGTAATATATTGTATATACAAAGTCACTTTTTGTCTTTGCCTTTTTTGCATTTGAAATGGGCCTTGATTTCTCAAAATCATGCAGCATTACTGCTTTGTGTTGACAGACCAGTCAAATTCATCTTGATCCTTCAATGTTATACCATGAAGTTATTTCCAATCTTCTCATAGAGCATGAGAAGAGCATGTTGAGTCATCGGAAGCTGAATTGTTGATGTGATTGTGGAGACATGGCTGACAGAAGATGGATCTGCTCTTCATGACAGAAGCAACAAACAGGACACTGGTTGTTTCCTAAACCACCTGACCTTTTCCCGCTTTGGCAAACTTGGCTTGGGTCCATGAACGCATCAGTGTTGACAGGCCCCTGACCCGCTGTTTGATCATTTTTTTGGGGCCTTAAGTTTGCTGTAGAGTCCACAGTTTGCTGGATGTAAAACATGATGAAAAACATGGTATTTTAGTACAATCAGGTTCTGCTCTTTTTCTCTCCAGTGACTGAAAAGCACAGCTGGCAGCATTGTAGCTCCTAGCAAAGACTGGCAGTAGGCAGATTGATGATTCAGTGACGCAACATGGGGCGTTGCATGTCTGTGCTTTCTGATTGTGTTACCCAGTTATGTTAGTATAAGAACTAAAGTAGTGGACGGACTGCAGCTTCAGTGTGAGCTTGTACAGAGACAATTGCACCATGCAACATAATGTGGCGATGCTAATGGCAAATCCAGTGCACAGCAATGACACAATGATAAAGCTTTTACGAGGAGCTGCCATAGACTCACTGCTTTCCTCCATGACTTGAGATTAAACTCGAATCCCTTTAAATGTCAGCATTACATTCCAAGTCAAACTCTGACTGAAGTCTTTTTTTTTTGGCAGGAGAACTGGTATTTGCATCCATGCCTTTTGATATATGAATCAATGGCTTGATAAAGAAAAAGCAACTTTCTGATGGATATTCGGCGACATGTCTCCCAGTCAGCAGCACAGGAAGCGAGCTGCGAGTTTCCCAGCTGTTCGGCTCCTTCAGATGCCAGCGAAGCACGATGTTTGGGGGTGGCGGGAGGGGGGGCTGACCCACAGGTCTGCAGTTGAAGTTTCAGGTATTATAATCCGGCACTGACCCGAGATGATTCGGACCTCCCTCTCCTGTAGGAGTGCGGCGGTAATCCTCTGGCAGATGGGGAAATACAAGCGGGTGATACCTCTCGTTCTTGTCAGGCTTGTCTGGAGTGACGACCATGAACCAACGTGATACTAGTCAGTGTTTCCCGTATGATTATCCACTTTCCAGTTTCCCTCATTAGGACGAAAAGAGATTTCATGGAGAGAAAATACAACACGACAAAACTGACTGCATTTCAAAAACTCCACTGTGTACAGCAATTCTTAACCACCATATGTCTCAATTTGTGCTTTATTCTATGAATCCACGGGACTGTGTGAGGATTACCACTGCCAAGTTTATATTATTACATGTGTCTTACATCATGTGCATCCCTCTGTGTGTTTGGGGGATTAGTGAGTAGAACATAATTAGTTACCTGGAGAATATGATAAATGGAGCAGCTCCATCCTATGGCTCTGTACTTGCAGAGAAAGGAAAGATGGAAGGACGATGGCATGACAGGGAATCTCTACAACCATAAATATTTAACCACAGACACCTATATCAAGTGCTGTACTTTCACTGTGTGTGTGTGCGTGCGTGCGTGCGTGCGTGCGTGCGTGCGTGCGTGCGTGCGTGCGTGCGTGCGTGCGTGCGTGTGTGTGTATGTGTGCGTGTGTCCCTGCACAGCACTGTCCAACAATGATCAGGGGGGCCCTGAGCTTTCCCATCCCTGGGATTACCCTCCTGTCTTCAAAATGTTCTCCAAGAGCTTAAATGTCAGCGAGGAGATTCATTTCCACACTGAGATCCAAATATGTGTGTCCGGGAAACCACTCAGCACAGCTGCCCCAAATAAAAACATCAAGGGCATTAACACCTAGTTGAATAACAACATTTAGGAAAGTTTGTTTTTTGCTATACCTTAAACTCAATGAAATAGTTGAACAGAGTTTCAAGATGTACAACAACAAACAGGCCAAACGTGCCTTCTGGTTACCAAGGCCAGTGC
The DNA here is from genome assembly GCA_032164315.1 of Malacoctenus gilli. Lineage (NCBI taxonomy): Eukaryota > Metazoa > Chordata > Actinopteri > Blenniiformes > Labrisomidae > Malacoctenus > Malacoctenus gilli. Next base: position 186,187 of record JASSRZ010000074.1, read on the forward strand.
CAATCAGCTTTTTTCTCTTTGGTGACCACCTTCCGACACATCAGGAAATAACATGTGAATACTCATGCACTGTCCTTCCCTCTGGACACTTCCTCCAGTTCTTAAAGTGGTTGGACCCCGAGGGATTCCCTGGAAAGTCAGGTGACGTAGCCCCTACGGCATGTGCTGGATCTCCCACCTCCAAGTGCAGCATGATTACAACACCTCTCAAAGGACTAGGCCGGGGGCCATCCACAACACTTGGCCAAGCCACCTGAGTTAGCTCATCTTGATGCGGAAGAGGACTGCTCTGCTCCGAGCTCCTCTTGGGTGACAGAGATCCTCACCCCTATCTCAGAGTGAGGGATTAGAGAAGAAACTAAGGACATCTTGAAATCCTCTAGAGCAGCTTTTTTTCAAACTGTGGTACGTGTACCACTCGTTCTACGTGGGGCTCCCCCTGGTGGTATGCCAAAAAATCATTGAATTTTTTTTATTCCTAATCTTATTGTTCTTCCTCTGTTTATGTGTTTCTGTTTCAGAAACAGCCATATAACAGTGCATGAAGTTGAGACAGCAAGAACTGTTTCTTGAAGCTATGCATACAGCTTGTTTTGATTTTTTTAAATCAGGTATAGTATATTTTTTACCTAACATTTGAGTACAGAGCAGTTTAATTTTTTCTTTAAGAATATTTTTTTTTGTTTTGTGCTTCTACATTTACTGAAGTTCAGTGTTTATTTTATGCGTAATTGAATCATCATTTAATTACAGTTTTATTATTTTCATATTTCTAGGCACAGTTTTACTGTTCAAACTGTGTAAAATGTTACAGTGGCTGACAATATTGAATATACTTCTTTGGGAATAAAACCTCTGCCTTGTGTAAAAACAGATTAACCATGGGAATTCCTTGTTATTAGGAGGTGGGACTGGACTACTTCACTACTGTATACTGTTGGTCATTATGGTGGTACTTGGCACGCCAAGTATTTTCGTAGGTGGTACTTGGTGTAGATAGTTTCAGAACCACTGCTCTAGAGCTCCATTGACAAATCAGCCACTGGAATTCGAATGGTTGATAAGTTGCCAGACCGCCCTCCCTCCCTGCATCTGGCACCTTTCGGCTGTACCAAACTGCTTCTGGTGCCTCACCACTTCCCTTTGAACAAGCTCCTTCCACCTGCAGTCACAGCAGAAAGTGAGATTGACCAGCTCTGGCTGATGCGTCTCTGTTCTTGTGCCGTTGCTGCTCAGCTTTGTCTCAAGGTCAATCGTGTTCCTCATCGTGAGTTGGTCCACTGCTCTGCACAGTTGGTGCATCATTGAGCTTCAGTAGCCTTAATGAGATCAAGCTAGGCCCCTTCAACTTGTCAGTGCTCTAGTAGTGTATGTAGGAGATCAGGTGCCAAGTAATATACCAAGATTTGGAACCAACAAACACACTGTGGTAAATAAACTGCCTGTTATGTCAAATGTATAAACTCCTTTCTCCATTTTTCTAAAGTTCCCACTGACTTTGTTTTGCTTGGAGCTACTCAAAGCAATGAACATTCAATTTAAACATCCTGGTGGATGCTGACACAATGTGTGTCCTCTTCGTGTGTGTGTGTGTGTGGGGGGGGGGGGGTGTTAATCACCTGTGAAACAGTTTCAGAAGTGTAATCGCTTCTTGTGCGCCTGCAGTTTAGTGTGTGTGTCAGTAGGAGGGAACTCAGTAGATGAGGCTCAGTGTTCAATCAGTACTGAGGTTTTTCCCTCAGCAACACAAAACTTTAAAACATGACAGTGTGTTCAAATAACTTTGATAGATCACTTTTGACTGAACAATTTTTGTCCTTCTTTTCCCCCTCACCCTGTAAAAAACAAATGGAACATGAATCATTTAGAGAGCTGGTCAAAATTTGTAGTGTCTCAATGAAAAATGTGCAATTGCTGTGTTTAATACTTTTTTTGGGATGGTGATGACACACTCATTGTGCACAGTGTTACCCTCCTGAAAAGCCACCAGTAATCTCCATTTGAATGGAAACCTCACTATTTCATCATCCCTTTGCTGTCTAGACTCACAAGTTACATTGTTGAGGTTGTACGTTGTTGGGAAAAAAATCCCTCAAATTTTTATTTAGAAATAGTGGAAAATCCCCTTTTTATTGACGTGCTACTATCTGGAAAAAATGCAGATAAGAGTATATTTTTCAGGTCGTGTTTTTGTTTTTTGAATGCTTGACCACCAGAGAAAGAGGAGAGGGACCCCACACAGAGCATCAGTCTCAAAGGCATCCTTTTAACCAACACTCGTTCCGTAAACCTGCCACAACAAACAACCCCTGTTTTTCACAACAAACATGACCAAACGTGTGCGATTTCAGGGGGTCTCTGTTATTCTGCCACCAAGTTCACCACCAAATTGATCTTGTGATTTAATGAATGTTCGCGAGGAGGCCCAGACGATTTATCAGACCTTTTTCGATGTTTGACTAGAAGGGAGATGCTCGCTCCATCTGAGTGTTTTAATCCTCTCCCAAATAAAGAACAAAACAAAAAGAAAAAAGGCCTGGGACTTGAACATATATGTTCCCATTGTCACCCCCTTTTTCACCCAGAGTTTGGATGAAATCTGCAGGATTTGGGGTGGGGCGAGGGGGTTGGGTATCAGGAATTAATCGTTCAGTTTTGGCATGTTTTATGTGTGTGGCCCTTTTTAGAGAGCAAGGCATGCATGAGGTTGAAGCTGTAAGAAGGCATCCCTGTGGAGATATATACTCTTCAGAGTGTCCTTTTAATTAGGTTTGGATAGTTTTTGTGATTTTTTTTCATGTTTTTTGCTATTTTTCTGCGGAGGAGTGCTCACTTCGACAATGTTTGGGTTCGGAGAGGCGTTTTGGGTTGAAATTGACTCACAATTGTATTTTGCTGTGTTTCTGAAAATTGCTTTGGGACATTTTTAACATTTTACGTTGTTAAACTTTCTGTTAAGCTGCTAACAGTTGTCAGGTTTGATGGAAACCACAACCCCTTGTGTTACGAGGAATCCTTGGCTTCCTATTTCAGAGATAAGAATATGTGCGATGCTTTTCCTCTGACCCACAGTCGTCCATTCTTTCATTCAGACATTTAAAGGCAGAAGCGACAGTAATTGCAGAGACAGGAACAGAGACACACGTGTAAGAATTCCCTGGCAGGAAAAAAATGGCTTTCTGCTTATAAAAATGTTAAGAGAAGTAGAATCTTGCAGTTAATGGATGATTGATGAAAAATAACAGTTGCACTCAGAGGGAAATACCACAGATTGTATCAGGAAATGAACTACGAATGTCTCCGTGGTGATCCAAACTGTGTTCGAACTGCTGACTGCTCGATCAATCTGACATTCCACTGCAGAGGTTGTGGTGCCATCCTGTAAATCTGATCAAAGAACATTGTTTTTTTCTGTGCAGGAATGAGAAGGCAATTCCTCCTGACTGGGATTTATGTCAAAACGTGATATAATGTAAGTGGACTGCAGGCCAACTTATTGGCCAGGAAGTGACGGCCCTCTAAGACAGCGGTGTCAAACTCCGGTCCTGGAGAGCCGGCGTGCAAATGGTTTTCAACACACCTGCTTTAAACTAGCGTGTCATCATCCTGCTCAGCAGAAGCCTGCTAATGATCATTGTAGTGTTGAGAAGATAGAACAGCGAAACTTGAATTGACATGGCTGTAGAATCAGCAACAGGTAGAATGCCATGCTAGTTTACATGACGCCTAACTAAAAGGTTTGGCATTCACACTCAAGTGGATTGTTTTGGGGGTCAATTATACAGCCAGCAGGTGCTATTGTGAAATAGCAAGAGGCGATACCAAAAAACCACGTGGTGATTATTCGAATGGTCCTTTTGCATCCATCTGCAAACCCAATGTGAGGTGGAACTGGTCGTACTTGTGGTACCCAAGTTCCCCTTTGACACATGGACAAGCATCGATAGAATAGCGAGTCAAAAAAAACAACAACCCTGATTTTATATGATTCCCACTTCCCTGAACTCACAATTTGAGTTTGCGATTGATTAAACACTGTTGGGTAACAATGGATTGTCCATCTGCCTCCCTTCTCTCCATCCATTCCCTGTTTGTATCAAAGTCCTGAGATGGAAAAAGAAAAAACAGGCCAGGTCTTGTCATAGGCTGCAGAGGTTGTTATACTTGCTCGCTACTCGGCTTATCTATCGGTTTGTCCTCCTGCGTCTTGGGGGAGTGGGGGGGGGGGGGGAGCTTGAGAGACTGTCATTACCGACAACATCTCGTGTCTCTCCTTCCCATCTTCCCCTTTGTCTAAATCCCGGGGCCTGGGCAGAGTCAGACATGTCGGCTACAAGAAAAGTCACTTGTTAGGTTCCTATCTAATCTTACCTCTCCAGCCTGTGAGCCCATGGTGTTTGTTGATATTGACTGGTGGCTTTTCACGGGTCAATAAGCTCACCTGTTGGGTTCAAGGTACCCACAAGTCGCATCAAGTTGAGTTCGATACTTTTTAATGCCACTTACACTGGCACAGAAAAAAACCCCAGAGTGCGGCTAGATGTAGGTCCCAAAGTCCAGTGCTTTATTCCTTTATCCACCCATGGCTTTATGGTTCATTTGAAGGGAGGGCTAAAAAATGAAAAATATACCCACATTACAAGGGGGAAAGACGCTCTACAGGGAGGCAGATTCTCCGCTTCCAAGTGACCCCATGACTTTCCATGAAGTTTTGTTTCAAACAGGTTCATGCAAGAAAGTTATTTAGATTGGTTTCCAAGATTTTTCTGCAGGTTGAATGTTAGCTTTACATTAGATGCAATGCTGTAACTGTCGTTTGCTGAATGATCATATTACACTGTCTTTTTTTAACCATTTTTTTCCGCTTTTTAATGTGATACTTTGGAATTTATCCTCCATTCTCAATCCAGCACATACCAAGTTAGCATTATGTTTGGTATGTGAGCATAGAGGCATGGCTGAGCACACATTTTGCGTTCAGTAAGTTAGGATTCAGCTCTGAAAAGAGCATTGTAGGCTACACATATATAAACATACACACACACACACACACACACACACACAGTATTCGATCGTTCAAAGTATTACTTCCACTGTGAATATGTTCTATTGCAGTTCAGTACACACTTGCTCACTTTAAATATGAACACACAAGTAAAAAAAAATATGTGCACAAAGCAATATATCAACATCCGACCCAGAAAAATTTCATATGTAGTGATAGGAAACCTGATTCTTTTTACTGATTCATGTCGTTATGTGTCACTCACCAAAGTGTATGAGTCATTTGAGTCAATTCGCAAATGTGCATGCGCAATTTGTGCATACAACTTTGATCTACTCCTGGTCCTCGGAGATCAATGCTTTGAAACAGGAAATACTGCTCCATTTCATTTGGAACAGAAAGTGAAAACTCTGAAAACTTCAAGAGTGGAACAATTATTTTTTCTGTCAAATTCAATCATAAAAAAATTCTGATCTTACAATGTTTGCATGGACGTAACATTTTGATGGATTAAGTGTTAAAAAACCCAAAAAGTAGTGAGTAATACATTAAAACTGAAGTTTATCCCTAAAATAGACAGCACCACTGCTTAAACACATTTTATTTATTAATAATTGACATTGCTGACAAACATTACGTGCACGCACTAATCTGTCAGTCTCAGAGTCAGATTGAAGGTAAGCAGGTGTGGGAGGGGTACATGAGCGGGTGAGTTCATTGCTGCAGTGCTGGGGATGGTGGGGTGACTCTGCATAGTGGTTGACAGTGGAACTGGCTAAATATTTTGAATAATTTCACTGTCTGCCATCCCTACCAGAGCTGAGCAGCTGACTTTCAGCTCAGATAATGTACGGGGGTTGAATCCACTGCACTGGAATTAGAGGGGGCTCGAAGGACTTTAGTGGACTTATAAGGACGTGACGTCATGAGTCAGGAACGACTGAACGATAAGGACAGGACTCATGGTTCCGGTAGTATGTTTACGCAGATGTGGTAGAACACCCCACAAACACTATCAAGACACAAGAATGTCCCAAATATCAAGTGATGTTAGTTTCACTCACACCGTCAAGGGCGGATGAAGAAAATGTGATTTAGGTTTCATTACACCACATATGGTCTCTTCTTATCCTGGTGTCTTGGAGTGCTTTTTCATGACATGTATTAATTCTGCCATGTATTAATTTTGTGTGCTGCTTTGAAAAATCCACCTGAATGCCCTTCATCTTACTGTACCATCGCAGTCGATCCGTCCTGGGTACAACGCCGCACCGTTGATCACATTGCAGGTACCGTTGTGTGGGGAGGCTGTAGCCTTCCGAACCCTGGAAGAGAACTTGCTGCATCAGAGGGAATCAGGCCCAGATTGGCAGATATTATTGTTATGATCATCAAGTTATCATCATCATTATCATCATCATCATCATCATTACCATCGTCTCTATCATCATCACCAATCTTTTCAGATCTGTTCCTGTAATGAGCTCATAACAGCATGGGGATGATTGCTTACACTTACGCGCGCACACGCACACACTGTGCGTGTGCAAGGACGGACACACACACACCCATGCACGCGTGTGCGTACACATGCAGTGCAGCAGCTGGCATCTGTTTGGGTATGGCATCTTCATCGAAGGGGTCTCATCATCTGCCCTCCATCTTTGCTTTCATCTTCCTCTTTGTCTCTCTGCCTCACTCCTCCGTTTTCCCCTGCTCACTCTTTCATCCTCTTTTATCTTGGCCTTTGTTGCTGTCTCTGTTTCCCTTACGTTTCCCTAATATGCACATCATGTGGCATCATCGACTTACATTACTCACCTGGCACACAAACACCTCTGCTATTACGGGCCCCGGTGTGTCCGACCCCCCTCAGTGTCACCCCCCTCCCCCTTCTTCTTGGCTGTTCAAACAAACGCCCTCCAACTCGCCATCTCAGCCATTCAAGGACACCTCACCTGCGCACAACACACACACACACACACACACACACACACACACACACACACACACACACACACACACACACACACACACACACAGCATGACAGTCAAATGACTTTCCTCTGCTGTGCTCGCCTTTGAGGAATATTACAAGCTCCATCTCATGTACGCCTCAGAGAAATTACTCGAAAATCATTTTCTTGCCACTCAACAGCTTACTTATTATGTGTCACCTGATTATGTAGCTGTCTGTGTGAGGAACTCATTGAGGATTTTTTTCCCCAAGACTTGTAGGGGAAGAGCAGAGAGAAGAAGGCTTATGTCCACACATGTGCACGTTGGCGAACACTGGTCCACTCGGCTTTGCTGGAGGGGAAGCTGGTGTGTGTGTGTGTGTGTGGGGGGGGTTAAAAAAGGAAAGTGTCATGCTGTCAGCAGAGCAAACAAGCTTCTCTGTATTGGCCTCCTAATTGCATGGCTGGTTTTTGTTGCATGTATCTCCTTTCCCCAAAAAAACCCCTCTCTCTCACTATGAAACACCGGGTTCTTGCATGCATGTGAGGATGCAGGCAGTCTCTGAACATGCACAGTACGTTTTTATGTTATAACACTTTACCCCAAAAGATTGGGGTTGGTTTTCAACTGCAACAGCGACATAAACAACCAAATTATTGTGGAGAAGACAGCAAATCTAAGGGGCGACTGTGGCCCAGCGTTGCTACATTGAACTCGGCATTGGCCAGGAAAACAGAGGTGGCCATAAGGTTTAGTGTAACTTTAAAGACATCCCTGTCAGGTGTTTGATTTAAGTTTTCAATGATATTTTTCATTATTGTGTATCATGATAATGTCCTAATCTGACATGTCTTTTTGCGATATTGACCAGGAAAAGGGCTTTTTTAATGTTGAATGTTGCACTGATTAATGTTACAGCTTAACGGTGTGCGTGCGTGCGTGCATTTGGCGTGCGTGCATGCATGCGTGTGTGAAGTCTTAGTCAACCCTTATTCTTCATCCCAAATAGCCTTGAAATACAGCTTTAATTGACATTCTACAGATGTATCCAAAAGTGACATCATCATTCACACTGTGTCAATCTTTACTTGACGTTATCTTGTCCCCCTCTGCTCCAACACTCCCAAACCTGATCATTGTGTCATCGCCAGAGGTCCAGAGGAAGTCCGATAATGAGACACTTGCAACAATCAGGTGTGTTGAACCAGGCAGGTGTGAGATAAAAGCAACACTGTGGTCCCCCGCCCCCTCCCCCCAACTTATCAAGTGTCACTCTGAGGTCTCACGAAGTGGTCATTTTTGTTCCCCACGAAAAAATCTCTACGACTCTCTTTCGAGGGAAAAAATGTTGTGGATATTTAAAGTCAAAGTAACCAAATAACTCCGTTCATTGGTCTCCAGGAGAAGGGCTGCTGTTTCTGAACATATTGAGGTCAGTGGGACAGAACTGAGTGGAGAACACGATGATGTTGGCAAGGGTCAGTTATGTAAAAGGCAACAATCATTTTTCTTTGCTTTTTACTTATTATTACCAATATTCACCATTAAAAACTGATAAAAGTATAAAACAGGTCAACACAACATGATTAGTTTTTGTTCCTTGGTGAAACTGCTTTACTTGCTGCACTGAGATAATCGAATGACATAATGAGGGCATATTTATAAGAGCTCCGAAAAACATCTGTGTCCAGCAATTGCTGCAGTGATTATTTTGCCGTGTACTCCTTCAAACATCTCTTTCATTCTGTTTTTTCCGTTCGAAGAAACCGGTTCGCTGATTACCTCGGGTGTGTGTCTTACTCAGAGCTCTGTGCTCTTTTTTCCTTTATTGTCCCCTTTTGTCTTCATTTTCTCTTTTCTCTTCGTCTGTGGAAATTATTCTGACCTTAATCTTCCTCTCTTTCTTTGCTCCTTGCATGACCCCCTTTATGTCGCGGGTAGCGTCCGACGCCAAGCCACACAAAGGCCACTGCTGCGCACAAAGCTCTGGGACCGACGGGGAGATGTCTCTGTCTGCTTCAAAAACACGCATATAGACACACATACACACACAAATGAAGGCCGAGACCAAATTATGATTTTAATCTTATGAACACCAAGATGTTATTGTTTCAATCCGTAGCTGTCTGCATTAGTCTGAAACGTAAAGTTATTTTTCTGTTGCTGATTTGCTGTAGGGTTTTGAAAGGAGCCAAAGTTTACTAATTTCATGGTGATTTTTTTCAAGCGAAAGCTAAATCAACATATGTGTGCAACTGAAACATTACTTGTAATATCTTGAATGTTTTGGTATACTGATGCAAGGAACGCTTTGTGGCACAAGTTTTCATTCTTCGAGATCTTCCAAGTAGAGGGTTCTTGAGCGTTACTTCCAAATTCAGGTCTCAGTAAATGACCACTGACGTTCTCCCAAAACTCAATATTTTAACCCTTATTGCAGGTTATCAGGCTCAGGGGGTACCCCCTCACAGTGCAAGGACTCTGAGTTCAGTCCTGGTTTTTGGCCAGGTGTTTTTTCTTTTTTTGTCGCGATAGCGTTAGCTCTGACCACAGTTCACAGTACAAACAGTTTAGGTGATTTGGACGCTTTGGGCCCAACCACCCGCCTGACCGTACCCCCACTTCTCTCTCAGTGTGAGCTGGAACAAACAAAGCGCTTCAGTGGAACAATAAATAGGCACTTGGTGGGACACTCGGGATTCTGCGGGAAGGGGAGCGGCCTTTCTGGGTGAGATTAAGCTTTAACGTTAACCAAGAGTGGCAAAGTTGGTTGGTCGACCTGCTGGGACATTTGTCCCAAATCTATTTGCCCTAGCAACATGCTGTATCTTAGCAACTCACAGTCCTTAAAATTGATTGTAGACATTTGAAAAACTCAAATAATCCTGGACTGGACTGATGCAAACAGTGACAAACCCTTCCTAAACCCTAGATAAAAAAATACAGTTCAAGTTCTAAAAAAATGGGATTAGGATTTCTCGCTTCGCTGACAACGTTCTTCATCATTCAGAAATGGGTGTAATAACTACTGGTTCCTCCAGGGGCCACTAACGGTCTCCAGTTTGTCCTAGGCACTTTGGCATCCCTTCAGTTGAAATGTAATGTAAGTTACGTTGGGTAGGCAAAAACTGTGCAAATCAGTTTTGAGCAGCCTCTGCTGATTTACTTCTTACACATACACATGTCATTGTGCATTTCGAGTCAAACACAAATCTTTCCCGCTTCATAGAAATTAAAGCCGTGCAAAGTTTTTGCTATCAGTAAAACAGTCAATCCGTCCGTCCATTCGTCTGTCATCACTCTGTCAGCTCAGGTTGATTCTTTTTTTGGTTCCATCAGCTCACTCCTGTCTGACTTCCTGTCAGCTGACTTAAAATGACACATCAAAATGCTAAAGTGGCCTCGACTCACTCACACAATCTGCCACAGCCACACAATCCTTAATACAAGATCTGGGCTTCCATGTGAGACACTCGATGTCGGTTAGCATTTGCACTCTCAATCCTTGGTCGGTTGGAGCCTGCATGTTTCAGTGAAGGCAGGGCACATGCTGAACAGGTCAGCTGTCCATCACAAGGCAAAAAACCCCAAATACAAAGACGTGGACAATCTCACCCATATGTCTCCACAGTCTGTGACTGACCTCGTGTACGTGGTTTCATCCTGTGGGAGGATATTAGAGTACTTACAAGAAAAAAACCCCCAGAACCTGCAAAAAACAAAATCCACAAAATACAAGCTGCACCCATGCTCCGGACCAGCTGACTGTCAGATGGAAGCACAACTCACGGCACTACTGTGCGGCTGAAGAAACATTAATTTTTTAGTCTTTTCCAAAAGTGAGACATACTTAAGTTTTGGGGGCACAAAGCTTTGTCTCAGGTTAGGGGGAGGAACACGGCTGGCTACCTGAGTTACATCAGCCTGCTGTTGCACTGTTGCAGCAGGGCCTACATTGACTTTCAAAACCAGCACTCATGAGGGGGCATAGGGGTACTTCTGCCCTGCCAGAGGAAAGCTGGATGACTCTGCTCTTATTATAAAGCTGCCACTGCACTGACCAATTAACAGCAGTGTTGAGTTAAGAAAAAAATGATATAGACAATAATAATGGTTTATTCATCAGTCATAGTTATTTACTATAGTTGCCATGTTAGCCAAGAGCTTGAACAGTCCATTTAACCTCTTGATGCAACTGGAATGTTTGACGCTAACCAGGACCTGTCGCTTCTCACTTCTTTGAGCTCATGTCCGAGGAACTCACTTCAGCGAACACAGGCATTCTCAGCAGGCTGCTTGGTGCAGACTAATTAGCATGCTAACAACACACTCTTGACTGAGATTCTGCTCTGAGAGATGGAACAATGGAAACCTGACGTGGACCAAAGGCAACATCCAGGCTTGATGTGTTGCTGGCCCATTACGGTAGTAAGACTGATAAGCAGATGATCTCTCTCTCTCTCTCTCTCTCTCTCTCTCGCTCTCTTTCTCTCTCTCTCTCTCTCTCACACACACACACACACACACACACACACACACACACACACACACACACACACACAC
>JASSRZ010000074.1:225987-242185 GCA_032164315.1 Malacoctenus gilli
ACACACACACACACACACACACACACACACACACACACACACACACACACACACACACACACACACACACAATTTGATCTCTGCTCACTGCCCAATTCGTCCAGTAGAAGACAATACAGGCATTGTAGCGAAAACAGACTGATTTCACACGCAGTTCACATGGTTGGTCATCAGAAACAAGGTGAACTAATATCCCCCTCACCCCCCTTCACACATACACACACATACAAAGGGTGCCTGTGATCGAACAGCGCGCCAATTTGATCCCTGCTCACTGCCCAGTTCGGCCAGTAGAGGACACTACAGGCTTTGTCGCGAACAAAGACTGATTTCTCAAGCTGTTCTCGTGGTTGGTCATCAGAAACGAGGTGAAGTAATAGTCCCCCCCCCCCCCCCACACACACATCTCTGCATTTACTATTCTTTGGTCCATCTTTCAGAAATGAATGATTATTATTGATCTTTTCATAAGATGACTGGTGAAAGTCACTTCAAACTCATAAATAATAAAGCAGAAAGGAAAACTCAGATTAACTGTTCATGCGCTCAGAGCTATTCAGCATTTAATCTGAGGGCTCATCGGTCTGCCCTCTTGGCATCTTACGTTTATGGTTTTGTTGATTTGTTGCTCTCATTTGTCCCTTGAGTGTTTTTAAAAATAAACTTCTATGTCCATCTCATAAATAATGATGTGGGGAAAACAAATATTTAATACACATAAGAGACACACAAACAAGTTAGTGTTAAATTGAACTGCATTGATAAGTTTGAGTATAGATTCAAGATTCAAGATGAAAGACTCAAGGTACTTAATTTACACAAGCACAAAATGCGCACTCTGTGAGATTTGTTGTGTAACTGTTCCACTGTTTCACTTAGCAAACACCAACCACCAAATTATATATATATAATTTGCTGACATTCAGGTGGAGGATGTTTGGTCCGTACCAGTGCTCCAGCTGGGTGATCTTCATCAGATAGTCCTTCTCATTGTTGTTGGAGATCAGACCCAACACTGCAGTGTCGTCAGCAAACTTAATGATAGTGTTTGAGTCTGATGTGGAGACAGTCATAGGTTTACAGCAAGTACAGCAGAGAGCTCAGCACACAGCCCTGGGGGGCACCGATATTCAGGGTGCGTGAGAGGGAAGGGTGATTTCCCACTCGAACCACCTGGTGGTGAAGGTGATGTGCTGGTGAAGTTCTGGCATCACCTTCCTCAGGTTGGTACAGTTAAAATCCCCCGCCACATTGAGGGCTGCTTCCCGGTGGTTAACCTGGTAGCTGGAGATAGCATCATTTAGCTCGGCGAATGCAGCGTCTGTCTCCACCTCCAGGTGAATATAGACAAGGCTGAGCATGATGTAGATAAATTCCCGGGAGAGGTAGAAGAGCCAGCATTTGAAGGTTAAAAGTTCCAGGTTGAGCAAGCAGGACTTAGAGAGCCAAACAACATCTCTGCACCATTTGTCGTTGGTCAAGAGACAGAAACCCCAGACTTTCCAGACTCAGCCGTTCTGTTGATGCAATGAACCGTGAAGAATTTCACCAGTTGAACGGCATGGTTCGCTATGGTTGGGGTCAGCCAATGTCTCCGTGAGGCAGATGATGTTGCAGTCTCTTGTATCCATCTGGTACCTTATCCTGGCTCTGAGTTTGTCCAGCTTGTTGTCTGAGGGCTGTACGTTAGTGAGCAGGATGCCAGGCAGCTGTGGTCGGTGTGCTTGGAGCCACAAGGAAACAACATGGTGAAGCCCGTTCAAAAGATAAATAAAAGTATAAGGAAATGGAAAAACAGAAAAAATAAAATAAAAGTTTAAGAATAATAAAAGTATAAGAAAAAATTAAAAGATGGAAAGGTGCTGGAGCTGGTACAATGGCTGCCATGCTCACTGGTGCCATGATTTTTTGTAAATATTCTAATTGCGATTTTGGACTCGATTGCACCTCTGGATGTCATTGTCAACTGGAACCTACAGGATTTGTCCAACACAGGTGGTATCAGGAAATCCAGCCTGTATTCGCGAGAGATGTGCATGTCATGAACTACTGACTCAAAACTTGTGAGTCACTTTACTGACTTGGAACTCACGAGTCATCATCTCCATTAATTCATTCAGTGACTCATTCATGCTACAGCTAACTGTTAGCTGCTCAGAAGAGAAAACAGCATTTCATTGCTGATAGGCTGCTATTCTAACTCCAGTTGTATAAATATATTAATTTACTGACAGAACGAGTCCTGTGAAAAGCATACCCCCCCCCTTTTTTTTGTTTAAATCCACCTATTCCTGCGTGCATGTGTGACAGCATGCAGCAAGCAACAGTCTGCGATGGGCCCCTGCCTGCCTGGAGTTAATAGTTCAGTCCCTGAGCTGAAAGTTAGCTTTAGTAGTCTGACTGACAGCAAATACAGAAATTATCTCATACACATATTGTGTTTGTGTACAGAATGATACGTAGACTAAACACAACATGTTTATCCCGTTCCACTGTCATTCACAACTCAGTGACTCCCCCTATATCTTACTATTCAGAGTCAACGACCCCACCCTAACAGCAATTGAGTTACCCGCTTGCTCATCTACCCCTCCCACACCCGTTTATCTTCAGTCCGACTTCAGTCAGACAGATGAGTGCGTGCACGTAATGCTTGTCAACAATGTCAATGACTAACAAATAAAATGTATTTTGGCAGTGACGCTGACTGCTTAAAGGGTGAACCTCAATTTTAGTGCATTACTTACCACTTTTTGGGGTTGTTTAACACTTCATTCATCAAAATGTTACAAGCATGCAAAGATTGCGCATTGTATTGTATTTTTTTTATTGTTCCACTTTTGAAGTTTTCAGATTTTTTCCTCTTTTTATTCAAAATGAAACAGAGTAATGTTTCCCGTTTCAAAGCATTGATCTCCAAAGAGCACGAGTGGATGGAAGTTGTACGCACAAACCGCACACACATATTTGCATGTCACTGGTTCAAGTGACTTAAGTGACTCAAACACCCAGGACTCTTTGGTGAGTGACACACGAGGAACCGAGTCAGAAGAAGGAATCGTGTTCCCCACCACAAGTATTCACTGCCCAGCTCTACCATTCTTAACCACTCAATACCGTGGTGAAAATCACACAAAAGGGCATCAGAGAACTTCAAAAGCAAACAAAACAAAGAACAATAACCTGTGGCTGTGATGGCAAAGACTCAGAGTGAGACCCTGACCCACCAGGGGGGCCTGCCCCTGCTTGAATCCCCGCTGCGACTTCTCTGACCGCGAGGTGAATTCTGGCATTCCTTGCAGCAATCGCTGGCACAGATAATGCATGATTAGGCAGACTTGAGTGATCTGCACAACAGGTCCCAACATGCCAAATAACAGCCAGTCAGTCACTCAGTCAATTAGAGAGCTTATCTCAGACTGCAGCAATCGAGCATACTGACATCATTTTGGAATTTTTCAACTTGGAGGCAAAAAACAAATCTTTTCCTGTTGGAGTTGAAACTCAGGCACAAGTTTGCTTTAGGTTGCAGTCATTTGATGGAAGACTGGACAGAAGGCCAAAAGTTTGTAACCACCTCACACAGTATTGAACACTTTTCCTAGTATATGCATGTGGGCAGCACAGAGCAATCAGCGGCACCGAAGAAGAAAACTTGAACTCACTATAACAATGGCATCAACAAGTGGGAGTGGAAGCGCAACCCAAGGTTATGTCTGGAGATTGGGCTGGCCATGACAGTCCACCTGATCCAAGTCTAAGTTCAAGTCCAGATGAGATGAAGAGTAAGGGTTAGACAGAAACAACATCTGAGATAGTGTGATGCTAGAGACAGTCTGTCTTCAGTTACTCTAAAATATATTATTAACCAAAAGAATGCAGAGTGTAAAAACACTGCAGGATCAAATTTCCATATTGTACTCAACACTCTCCTGAGACAGCATGTAATCCTGACTCTGAACAGGATATTTAAAGTATAACATCAACCTTGTGCAAATAGTTTTTGTTTGAGGAAAAACATCTGCTCAATAAGGACTTTATCTAAATCCATACCAAACTACACATTCATAGATCTGAACAAAATATCCTAAATGTGTTAGTTTATAGAAAATACAATCAAGGTCCACTCAGTATTCACTGATAAATGAACAATGTTGAAAAGGTAACAATTCTGCAATGTTTGGAAGAAAGTGAAAAATACAATCAGTCCTCTGCTAACTTTGATGAAAATCACTGCAGTAATTTCTGTAATCCTGTCAAACAAACCAACAAACGGGTCTGTTGTGAAGGATGACGTTTCATTTCCATGGAAAAAAAAACAAGGTTGGACTCGATTGAGACCAGTAAAATATTTTGTAAGTCCAATAGACGAGTCCGAGACAAGCCCGAGTCAAATATTAGCGAGTCCGAGACAATAAGAAAACGTCTCTAGTCCGGACTTTAGTCTTTAGTCCGGACTTGGACTCAAGTCTACAGCCCTGCTTTACACGACTTAAGCCCTGCCTGTATGTGCCTGTTTTGGACTGTTTTTGGGATGCACTTAACCCCAGCTGCCATTTGCCACTTCTTTCTGTAAGTCACTTGATATCATCCTGCAGTTTTGAAGTGCCATTCGAATGAGATTATGGTCCTCCCAGTCAGTGGAGAGTTGTTTTTGCCCCCCTCTGACAACCTGTAGCTTTGTTGTCCCCAATGTCTGCTGCTTGACCTTGTTCTGATGAACTGCTGTCCATACCAGTTGCTACCAGCCTTTTTTTCTGCCTCAGTCCTGTTTGGCTTTTGATTCCTGACCCTGCCTTCCCTGTGACAACTCCTGCCTGTGTATGATCCCTTGGACAGTTGTTTGGATTTGAATTGTCTCGTCTCCCTGGAGTCTCCTGTTAGGTGCCTGACCCCTGTCTGTTTCTGCTGGTTTAGGATTCTGGACTGTTGACTTTATTTGGAAGAAACTGTTCTCACGTTTGTACTACATTCTGTTGTGCAATTGAGTAGGCTAACCTGTTCATCAACGCTGACAGAATTTATTTTTATTTTTTAACATGCCGAAATAAAATGGCAAAAATAAAACTGGCCTTTTTTAATTCATAGAAAAAAGAACTGTTTGGTGGATGAATAACTACTATGTAACTGGAAAAGAAAAAGTTTAAGCTTTTCTCCATCAGACTGTGAGAGAAATGTTTTTTTCATTAACTTGTAATATTTAGAGATGATGATGATGGGTGGGTCACTCTGTCTGCCTTTAGAACAGAAAATTAGAGAGGCAGCATGCACACGCATGCGCCCCCCCCCCCCCCACACACGGATTCAGCACAAAAATACTAATACTTCTATATTCTGACATTCTGAACCGATGCTTAGGGAGTCGTGACATTTTTCCACCTGATCTTGTGATGCTGAAATATCATTTCATTATCTGAAGTGTAAAATCACAAACACTGTCATTAAAACCTGAAAAAATTGGAGGGAATTCACTACAAGAACCTGGAATTTCCTGTGCAACAGAAGCATCTGTTCTCCCTTTGTTTTTTCACGTTTGTTCGGTCAATTTTTACACGAATGGTAATTTTTTATGTGCTGGTCGTAAGTTACTTTCTGCTGGCGCCTCTCTGTCGAGCCCCACCAAACCATGCACTTACCAAAAGCCCCACTGGTAAAGAGGCATTCAGGCCCCCGTATATCTCCCCAACCCCCCCCCCCCCTTAATTAGGTGATCAATTATTAACACACCAATAAACTTCCTGAATAAGTAATGGCGCAAAGGCTTATGTGGAGTTTCAAGCCTGCTGCCCAGACATTTGGTCAAATATTTGTTGCTGGTGCCCGTCAGGAGACGCCGTCGATTATCGCTCGGAGCCGATTTCAGTTTTGGCTTTTCGCATTCCGGCCAAGGAAACATTAGATCGCGCGCCGCCGACACAGTGGAGGGAAAAAAAACAAACAACAGCATCCACAGATGAGCAGCGGCAGTGGAAAGTTTGGAGGTGGTGAGTGTGTTTTTTCGTCTGCCAGACTTTCAGGATCCTCTCAACTTGTTTCTCTTGGCATCAACTCCCAACCTCTTCCGTTTGATTCCACGCGTTTGTAGGCCTGTCGATTGGCTGATTGAACTAGTTTAGGCGAATTGAAGAAAAGCGTCATCTGCCTCAAGTTTGAGGTTGAGGACTCTCATTGACAAGAATAGGCAGAACTCGGAGGTTCTTGCGTGGTTCTGAGGTTTTCACTTTCAGCTGAGGGATGAAGACATTAGCACTCCTCAGTGGTTTCACACATTCAGACCTCTTTTGTTTCTTCCTGTCATTCAACAACAAATACAATTCTTCATCCTGATACATCTTCATTTTCTTTAACTCATTCGGACTTTGGATGTGCGATATTATCGGCCGATATTGGTATTGAAAAGTGATATCGGAAAATATCAGTACTGTTTTTTTTCCTAACTGATAATTTTACAAATGAAATCTTGCGAGATTGTACTACGAAATCTTGCAATTTCGTTACGGAACAATGAAATCTTCTTGCTCAATTGGCAGCGGCTGAAATGCTGATTTACATCCATACAAAATCTTCCCCTTACTCAAATGGACCAAAGGAAAAATATGACACCATCATACAGCCCAGTCTACATCAGTCTTTAATTAATTTTAATTTGTTGCACTGCGGCTGTTTTTTTTTTTTGTTGTTGTTGTTTCAGTTACACTTTTCCTTGCAGTTGTAATGTTTGCATTTTGTGAAGAAGTGAGAATTTGCCCTCTGCAGTGGGCGTTTTTAGGATTACCTTAGGGAGAATGTGATCCAAGTTGCTGTTGGAGACACAATAAATGTGGCACTTTTTTTCATAGCCTAACTTGAATTGAAGTTGTTTTTACGTTTTGAAAACTATGCATGATGTTTATTCAATTCCAAAACAGGACTTGTCATGTTAATATGATGCAATTTGTCCAATATTTTCTGGCGGGTAGACGGGAATAACAGTATCGGTTCGTATCGGTATTACGAATCAAGGGTTGCATGATATCAGTATTTCACATATCGGTAAAAATCCCAGTATTGAGCATCCCAAATTAGGACGAAGTAAATCTAATCATTTCCATTATTATTTTGAGCTTTAGAAATACAAGCAATAAATAAAACAACACAATATTCTTAAGTAGCCAAACTTTATAAATGTATTACTTTTTCACTTATTTGCAGAATAGAAAAAACACAACTTGAAAGTATATTTGTACAGATTGTACAGATCACATCTTGTTGTTTCCAAAGATGTGAAGGTGTGTGTGTGTGTGTGTGTGTGTGTGTGTGTGTGTGTGTGTGCGCGTGCATGCGCGTGTGTGTGTGTGTGTGTGTGTGTGTGTGTGTGTGGGTGAGGCATGGATAGATGGATGGATGGATGGATGGATGGATGGATGGATGAAACTTAATGGTTACCATGAGTTTCCTTTGTGTACAAAATTGTTTGCAATTGTTGGTGAAAGTGAATGATTCTAAAACACACACACATGCATGCACGCACGCTCGCACGCACACACGAACGCACACACACACAAACAGAAAAGTGAAAGTGATGACAGCATTGTCTGTTGTCTTTACAATTGTGGGAGTTTACTCCCCCCACATGTTCACCTAAGGTTCGAAAACACGCCTTTCTCCCACTGAGCGGTTATTCCTGGATTGTTAAGGCAAACAAGAGGTCCCAGTTGGAATTAACCCAGAAGTTCTTAGTCGAGTGCTCTACACATCAATGCTCCATGCAAGTCAGTCAGCTGCTTGTTGGAAAATGTCATCAGGTGGTATGAATTATGTCCTCTTTGCCACTTCAGTCTCCTCCTCAGGATGTCTTCACAAGCGATGTGGAGACAAAGCACTGCGGTGGGGAGCTAACATGTCAGGCGAGCTGGGCGGCAGCAAATGAGGCAAGGCTGAGCCTGTTTACAGCATCTCTTATTACTTTGTATGCTCTTCCCTCTCTGCCCTCCGCTTTAGCTGTCAGTCACTGACAGATGCCTGAGGAAAGGAAAAACTCCTTCTCACATACCTGTGCCACACAAACACGCACACACACACGCACGCACGCACACTCTAAAAACACACACACAAACACACACACACAAAGGTAGAAGAATTTATTACCGTATCACTTCCTCCTCTGACAGAAAGCTTCTGATGAAGATAAGTCAGTCACCAGACTGTGGACCTCCTCTCGAATTACCAACTGGCCAAAAACATCGTAGTGAAGCCAGATGTTTGTGGATACACCTACTAACACATACAAAGAAGGATTTTTTTTTTACGAATAGAAGTTAGAGTAAATGCGCTTCGTATTTGAAAAATGTCTTAATTGCGCAGGGTTTTTAGAATTTTTCAGCATTTCACAGAACATAAATGATGTAAACAAATATCACATTTATATATGTTTGTGTGGGAAATATGTTCAAATTAGTGTACCCCCTTCCCATAAAAAGGCCATGAAATCCATCTTGAAGGAAGATGGAGAAGAGAGAGCCTGTTGTCAAAGTAATTGCACAGTTTTGTGTCAGATGTCAGTGTGGGACACAGAACGTCTGAAGTGTGGGACCACAGAGTGAACAGTTTTTTCTTCTCGGATTAGGAAATAGTATTCACACTTCCTTTGATTGGGATTGGATGATCAACACAACTGAAGAACAGGAAAATAAGAAGATATGCCTGGTGCCTGATAACATCATCAACACTGACTAAGGACATGAGCAGGAACTAGAGTCCATTTGGTCACCCAAACTCACACCCGTCGCGAGGGGGGCCCCGCCCATGGCGATAGCATGATTATTGTTACTAGCAACATTATCTTAACTACTAATATTCCATTCGTCGTCAATCATTAAGGCAATAATATTATACAGAAAAAGTGTGGTTTTCTAATTATCAACTCAACTTTATTTGAAGACCCCTTTAAAACAATAGTTGGAACAAAGTGATGTACACAAGGAGGAAAGAGTTAAAACAATTACAAAACAATGGAACAATTTAAAAGAAACTACTTAAAAAAAAAAGTACCACCAGACTGTTGTCAGAGCATACAACCTGGCCCTAACCTTAGGAGCACCGACAGCAGTATGCGGAACATTTTTCTCCCAACTTATTTAGCTCATTTTTGAAAAGTACCTCACCCACAGATTCAAATCTGAGTGATAGGATGCCCTGATGAGGAGGTTTAACCAGGAGAAATGTCGTCTCCCGCTGTACTGACTGGAGAGAGGACAGCACTGCCTCCACTCAAAATTGGGGAAAAGTGTGCGCACACATTGGAGACGTAATGGAGATGCATATCCTTCTGTTGAGTGTTTCAGAATGCACCCGCTACAGTGCTTTTCCAGCTTGCTTCTGTTGTTACATCAGTTTGTGAATATATTGATAGTTTATTGGTAGTTCATGTAATCTATTGTTTTACATGAAAACTGATGTAGGCTGGAAGTGCTGTTGGCTATGCTTAATATTAGGGTGGTCCCTAATTATGTTTAAAATAAATTTTTTTGAAAACTTCCAAGTCTCACCATCTAAATTTGTTGTATGTAACATGAAAACACATCAAGTACAATTTCATAAAAATCTAATACTATTTACTGGTGGCACACAGCCGTTAAAGATCACCGTGACTTTGTCTTATATAGGGTGGTCATTTCTCAAATGTTTACAAATTATTTCCGTCAGTTTAATCTTGATTTGTCAGGACAGAAATTACAACAATACATTGGAAAATCAATTCTTTTAATATCCAATGAAAATAGTTCACACAAAAATATGAACTGTATGATGTTTTACAGTGCATACATACTGGGGTCAGGAAGATTTTGTAACAATCTAACATTGTACTTTCATTTTAATGATCAAGTCTATGCTTTATATATTTAACCAGATATTTTGATCCAGCTCAAAACAATAATATACTTTAGGCCTTGCAGTACTACATATTAAAAACAATAAATGTATGAATCAGCACAAGAACCATTGGTGTACCAAAAGAGAATATCCTTTACATGATAATGAGTTGATATACTGAACACTTGAAACAGTAAACATGGTAAATCGACTAAGACTATCTAATGAAAAGCTTTCACAAGGTATTTGTAGAGTAAACACAAGGCAACTCAATTTACTAACTTTATAATCTATAAGTATTAATTCTGTATATGTTTAAAAATACATGTGCAAAAGAACAGAACATTTCTGGTGAACATTATCATTTAAAGCCTGAATAGTGAATACTTTATACAGTAGCTACATAAACTAAACTGCACCTCTCCAAAATGTTCTTTTTGAAGCCTGGAATAACATTTTTGAAAGTATATTCAACCCAATAAGTGATCGATCTTCAAACTTCAGCTATGATGTACTTCATCTAAATAATAATGCATGACAAAATATTGGACAGGCTTTCTTTTTCCCCAAACCATCATAAAATCAAGGGGTGAGAGGAATGAATTTCTAACTTTAATTTTTTTGAACCACCCTAATGCAAATATACTAAGAATAGATGTGCTGTGAAAATGATCTGCCTGTTCAGATGTTTCCCTTGACCTTCCAGCTGTTTCACTCCTCATGCAGCTGACTGGTAGTTGTTGGTTCATTGTAACTAAAGCAATATTTCAACTTCCACTAAGGAGGATCTGTGATTCCGTTTGTCAGTTGGTTGATTTGTTTGCCCCTGAATGGAAACACCCCCCAAAAAAACCTCTGATGTATTTGGATGAGGGTTGGTCATACTACTCTGTAACAGATTGTAAAATGACTTTCTGTATTTACATTGTTCTACACTCAGACACAGGTTTGAAGTGCGGCTCATATTCCATGATTTGCCATAATTTCTTGCACCTGAAGACCATGCAAAGAGACACAGTGACAACACTTGGGGAGGGATGGAGAGGGGTGGGGTGGGGTGGGGGTGTGTGGGGTGGGACAGGTGTCGTTAGACCTGGCTGTGGGAAGAAGGCTTGGCGTCCAGGTCGATGCCTCTTTCTTCCTGTTCCTCCTGGAGCAGGTTGATGATTTGCGTTTTCCGCTTGCAGTCATTCCTCAGCTTTTCAAGCTGAGCACTCAGGCCGGACACCGTCCACAGCGACTCCCAGTGTTTCTCCAGCTGCTCCAGGAGCTCAGAAGTCAGCAGGTGGACTTGGTGCTGGTGCTCCCTCTCTCAGGTCTCATTTGCTCTTCCAGGCTGTGGTGACTTCAGCAACTCTGGTATTGATGGGTCTCCTAGATAGCCATGTTTGCCTGACCTTATTGCAGCCGTCGTCCACCAGCTTCTGTGTTTCCCTGCGGTGGGCCTGGCTGTGGGCAGAAGGCTTGGTGACCAGGTCGATGTTTGCTGTTTCCATTTCCTCTTTGAGCAGGCTGACTTTTCTGCTGGCAGTCACGCCACAGTTTTTCAGTTTAAGCAATCAAGTTGTACTCCCGCATGCTCCACATCAACTTCCAGTGTTTTTTCAGGTTGGCAGTTTTCTTGTCCACCACTTTCCACAAATCTTTCTTTGTCCTTCAGCTGCTTCCTGAGCATTACAGCCTCCAGCTCTTTATCTTAATGAACTGGCTGCTGTGAGAGCACAAGTGAAAGGTTGTTGCTTCACTAGTTGTTTGCGTTGCGGGTCTTTGAAGGTGTGACTGGCTCTGGTGGGATCGAGGTCAAGCTGATGTGAGCTTAGCAGCTTCTTGGACACAGCATCATGACCTCATCATGACATCATCATCATCATCAGGTGACTGACATGGCAGTTTGGTTACCTAGCAAAAGCCCACGTAGCTTTTCTCAATGTTGAAATGTCAACCCAAATTTCAGGATTTTTCACATTTCCACAGAAAAATCTCTGAACTTTGTGTCCTGCAAAATCTATTATAATGGGGTGACATTTGAGGCTTAAATGATGCAGACTAGGGTGGTCCATAATTATGGTTAAAATTATTTTTTGAAAACTTCAAGTCTCACCCTCTAAATTTGTTGTACCTAACATAAAAAACCACATCATGTACAATTTCATAAAATTCTAATAATATTTACTGGTGGCACACAGCCACATAAAAATAGTGCACACAAAAACATGAGTTGAATGATGTCTTACATGAATGATGTGTACATACTGGGGTCGAGAAGATTTTGTAACAATCTTACATAGTACGTTCATTTTAATGCCCAAGTCTATGCTTTATATGTATTTAACCAAATATTTTGATCCAGCTCAAAACAATAATATACTTTAGGCCTTACAGTGCATCATGTTAAAAAAAAAAGTATGAATCAGCACAAGAACCATTGGTACAGCTGTGTACCAAAAGAGAATATCCTTTACATGAAAATGAGTTGATATACTAAACACTTGAAACAGTAAACATGGTAAATAGACTAAGACTATCTCATGAAATGCTTTCACGCTGTATTTGTAGAGTAAACACAATCCAACTCAATTTACGTACTTTATAATCTATATGTATTAATTTTGTATATGTTTAAAAACACATATGCAAAAGAACAAAACATTTCTGGTGAACGTTTTGAACTTATAGCCTGAATAGTGAATACTTTGTACAGTACATAAATTAAACTGCACTTCTTCAAATTGTTCTGCTTGAAGCCTGGAATAACATTTTTGAAAGTATATCTAACCCAGGTGCAATTTTAAATTGAATACAAAATTATTATTAAACTATACTCAGGGGGTAGACTTCTATCTTTTTTTATAAGTGAATTGATTATATATTGGATAATGGATAATCTATTGCACAGGTACTCGGGCAGCAAGAAGTTATATATCATCAAACATCAGCTATGATGTGCTACCTCGAAATATTAATGTATGAAAAAATTGTTTGACAGGCTTTCTTTTTTCCCAAAGCATCATAAAATCAAGAGGTGAGAGTAATGAATTTCCAACTTTTATTTTTTTGAACCACCCTACTTCACATGCATCAGTGCCACACAAATAAAAGATTATGGGTAATAATAATTGCCCCCCCCCACTTCATTTGATATGCATATTTCCCCCTACAGCCTTGTTGGCGCTTGTTGAACTATCATGCAGCAGGAGGATTGTGTGACCGCAGGTTGAACCCAGTGTTGGTGACCTCACCTGCAATGGCTGGTCGTCTCCCCCCTCCTTTGCAAGACTCTGATAGGACAGCAGGCGGCCTGGTGTCTCAATGCCGCCCCGTCTTCCTGTTTTGCCCCCATGAACCCAACACCCATCTGCCATTTTGGTGCCTGCCTCTTGAGGCGGGGGACCCCGCATCTGCTGTATCGCAACCTGGCGACGGCTTTGCTTTGTTCAGCCATTCCTTGGGGGCATTCATCGGGCCGCAATCAGTCTGTCTGTATCTCGGCAAGGCCAACGTGCGCACAGTCACATTCCAATGGGGTTTTGCGAAATGGATAGTAGCAGTTCATCTCAACCATGGATTAAAACCGCTAGTCTGTTCAGATGCTCTGATAGCCAATGCTCCCTCTGTTGTGCTTCATGGGAAACTGATTGCAGGCGGAGTAAACAATCACACACATCACCAAAACCTCTTCACTATTAAAATGACCAAATTAGAAAGATATGACAATATTACTAGGCTTTGGAAGCTGGTGGCAGCACCACCCTGTAACCCTGATATTTGAGACTGGTCATGCCCTTCATTGGACCCTCTCATCACCCCCCCCCCCCCTGATTCTCATTGGCAACTGTGTGTGCTCTGTCCTCCACTGCTGCCAGTCACACTTGTGCCACCATCTGCCTGGAATGGCACTGATAGGAAACAGCCTCAAGTGTTGGGAGAGAGCCAGAGCCCAGTCTGTGTTTTCCTATTAATCACTAATGGTGGCGATGGAGGAGCAAAAACATGAAGACCTTCAACCTTTGTGCACACCAGAGTTACCAAGGTTACCAGCAAACCGATCCCACATGCACAGTCATGCAAACCCCTGGACAGGCTGCCACTGTTCAGTTTGTCTTTGAATAATTTTTCCTCTGTTATTTTTGCATAATGACAGTTTTATATTTTAGTCTTAGACTGCAGGTTAAAGAAGCAGAATCACTCATCTGAGCATCTGTATAAAAGCTCAAACTTCCAGGTGCTAAATGCTAGTTTTAGTACATTAGCAGTGTAAAAACAGTATTGCTCTTATACTTGCTGCAATTAAATTGATAATAAATTATCTGGTATCACTTAACCTTTAGCTCAAAGCTTCTCACAAATTTCTGCATCAGAAATAAATCCTACATCTTTCTAATCAATTTTAGGAACAACCAAGTGTGAAGTGTCATGTATTCAATCTACAGAAGTAAAGGAGGCAGTGTAGTTTCAGATTCCACTGTACATCTATAATAGCATTGTAGCACATAAAAGTGAGAGCATTTTCCAGTGTAGGATATTACACAACTCTCTGTGCTGTCGCCACATTAAGGCGATCTCCACAAAAGATACCGTCCTTGAGGATTACAGCCTCTGAAAGTGATTATGCAACCACAAAAAAGGAACCTAAAACATTTGAGTTGAGTTCCTAAAATGGTGCTGCTGTGCTGCCTTATTATTTGTTCTGTGTCACCTTAGCCCTGTCTAATCCCGCCCCGCCCTGTCCTGTCTTCTTGTCAGATTTTTGCATGACTGCTTGGTTCACCTTTCTCCTCCTCCCAGATGAACTTTTCAACCCTCCCGCTGCCCTTGTCCGAGAGGACAAGGAGGATTTCATGTGTCCTGTCACACACACCCTTGATGTGCGCACGTCACATCTTGCCTGGTTGCAGATTCTGCAGCCATGTTGGGTGAAAGTGAGGGAAGGGAAACGGGCATCCCTTCCCACTCCTTCCTCAACATCTAACCTCTACAGAGAGAGCAGCTGGATGATAACCTGGACTGGACTGTCAACACTGTGAAGCTCTGTGCACGAGAGGACAGACACAACTGTACTGCCTCAGAAAGCTGGTGGAGCCCTTTATCATTTGCAAAAAGAGCTACTGCAGAGGTTTTACCATACTAAGGCCTTCCTGTAGGTGATAGTGTGCTGGAAACACATCATCAAAAAAAGGACATGCTACAAATGAGTAAAAGTGGCGATTAATGGATTTTTTTTTTATAACACATCACTGTGGAACAAACTTATAGGGAATCTTTGAATGGAGAAACACGAATGACCGTCCAGTGTCGGTCAAGCTTAAGATCTTCACTGTATGTGACGCAGGTTATAATATAAATCTCGTACCTGAAGAAAGAAAGCTACAGTATCAACAGTTCCAGTCTAGACCCCTCCTGGATGTCCTGCCTGGATCGCTGTCACCTGCTGTGTACCAGGTTTCACTCGACTGGTGGTGGTGGTGAGGGGGTGGTGGGGGCAGTACGCATCAGTGACAAGTCGTGGCGCCGCTCTGTCCGCCTGATTCCCCAGGCTCCTCGCTTCTTCAATTCTGCTATTTTCTGGGCAATAATAAAGTGCCCCCAACCCCACCCTACTCCCCAGCCCCCACCCTTTTGCCTCCTTTCCCTGAAGGCATAAAACTCGCTGAAGAAGAGACAAAGCACCAAAAAGAAGTGATGAGGTGAAATCAGAGAAAATCAAAAGAAAAAGGGAGAGGGATGGATGAAAAGAAGTGTAATATGAAACTTAGAATTAGTATGACCCAAATTGGGGCCATATGTCAGGAGCAATTTTACCAGTGAGGGAATTCATCCATTCATTGGTCATTTACGGAAAGTTTTCTGTCAGGTGATAACGTGCAATCTGTGATACAATGAAATAGATTATAAGTTTGCCAGCAAAACGCTGTATGGCTTTTCTTTAATTCTGTATAATCTCATTCTCTGTTTACAGACACATGCACCTGGACACTTTCTGCATTTTTAGATAAGAAACTCCAAAAGTTCCCTGAAGAGAGATAGAGGAGGAGGAGTCATCCATTTAATGCTGATGTTTGGATTTAGAGTTCATCCCATGGGTGCGACTGAACCCTCCTGTGGGCCAGTCTGGGATTGCTGTTTAAGTGACGCTACAATGACAACTGTTGCAACATTTGCTGGGACAATAATTTAAAAGTGACTAATCTTCCTATGATGTTTAAGTGCAACAAACTGAATCCAAGTCCACTGAAAATATAGCAAATGATCTATTTATGATCTATGAAAAGTGACATTTTCCTCCTGGCAATTAATCAAACTTACTTGAACAATTGTGAGATGAATTGGTACGTTTATGAAATTGTTG
>JASSRZ010000074.1:355089-383598 GCA_032164315.1 Malacoctenus gilli
TTAAAAATCATAGATTGTATTTTTCTGGATTTTTGTTTTAGATTCCATCACTCACAGTTGAAGAGTACCTATGATGAAAATTACAGTCTGCTACATGCTTTGCAAGTGGGAAAACCTGAAAAATCAACAGTGTACCAAATACTTGTTCTCCCCACTGTACATGGCAACACGGAAAGGAAAAGCTGTTGTCAGTGTGTCTGGTCAATTGGATTTGAGCGGTCACCTCTGTGAAGGGCGCTATGATGCAGGCGGTGATACTTACTGACTTGTGTGAGTCCCTGACTCACAATTTACACATACAACAGATAGTCCAGCTTTTAATTAGTTGATTTGCAGTTCACTTTGGGATCATGCCAAGATCTTGCACTTGAACCTAAGATCAGGAGCCAGAACATGGTTCTTTTTTTTTTATTCAGCATAAACTCATCTCTTTGGTGGCTGCAGCATTTTCCAGAAAAACTACACAAAAAATATATATCTACAAATCAAAGTTGTTTCACCAGTAACAAACATGTAAGCTCAAGCTGAAAGCAGTTTCTTGAGACCAATAACCCTGCTGGGAGCATAAAACTCATCTTTACTTTCCCGAACCAGTCAACTCTCCTCCACCTTCAACATTAACCGAAGTATTGTGTTGATTGACAGCTTCTCAGCCATTAGCAGCTCACATCGCAGCATACGATGCATTAGGTGCCTTTGGAAATCACAACTTTGAAGATCTAACTGCATTTGAACACCAGCTTAACATTTTAAATCCGTCATGTTATCAACTTGATTTCTCCCCCCAAAAAAGGCTAAAACAAAAACTGAATAAAAGTCAACTACCATCCATAAAAACAAACTTTAAATGGCAATTTAGGTTTCTCAAATGGTTAAAAATAATTAGCTCGAAAAAAAAAGTAAAATAAAATACAGTATTTTTTGCACTAAAAGCCTTTAAATTCTTTTAAAAAACCAACAGTGCCCCTTGAATATGGATCAGTATTGGTCACTTATGGCTACTGTGCGCTTTATAATCCAGTGCACCCTAAATATGCAAACAGTTTTAAAATCGGCGATTCATTGAAGGTGCACCTTATAATCCAGTACGCCTTATAGTGTGGAAAATATGGGAAATCAAACTGATTCCTTTGCATTATTTTGAAGAGGAGGGGAAACAAAATGTGCGACTACTCTCATATTTCATTGCACCTTGTGAGCCTTTAAGTCAGAATATTTGCACATGGCTGCATTTGTCTCATAAGTCCACATTTTATTTCATGCCCCATTTTTTTTTTAAAACAATTACTTTAAGAAAAGCTGCTAATGTAATCGATTTGGTAGTGAACTGAGTTTTGCTGAAGACTGACCAGAACAGGTCAGACCGGTTTCATATATATATTTAGTTTGTCATATTTTTTTGTTTGTAGTGTCTAGCTCTGTGCCGTTTATTTTCCTGCTCTCAGAGTGATGACATGCCAGCAAGCTTTCTTCTCCCCATTTTCCTTTCCCCTCTCTTGCTGTTCTTTTAATCAAAGAATTGCTCCCAGAAGTGTCTAAAATTTTTATGACTGATCCAATAGCTATGGAAATCACGTCGGTGTGCCGGAGACTTGGCCTTTACCGGCGGACCCCGAGGACTTGGCAGTCACAATACAGTCTGGCCTGTCAATTTGAATGTTCCTTTCTCTGTGTCACATGTCAGAATCCTGCCACCTCCTACCTGATCATGGAATGGTCTCTATTAATGCACTCCATTGAGCACTTGCTGGCAGTCAAGGAGATGCCAGGTACCTGAAGCTACACCCCATTCTACGTGTCACAGAAGGAAAACTTATGGGGCCTGCTCTGCCAAGACCACCCAATAAATCGAAGAGATCCCCGTTATAGTTTTGAGGGAGTCTTGTCAATCAAGCTGATGCTAGAAAAAGACTTAAAAGACTTCGTCTCTACTCGCATGACAACTTTGATGTAATAAAAACCCAATGCGTTCCTCACCATCGGTGTTTTATGCCCCTGGGAGGTGCTCGCGGCATTATGTTTTTGGTTTGTCATTTGTTTTTTTTCATTCTTAGACTGGATTATCACCTAACATGATTGATTCGTCAAGGGAAACATGGGTGCAAACGGATCAGATTTGGGGTTTCCTCGGTCAAAGGTCAAGGCTCGTAAACCACATTTCCCACTGATATCACTGGAACTATTGAAGGAAACGATTGGTGACACAGCTGAAGAGCTAAATGTGACGGGAGCAAGGAGTTTCATAGTGTCATAGGTCAAAGGTCGAGGTCAGGCTATGACCATATATGGGCAGAAATCATTGTTTTGGTTCATAAGTCCAGAATGCCTGAAGGGATGCATTTTAAAGAAAAGTTTGGATTTGTTCCTTTCAAAATAATAGCGATGGGGAAAAGACTCATACTTGTGGTTATAAATACATGTGCCGATAAATGCAACTGTTATATTAACTTCCTTGGATACAATCACTGACTTTTGTAGGCCATGTTTGTTCATCACAGTTCCAATTGCTGCCAATCTCCCACTACTTGTAACGCTCAAGCTTTCTTGGTGTCATAATGGCCATAGATCCTAACAAGCTGATACTGAGCACTGCTGTGTTGATGATATTTAAAAGACCACATATAGCTCAATTTGATCTTAATTAGATGACGACATTTTCAAAAGGTACAGCCAGAAAAAGTTGACATTTAATGCATCTTATTTCAGAATATTTAATTCTAATACAAGTGGCAAGGTAGCTCGCTGTTTCTGCTGTATCGGTGAAGTCACCCTCATTGTCAGGTCTGCTGTTTATCAGTAGATCAGATCTGAGAGCACCGAAAAAAAACATCTGAACCGCAGTTACATTTGGTTCAAAAAATGTCGCCAACTGTTTGTTGTTTGCAGACTGATCCCTGAACAACCCCCCAGAAACACCGAGTGCAAGCTAACAGAGCCTGATGGAGAGACACCAAAGATCCCCAAAAATCTGAGAAAAAAAAAGTAATCTTTTTTAAATGCTAAAAATATTGCGTTTTTTCCCCCACCATTTTTCTAAGTTTAGATAGACTTTTCGGAATGAAACGAGTTAGTTTAAATGTATTCACACCATGTAATGTGTTTTAAATCTAAAAAAAAAAAAAGAAGCTTGCTAGTTTTAATAGAGGAGGGATGTTGGCGAAGTGTGTTGTAGCAAGTGAGGCCCTTCAGTGTGGATTCATCGTATTTCTTCATATCATCAGCACAAACCCCCAAAAGTGGGTCATGCTCCCTGTCTTTTTTTTGTTGGAGGGTCCCACCATAACAAGAGAGCGTTCTAATGAGCTTGAGTCCATAGCAGAAGCCAAATTTATTCAGTTTTTCTGTCCCAGGCTGAGAAAGTTTAAAGAGCCGCCACAGTGGGGGGATTTTCAAGCAGCCCCCTCCTGTGATTCTTCAAATACCGCAACCGTCAAATGGCTTGGCTTGGGATTCAGGATATCAAACAGAGGATAGCCCCCTCTATTCCACTCAGATATTCAAGGCAATTCAATCCCTTTTTTCCCCCACTGTCCTCATCGCTGTAGGCCTTTAATGATGGGTCAGGGCCACATAAATTAAAAGGAGTAACAAATAGAAAATATATAAATGGAGGGGAATGGGGGAGGGGGATTTCACTGACCTGTCCGTGCTGGATCCCAGCGTGATGATGGCATTGTTTTGGTAACCTTAGAGACAAGGGTGACAATCTCCATTGACTCTGTTTTGCCCCCCCCCCCCCAGAAAGTACTGAGCAAACATGTTTTTTTTTAATCCTCCAACTACAAATGAGCTATAAATATGGATCACCTACACAGAGACCCACAAGTTACACATAAACAGGCATTGACAGTTAAAAACAAGAAAACAACACCAGCAAAACAGTGCGGGTGACTAGAAATTTGCATATGTCTGAGTCTATTTTCAACCATGAACTAACCCAAAACACTTTGTGTGCTCAACTTAAACTTAAAAACTTAAACTTAAGATCAACAAAAGTATTGTAATTATTTTACTGTAAATATAATTAACTCTTTGAATAATACCGTATTTTCCGCACTATAAGGTGCACCTTCAAAGAATGGCCTATTTTAAAACTTTGTTCATATACAAGGTGCACCGCATTATAAGGCTCATCGGATAGACGCTACAGTAGAGGCTGGGGTTACTTTATGCATCAATTAGATGGAGCTGCGCTATAGGGAATGTCGACATAACAGTCAGATACGTCAATCAAACTTTATTAATAGATTACAAACCAGCGTTCTGACAACTCCATTCACTCCCAAAATGAATGTCTTCTTTACTTGGTGCAGGTCATCTTGTTGCTTCCTCCACTTCCGCATCATTGATTCGTTAATGTTAAATTTTCTCGCTGCTGCTCTATCCCCGTGTTCTACTGCGTGAATGATCGCCTTGGGTTTAAACTGCTCACCCCCCGGCTGGCCATGGGCAGCGGGTCCTCGTTGGCAGACCCGCTGCAGAGGAGCTACCCGCTCTCTGTCATCGCCGCGCTCATGCTGTCGCTGCTCGGTCGCTGCCGCCTCGCGCAGTCATATATCCCAGCATGAACCACGTGCTTGAAGTCGGCGGCTGCTTACTGTAGTTGCGAGATCTGTTGTGGCTCAATATTGGTCCATATACAAGGCACACCGGATTATTAGGCGCACTGTCAGCTTTTGAGAAAATTGGAGGTTTTTAAGTGCACCTTATTGTGCGGAAAATACGGTACTTTCAAACAAAGTGTAATCAGATTTTTTCCTTCAATATTCAAGAAGTCTTGACTTAGGATCTGTTTTTCGGGGGTATTTATCGTTAAAGAGAAGCACCCAACATTCGGTTGTTTTCTGGGAAAGTTGGTCATTTTTGGGGAAATGTACATTTGAAACTTTGGATCAGGTGTTCTCTTCATTTGTCATATGTTTCTGATCTTAAAATAAAATATATAAGTGTCTGGGCACCATTTACTAAAGGAATAAGCGCATAAAAATGAGCTTCTTAGCAGTTCAGCAGAGAGATGAAGCACCACAGCCTGGCACTCGGGTCAGAGCAAAGTCTAAGCTGAAGCAAAAATAGGCAGCGGATGGTTTAGCGATGAGTGGAGCCACGCATTGCAGACATGCCGGAGTGTGTTGTTGGAAGTAATTGCACGAACACAAACGCAAAAGCTGGGAATTTGTGGAGAATATAATTTCATAACTCAGCAAGTTCTCCTCTCTGCCATCGGCATCGTCTCATTAGTTCGTCGGAGCGTCATGCGGTCAGGCGGATGGCGGAGGGACCAACAACCGCTGCCACTGCGCAGCATGGCTCCCCCCACCGGGAGGCTGACGGGCTTCGGCTACGTGAAGGAGACCCCGGCATCCGAGTGCCTCCGCGAACCGCCAGGGCAGGCAGCGCAAAGGACTGATGTCCACCAGCAGCCGCGCCCCGACCTGAGTGGAGCAGTTGACACTCCAATGTTTGTTTATGTTTCTGTATCTTTGTGCAATAAAGTTGCATCAGCTGTTTAAAACACAAGACAGGATTTGAGCTTAAAAGCCATCCTTCAGAACAATCAGAAGAGTAAACTCCCCCCAACTGACAAAAACGGCCACTGAACACAGTGAGGGTGCGCGAAGAGGGCTTTGCGCTCTCTCCGGTAAGAAATGCGCTCACCATGACAGCTTTGCGTGCCCTCGATTTTTGGCAGTGATGTGACGCCATACACAACAATGGAGGCACATCGTCCGTGCACTGCTATGGGAGCATAGTACGTTTGTGTGCACTTTTGCTCCTCCATTGTTGTGTATACAAACTTTGCAAGATCTCGCAATTTTTTTTTTTACCTCCATGTCCCTTTCGGGGCTCTGTAGATGAAGGGAGTTGGAGATGAATGAATGGCAAATGTCTCATATACGAATGAACCGCTTCTTTTCTCCCCGACTACCTCCACAAAAGACTAGGCCAAAAGATCCCCTGATAGTATTAGTTTTTTTCAAAACCTACTGTATTACAGTGACACCAATCAGTGGTGAACACACACAATCTCACAGGTGTAGAAAACGTGGCTCGACTTCTAAATTACATAAAGGTTCTCGGGCATTCAGGTATCGTTAGTAAGTTCCCAATTACATGACGTCAGCATTACGCCACTTGACTCTACTTAGTCCTTTTCCATTCCAGCTGGCTGTTGTCATACAAGGCGATCCCAAACTATTGTGATGTCACTCGTATGCAAGCCGACAATGGAGGACTCCAGGGCGGCCTC
This sequence comes from Malacoctenus gilli, assembly GCA_032164315.1. NCBI lineage: Eukaryota > Metazoa > Chordata > Actinopteri > Blenniiformes > Labrisomidae > Malacoctenus > Malacoctenus gilli. Next base: position 361,337 of record JASSRZ010000074.1, read on the forward strand.
TATTTGTGAGTTCCACCCGCTATGAATGTTAAAAATCATTTAAAGTCATCGATTGTTACTTTTGACCTTGACTTTCGCATGTCTCTTCTACCTACACATGTGTAACTTCATTGTTTCTCGTTAGTTACGTTCAAAAATCCTGTGGAAAAAAATTTGTATCCGCAGAGTTAGAATCCACTCGTCAGCCACTGCATTGTCTTTTGACCATGTTGCCATGGTAATTTCCCTGAACAAAATAAGGTTCCTGCTGGTTAGTGTGTGGTCATTTCTCGACATACAGTAAAAACCTTTCTTTGTTTGAGGGGTAAATTAGTCACCAGGAAGATCCTTTGTAGGTGCCAACAAGAGACCCCCTTTTTGCTGTCCCTTTGCCCATTCGCTCACTCTCTTAACCACTGTTACACCCTTAACATACAAAGCTATGGCTCGTTCTGGAACAGTCACATTATAGGCTAAATTTGACAGCTCTTTATTAGTACTGGTAAGTTGAAATACACATGCTCTACTACAGCCCAGCAGTGCCCTGTCGTAAAATTCTGTATGATTGTGCGAAATATCAATCTACAGAGTTGGAATAATAATAATGGCGTTTTGTCTCACGCACGCCCGTTGTGTGCATCACATTACAAATCAAAGGGGTTTTCAATCTGTCTCACAGCTCTGCGCTCTGAAACTCAAAATAATAAACACAACTTTTCAAAGTTCACTTACTTTTCCCGATTGAAATCAGAAAGTAAGGCCAATCAGCAAGGGGAGCTGGGTGCCAACAGACACAGCAGTGAACTGCCTGGGGGGGGGGGCAGGCGCGGGGGGACCCCCCAAGTGGCTTGCAGACTTTGGACCACAGTAGTGACAAACTACAGAATTTATGGCTAATGACGAACAGTCGTGTGAGACTGCCTTAATGGGGACCCTCCTGGAAACAATATAAACAACAAGGGCTGTTAAGCAAAGAGGGCTATTAAATTTAGTCTGGGGACCTCAGATTGGCCCCTGGATTTAACCCTTGTATGACTGGATCAGCTTTCCTAAAAATGACACACTGAGTTGCTTTGTAACAGTTGTTGTAGCTTTGGTCTTTGGTCATATTACACTGTGTGCTCTGGAAAAGACGTTTCGCTCCAACACCAAAGACTGATGAAAGCAACCGGCTCATTTAGTCAAGCTAACTGAGCCATTAATAATGCAACATTGACGGGGAAAAAAATGATGTAATTATGTGTACGTCACAAACACCAGCGCCACTGTGTGAAGCATCACGAGATTGATCTGCTGACAGAATCAGATGATCTCCTTTAGGGGGAGGTTAAGGTGACCGTGGAGACGCAGCCACTGTTAGCGCTAGCTTCGACAGCGCAGGTCAATAAATACGCCGCGAGCAATAAGGAGGAGCGATGTACTCGTTTGTGGGGTAGATTACTGCTGACAGTCATTTTATCTCCTATTTATCTCTGCCTTTTCAAAGATTTTTTTTTTTTTCAATCTGACGTTGGAGGAACTGTTGATGTGAATAGTTTTTATTTTTGGCCCAAAGTATTGACAAAAGCAAAACATCAAAATCCAGTTTCATGGCAACAGAGCAGAGGACGCTGGAGAAGCGACATTGTTTGCTATGCCTTTGATATCCCTAAAAAAAACCTTCGAGATTGCCTGCATGAGCAGCAAATTTGATGACCCTAACCCTAACCCTAATCCTTTTCAAGAAATAACAGCCCCTAAAAAAAACCTTACATGGGTTGACTTCAGAGTACTGCAGTTAAACAAAGAACTGTGGTTTTTAATCAAAATGCATAATCATTATGACCTCTTGTCCAAGATAAACACACTTTGTTAGGATTTTTCTACAACAACACATTGGAGAGGCGCTTCTGCCTGCCTTTCTCGCTGCATGGCAGAGAGAGTCACCTACCCCGGAAGCTGAAGAGGTATCGATTCCAAGTGCAGAGCCCTCCGCACATGTGATGACTGTGCATCGGGCCAGGGATTGCGAAATGAATGTTGTCCCTCCATTAGGAACTTCTTCCGCCGTATTATGGCCGCAACATCTGAAGTGACGATATTAATTTTAAAAAAAAGCACTCTTGGAATTGGCACGTCGGAGACCGAGCGAGCTCATATTCCTGCTTGTGTTCGGAAGGATTGGAAACTTTTTTTTTCCTCTGCTGCACCTGCGCTTTATAGCTATTTAAATGCAGTCATGCAGCATGTGGAGAAACAGTGTAACTGTTATATTGATGACAGAAACCGCCACACCTGACAACATACGCTTGACGACTGGGGAGACGAGCTGACTTGGAGGGCAATAAATGTGCGCAAACGTGTACATTTGTACATGCGTGTATGATCTCGGGAGTGTAAACATGCAACAGATAACACTGAATTACCGGTAGAATGTCTGCATGACAGTTAAACTAATTCACGTTGGCGAGTTAACAACATTGTTGTCAGTAAATGGATGTTTCGAATGCTAACGTCCCCTAAAACCATGAAAAATGTTAGCTAGTGTGAGAATCTGTGTGTGAATGTATCTTATGGACTCACCTCCCCCCTTTTTTATGTTCCTGGAAAAAGTGTTCAGTCAGCAGGACGACGCTTGGATGCCCCCCCCCCCCACACACACACACACACACCCGAATGGCGTTCGCACTAAGCACACACGATTGCCCCAAAAGGCGAAATCTGTCCGCTGGCTAATGGCCATATATTTTAAGCGAATGGGCCTCATGAATGCCTGGAAGTAGGAACAACAGCCTCCTTCTGCTTTTTCTGCTACCGTGTCGTGTCGTTCCTCTGTGTTTTCTCTCCTCCTTATGTTGCGTCCGAGCCTCTGGGGTTCTTTCGAAAGTTTCTTCCAATGGTGGATTTGTTGAAAATCAACAATCCCAAATACTGTATTTTTGGCACTATAAAGTGGACTGGATTATAAAGCGCACCTTCATTGATAGACCTACTTTAAAATTGTTTTCATGGAAAGGAGCACCGGATTATAATTCGCACAGAATAAAAGCTAGTAGTGGCTGGGGTTGCGTTATGCATCTGCTGACTGAAGTAGCCAACAGTAACCAACATTGATCCATCTACAAGGCGCACTGGATTATAAGGCACACTGTTGGTTTTTAAGAAAATGAAAGGCTTTTTGGTGCACTTTATAGTGCAGAGAATACGGTAATACAATAATTTATGTGTGTCGCTTGTAATTTCAGTAGGCATGTTTAGTTGCTGAGTTTGCTGAATTATTTCATTTATATCATGTGGATAAACGTGATTAGATTAAAGTGTAGAAGTATTTGCGGCACCACGCAGCGGGTGGCCACACCCACTGATCGTCCCCAATGAGAATCCTATCAGCATACTTGTAAATCGCAGGTCTGAACTTTTATTCTCTCTATGCTCTGGGACTGAATGATGGGTGACTCTCCTTTTGCGGTGACATGTTTGTCTTTCCTTTTGCTGTCATTACTAAATGCAAATGACAATATGTACTAGCAAGCTGGTGGGCAGCATAAGTGAAGTATTCATGGACGATTTCCAATTGGCGCTCTTCACTTTGGCTCTTTATTTTTGGGAAAATGTCTTCTTTGTATGCAACAAAAATGTAAATCCAACAGGGAGATTGCCAGAAACTTTCGTTTTGATCATCAATATGGAGCAGATATAGAATTTGCATGTTGTTTCTCGAACAACGTGTACTGTGCAACAACAATAAGAGTATTTGTGAACGGGGGAAAAAACAGACCTCAGAAACTTGTAATCATTTGTCTCACATAGAAAGTCTTATGAAACTCTTTTGACAACAGTTAGAGTTTCTGCCTCCGAGCCAAACACCTCCAAACCTGTGGGGACCGAGGACATCGACGTCGTTTGTGAGACTCACAAAAAATGCGGTTTCGCAAAATGTTTGGGGAAAGCCATGCACAGTCACCAAGCGCGGACTTTCCTGGAGCTGTGTGTTTCAGAGGTGGACGTGGGTGATCTCAACACTTTTTTTGTGACTCATTGTATACTTTGCAGAGTGAGGAAGCCTGAACATGTGTCCCAAGTTAAAGTAATTCCCCCCTCTATAAAAAAAACTGCTCAAGAATGTGTGAGGTCCACCAGACGTTGAACCCCCTGTGAACTTCAGCGATGGTGATAAAGACATTTCCTCTTGCAGTCATGTGAGGTTTGTTGAGTGAGACTGGGGGCGTGTGCCATGATGACCAAAGGGGGTCAGTGTTTCTAAACATTTGATCAGTAAATACAAAGTAAAGGTGCTGGATTTTGACTGAGGATGGATGTAACAAAATATGGTACCAATGGACAGTCAAGGTTTTCAGTCGCTGCGCTGTAGTGTCTTTGGGTAGGACAGGCAGGCCCATCGCAGGGAAGATGCGAGGCCCCGTGCAAACATGAAATGCGAGCCCTCGCTTTTTGACCTGGATGCCCTATTAACTTAGGGAAGGGGAAAAAATACCAACAAAAACTCGAGGCACGAGGCCCCCTCGTCGTGCGAGGCCCTGGGCGGTTGCACAGTTCGCACAGGCCTTGTGATGGCTCTGAGGACAGGTCAACGCAGCATCACTTAACCCTGGACAGAGTGGACTCTCAGGTGTCATAGAACTTTGTTGTGAACGCTCAGACAGATCGCACACCTATCCGGCTTGCTCATTCTTCCACATTTGTACCGGTTCGAGAATGAAGCTTTTCGACACTTGAGTACTGCAACTATTCGACTGCTAAATGCACTTATTAAGTACAGTTTCTGTATAAACGGCTAAAGTGCACTCGTGAACACTCTGCAGAAATTCTCAAATAACACTTGATATTTTTGCGCGTGGATTTTACTTCTGGCTATTAGAAAAAAAGAGCTAACGATCTTTATTTTTTTCCTGTCTTGGCTGAATTGATCAACTACTGAAATTTTACTCTTTTTTTTTCTTCTTCCTGTTGCAAATTTACTAAAAAGCTTTTTGTGTGTTGGTATTAATTACCTTGAAAATGCATGGCACCAGCTTTAACCACAGCAAACAGATACCTTTTCATGTGTGCCAGTACCCGATACATACACCTGAGCTGAAATCGATGGGGAGTGTACAATAAATAGCAACCAGCTCCTTTGTTCCTTACACATAATCAATACGGGCTGTGGTGCCTTTCCAAAGCACAGCGATAAAAAAAGGAAAAACAGTTCAGGACACAAACTTGTTGAGCTTCTTGGCTGAAGATCGCTGCCGACGCCAGCTCACAGGGACAGGGAAGTCTGTTAGAGATGTGGTTATCTTGTTGTGTGCAATATAAGAGCAGCAGTCCTGATGTGGAAGATGTGTCACACGAGGTTCGATGCGAGCAGCACTGATGAGGCCTTGGTGGGGGTGGGGCTGATGTGGGGGGTCACGGAGTGGGGATAACCTGATAAACGTGGTGACAGAAAGAAAGACAAAGTTTAAGAAATTTCTCAATGACTTCAGCGCCGGAGAAAAGAAAAACACACACACAAACTCAGCTAAGAAAACACATTTAAGCCCCCCTTAAGGCAAGTCCAGTCAAGTTCATCTGGCTCTTAACACGGAGCCATTAGTAAAGTGATCTGTGGATGGGAATTTGTGCAGTGTGTGTGTGTGTGTATGTGTGTGCGTGCGTGCGTGAGTGAAGGTACATGGGAAACTGCCCTGACACTGGGGGCTTTCCCTGGTGGGCTTCTAATGTATTTTCATAGCTGTACATGTCTCCTTTTTCCTGTGTGGAGAACATTCCTTCAAGCCACCTAACCACTTGAACTTGACACCATGGACAACATGTATGTGTGTGTTTGTGTGCGTGCGTGCACACGTGGATGTGTGTGTTTTGCATGTGTTTATAAGCGTCCCCTTTTCACAGGCAATTTCCAAGATTTGCAGTCACTATTCTTGCAACCTTTATGTTCATGAAAGGGAAGAAGCAGAACTGAAGGTTTCATCCATCCACTTTTCTATACCTCATTTCCACCTGCAGAAGTGGCTCGGCGTGTTTTGTGAGAACACGCGATGCACTGCGGCAAATTCAGATCATCACAGCAGTTTGAGCCGCCTCGACTTCAAGCTTTCTTTCGACTTTAGCGAACAAAAAACAACAATGGCCTGTTTTTCATTCAAGCCACATGATGACTTTGTCAAAATAGGTTAGTTTTACTGGAGGAATGAATGTCCTTTTAGTGTTGAATTTTGAAATACATAATAATGGGTACTTCTTTTCAGCTGATCTAAGCTTTTCTCACGAGAATTAGCTAAACCAAATCAAACTTGGTTACACAGGAGGTGAAGAGGACTCTGGCATTTGCCCTTTTGTCAATGATGACCCCGTCATTCATCATTGAGTTTCATTTAAGGTGTTCAGAGAAAAAAAAACTTTGCATTCGTGGGATAGATGGACAGACAGTCTAATCACATCTAAAGCATGGAGCATTAATTCAACAAGACTGACCCCACCCCCCACCCCCAGCGAATACACCATAGAGTCATTTGTAATGGAGTTGTTTGCTGAGCCAAAGCACAGAACAGAACCAGCACACAAACTCCGCCAAAAGACTGTCACACTCTCAGCGACTGTCAGAGCTCCATTGCTTCCCCTCGTCTATCCAGCAGAGAAAAAAGGGAGTCTGACAGAAGCTTCACAGGGCTGTTGAGTCCGACTACCTGCTTCATGTCGCCGACTGGCAGCCAAGTCAATCTCCAATCACGTCAGCTGACACGCATGCAACGTTCTGACCTCCCGCAGTTGCTAATGCCTCGCTCCTTGTTGCTAGACGCTGTATTTGCTTCCTGAGGGAAAAAAGGGCTGTAAAGTGGCTAGAGTTCTGTGTTTAGACAGTGAGAAGAGGGCCAAAATGTGTCTCAAAGCGCTCCAGTCTATTTCCTGAGTTTAGTTAGCGGAAGAGCTCCGAACAACATCCAGGGCCTTCCACTCCCCAAACACCAAATGCAAAATATCTGTGTTACTTTAGCATCAAAAGGTTTGACAATTAAAACATATACGATCATTTAACAATCTTTGACATGTTTGTTTGCAATCAACACAAACTGAGGAAGGTTTGTGGTTAAAAAAACATCTCAAAAAGCTAAGAAATATGACATTAGAGGTAAACCGTCTGATGCATGTCAGTGAACCACCTGGTTCCTTTCATGGAGGCTTTACTTGTGAGTAGCTGGATCTGCTACTTTCAGCATCTGAGTTCAGCAAATGTTGTGCACAACAGAGACCTGAGTTGTTGACATGAGAAGCATTCAATCAATCATTCATATGAAGACTATGAAAAAACGAGACTTGAGTCAGGATTCAATACAGATTACAGCCAAACTATCCGCAATGACAGAACATCAGATGTTCTAACAATAGGTCTTCATATAAATATAGTTTTGATGAACCACTGACTGATAAGCGGAATTGACGTCAAACTGAATCAAAAGGGATAAAGACAACGCAAATTACCTTTGTTTGCACTTTACCACTGAAAGTTTATCTCCAAAACGACACTGTATGAAGCGTTGGGGATTAAGTGAGAACACGGCATGGTGACGTCATGCGACCAAAACAGGAAGCCATCGGGTGTGGCTTTAAAACCGACCCTGATCAAACCCATGTTGCAGTTTAACCACTTCCTCCCATATGATTGGTCATGTCCACTTGATGGTATCGCTGCTCAGTCACATGACTCAAAGTCCATGTGAATGCATATTTTGGTAGAAAGAAGACTGAGTGGTTATTAGCACTTATGTACATGCTTCAAACAAGTTTACTTTATCAGTTGGTGCTTTTTCGGGGTACTCCATCAAACAACAGATCTCAGAATCTTTGTCCATTTCGACGGTGGCCTACTTGTTTGATTTCTGTTGCAATGCTGTGACTGCATAATCATAGAAATGCTCCACTGGATGTCAAGCAACCTTCTTTCTTTAAATTAACTTCAGAATTTTAGAAATGTCTACAGAGGACACTGGGAGCCGGCAGTGAACAGTCTGTCAAAAGACTGCTGTGAAACAATCGTTGCAAGGAAGTTCAGGGTTCATCCTGCTTACCAGTGATAACCGCTACTTTGTCCTTTCATTAGACAACATGAACTTCATGGTTGCCCATCTCTGTCTACCTCAAGAGCCCATACGGCTAATTTGATTCTGACAATATTAGCCAAATGATCTGAAAATTTTGATAAATCTTAAAAAACTTTTGATTCTCTGTGATGTCATCAAACACCAGATTTCTGCAACCACCAGTGATAAAAAAAAAAAAGTCCACACTGTGTTGCTTTGATGCTATTTTGTTAACATTGCACAACCTAATAACATGGTACAATGTGAAAAGAGGAAAGAGATATGTGAGATGAGTAAGTTTTTTATTTGTCTCCGGTTCCTTTCGAAACAAACAAACCTGAATAAATAGCTAAATCAGAGCAAGACACACACACACACACACACACACACACACACACACACACATACACACACGTGCACACAGACTACAGCACATATCTGTTGCAAGTTCATCAGCCCTGATAGCCTGTGGATACACGATAGAGTGCCTCACAAAACCACTTTCTGGTGGGTAGTGGTATTACAACTCTTAAAAAAAAATTGTTTCTTTGCACAGAAGTTTTTAAAATCATGTCCAATCCGCTAAAACATAATAGTTTTTCAAAGCTGCTATCTAAAGAAATTTACATACTGTACCTGCACAAGTGTTGTTTGTACCATATGGCCACACTGCAAAGTCTGAGAACGTGTCCTCACATGCATTATGCCGGCCATGTGATGTTAGGGGATACCATGTCCCAGTTGGCATGACATCGGGGACATCCTGTTTGCCTGGAGGGGGGACAGAAAAAGAAAGAGAAGAGGAAAGAGTGATGGAAAGATGACAGAGCACAACACAGCTACACAGGGGTGACATTGGCTTGTCCTAACACTTCTCCAGTCATGTGAAAGTGTGTGTGTGCGCGCGTGTGTGTTTGTGTGACAAAAGAAGAGGGTGTGTTGACTGTCACATTAGCTATGCCATAGATTACTGACACCATGACAAAGCTTTTGCATACATGTTTGCATGTTTATGTGTGGATGACAGAGAGAGACTCATGCACAATGCTGAGTGCACATTGGCTCTGAATGTACATAAGAGCGTAACCCCCAGCCAAAGCTACACAAACACACACACACACACACACACACATGCGCGCGCACTGACAGTGACACAGAGTGAGGCTCCGCTTGAATACACACCTGTCCTTTTGCTCTATGCTACATAGCACACAGCTTGACTACAGACCATGCTGTGTGTGTGTGTGTGTGTGTGTGTGTGTGTATGCGCGTGTGCGTGCGTGCGTGCGTGCCTGTGTGTGTGTGTGTGTGTGTGTGTGTGTGTGTGCGTGCGTGCGTGTGTGTGTGTGCGTTTGTGTGCGTGTGTGTGTCAAATGGCCTCCAGGGTATTCATGTACACAGACAGCTCCTCACCGGCCAAAAGTCCACTCCAACTGCTTCTTTTTTTTCCCTGTCCCTTCCATTTCATTTTTTGATCCCTTTTTTTTGTTTGTTTTCCGCCTTTTTTCCATTTTCATTAACTCTTTCAGTAATCACTCACTCTCTGTCATTCTAACACTCCTCCGTGCCATCTATGCCTCTGTCCTCGAGGGTTTTCTCCCTCCTGACCCACAGGAGGAATAAATCTGCATGATTTTTTCCTTTTGGAGACGTCCCCAGATGTAGTGTGTCATTGTGTCAGCGAGTCAGATTGTGGCTTGTCGGTAGGTATTGGGGTGTGTAGCTTTGTGTGTGTGTTTGTGTATGCCTGCATAAGTCAACGCACTGTAGTGTTTTGTCAAAAGATATTGAGCGAACATCTTTGAGAAAGACTTGACATGCACGAATACTTTATGGGCCATGGCATCGTTTATTTGTTTGCTTCGTTTAACCTTTATTTCACACTTTATGTCTTTTCATCCACTCTGGCATTCTATATGAAAAATCATCGTGTTGCTGTAAATTTATTCCATTAGTGAGGGCCTGATGTGTCACTTTATAAATGTTGTTGTCCAAACAGTTGCATTGTTCACCCAAAACCAAAACTTGCCGTTTAATTTTATTTGCAATAAACATGCGATTTACATATGGAGACAACAGTCCCCCTGAAGAGTCTGTGAGCTTGTACTCATTACATTGACATATGTGGAAACAGGTGGACAGCTGTCCCTCCTTGTCCTGCTAACACGAGCCTACTGTGACATTAGCATTGACAGAAGCTGATGTCTCATTGGTTAGAACTCATGAGATTCTTGTTTTTTTTTCACTTCATAAATCACTCAGTGCTTAAGCACGTATGCATAAGCAAGTGTGTCCATTAAACATGTCGGTCTGTTTGTTGATGTTAGCATGACAAGGGTCTTGCATGCTGGCAGTTCATCTCAGCTGCTTTGCCGCTGTTTCGTCTCCTTGCTATAACTTCCTGAATGTGTCACTTTTAAGGGCTTGCTCACAATCCAGATTTCAGAGCATCTTCCTCCAAATACCGGACGTAACCTCAGGAAAACCATAATTGGGAATCAGTTTTTTTAGACCGACCCAACATAGTGCAGATAGCTCAAACTATTGTTTCACACTACAATAATTCCTTGGCGGAGCTACTTGACAATTCGAGTCAATCGATTACATATAACTTGAAAATCCAAGTCCTCTGCACAACTACTTTCACGTGATTAGGACAGGTCATATTTAGCACTTTAATAAGAAATAACATGATGATTACCTTTGAAACAACTGACCACTCCACCTCTAAAGAAGTAGCTTCAAAGTACTTGTCTATTACAGAATCATTGAGAGATTTCTGCATTGCTTCTGTATGTTGGGTATCTCTTGTCTTTAGGAATGATATGTACACATTTTTTGTTTGATTTTTTGTAAAGTCACCAGGACAATCAAAACATTGTTCAGATGTATCGATCTTGTTATTTAAATGTTCTAAGTTACTGAACTTTATGCTGTTGATCAACACAAGATCATTTGAATGAACTTGTTCTTTCAGGAAAGTTCGCCAAATTCAGTAAAAAAAAAAAAAAAAGAGAAAGAGAGGGTGGTTTACATAAAAAGGTTTTTTTTCTTTTTCTTTTTTAAAATTCCTTGATTTGGGAAAACACAAACATTTTTTGGCCAATGAAACAGAAGCACTCTCATAATAAAGCTTATTGTGATTTTTTTTGCAGCTAATTTACAGAGCTTTTACCCTAACAAGCAGTCGTCAACATGCAAGTACTCCAACTCAAGAGGGTTTTTTTTTTTTTTTTTTTTGAGTGTTTTTGAACATCGTTGGCACACCTGGGTGTGACGGGGTGGTCACATTTACGTACAACTTGTCACTTTTGAAACATACTCAATCTGGGCTCCCATCGCTGCTCTTTGCATAATCACAGCCGTCTCTTATGGTCATGATAATTGCGTAATGGGACTGATGAGGTTCGCACAGTCCCTGGAAATGGTGGGATGGTGCTCGCTGTCAGGCGTGTAAATCAGCTGTCGAGGGTAATTCTATCAGTTTCGGGGCTCTTGGCAGAATCTGTGAATGCGGTGCCAGAATCATCTGGCTAATCATGCCGCAAAAACAGTACTTAGGCAAATAAGGAATGCAGATGGTGATAAGCGAACATCACACTCGCACGCCCCGTTTGTCACAATATCGAGACCACCTGTCTCACATTGGTGGACTCTGATTGTGAAACCATTCTCACAGGACCTGTACAGGTGTGCCATGGATTCGTACACAAAGTCATAAGCAGCGGATAAGATTCAGGTTGATGGTAGGACCCCCGAAGCCTCAATCTCCACACCCCCCAACCCTGACAAAATTGTGTCTCAATTTCCACTTCGAAGCATGGAACAAGAAATTAACTCGCCTTTTGGAGCCACCAACCCACTCTGCGGAGGCATTGTCCTCAGGTGGCCCATGAAGTTGCAGGGCTGCAACAACCAGGACAGGCAAATGACACCCCCTTCCCCCCCACCCTGGGTGGAGCTCGTCAGGGCGGGTCTCATCCAGCCCCGGTACCTTGCCACTGAAAAGCCTCCAAACTTTCCTTACTGTCTTCATCTTGGGTGAGGGATGGATCGACCCCTCGAGTCCTAGGCCTCTGCTTCCTCTGTGGATGCTGGAAGCATTCCTTCCTTCCAATGTCCCCAACCAAGGTCAAAAGCCCTCCGTCGCACTAAACCTTTTACTTTACGGCTACAGTTCAGAGCAGCTGCATCAACAAACGGCGTGGAGAGCATTGTCCACTTTGGAGGACCCAAAGTCCTGATGTACTTCTTTAACAGGTTGTCCTTCAGAAGGTCACATGGCATGTCCCTGAGCACGACATGTTTGCTGCACTTGTTTACAAATGAATGCCAAGCCGTGTGTGGTCACAGGTGCACCGTGATTAGGATGAGCAATTGTGTGAAATGACAATGTCGCTATTGTTAGTGAGGAGACTCTGGTGTGTGTTTCTTGGTAACAGAGCTTTTTCTATTGCCCTTAAAACAAGACAGCCTTCAAAAGCAAGCGGTTGGGAGGCGAGGATGAAAACAGTGGTATCAAAAGCAATTAGCAAATAAAACACACAGTCAGGCCTGCATATTCATGCTCGACAACACACACACACACACACACACACACACACACACACACACACACACACACACACACACACACACAGGTCTGAATTGGTGACTCTCTTTAGAATACAATACAATACAATACAATACAATACAATAGGAATAATTAAGTAATAAAAAGTGATAAAATAAATAAAATAAGTATGTACAACTATAACACAAATAAAGATTATTGATGGAAATAGATACAGTGTTTACACAAAGAGAAAAAGAAAATTTACTGTGCAAGGATAAACTGTATGGAGATGATGGGTGTGACTTGTACAGCATCAGCCAGCGATGCTGATTTAGTACAGTCTTGATGCAGATGGGAGGAATGACCTGCGGTAGCGCTCCTTCTTACAGGGTGGAAGCCTGACTCTGCTGCTGAGGGGGCTGCTTAAAGGCCCAACTGTCTCATGCGGTGGATGAAAGGGGTTTCCATGATGGATGAGAGCTTTGCTAACATCCTCCTCTCACCCAGCTCCTCAACAGAATCCAGGGAGCAGTCCAGGACAGAGCCGCCCCTCCCGACCAGCCTGTTCAGTCTCTTTCTGTCCCTGTCTGAGCTCCCTGCTCCCCGGCAGACAACTGCATAGAAAAGAGCTGAGGCCAACACAGTGTCATAAAATGTCCTGAGCAGAGTGCTGAACACTCCAAAGGACCTCAGTCTTCTCAGCCGGTGGAGACGACTTATGCCCTTCCTGTACAGGGCATCAGTGTTGATGGACCAGTCCAGTTTATTGTTGAGGGAAACACCCAGGTATCTGTAGGTCTCCATCATCTCAGTGTCCTGACCTTGGATGTTCACCTGTGCAGGCTGGGGCATTTTCCTCCTGCAGAAGTCAATGACCATCTCTTTTGTTTTACGGGCGTTGAGCTGGAGATGGTTCTGCCCACGGCAGCTAAAAAAGTCGGAGGACGGTCATATATCCCCGATCATCCCTCTCAGCCACAAACTGGCTGAATGTGGGAGGAGTGGCAGAGAGCGAGATGGTGTAACACTGACATGCCCAGCATTACACCATCTCAAATTCACAAACATCGACCAGTCCCCCACTTTTCTTCTTATTGCTCTCCGCTGTGCTCCGGTCCACTCTGACCAGCTGAAATTGTTCAGCCATTTGGAGCTTCATCACTGCTCCATGGAAATTTATTGCAAATGCTCAAAGAAAAAAAAGTGAAAAAGAGGAAATAAAATAAAAACTAAACAAACAAGTGCTCGAGAGCTGCTGTGACTGGCTGCCACTTTCACGGCGCCATCTTGGACTGTTTAGTGTGCGACTGTGTTCGCGTCACATGGATCTTCAAAGGTGAACATGTGGTGTTTGCATTTCCTTCATGTTTGTTTGTCCTCCTTGTGTGTCTTTGAGAGATTTGACCAAATGCAAAAACCACACAGTGGGGCAACCCGCTGTGTCAAAAATACTGGCTGGCGCAGCCTCGGGCTGGCAAGCAATGAAACCACAACACAATGGTATATGCAGATACAGACATGTATAGACACACACAAAGACGCATGCACAATCGTGTGAGGCCCGGTGCGGAATTTAATGCAATGACTGTGGCATAATGGAATTCGATTGTAATGCAACTGGAGCTTGTTTCAAGAATCGTAATCTTGTCAAATGAGCATTATGTGCTGAAGTTCAAATGAGAGCTCTCTGCGAAATGTGACAAATATGTTTCGGGCTGAAAAAAAAAAAAACGATTGTGGAGACTGGTTTGACATTGAAATGCAGAGAGAAAGGATTTTTTAAGCCATCGACAGGAATCTCTGCAACCTTCCACAGTCATGTAAGAGTGGTTCTATAAAAGCAGGACGTCTAAAGTAGTCCAAAATTATCCTTGGTTGAGCATCATCAGGTTGTCGCATAATTGGAGCGATATTGATGTCAGCATTGAATCAAATACTTTTAAAATGGAGCGACAAAGTGAGACGATGAGGACAGTAAGTACTCCCACTGAGGCCAACAGTCTGCAGCAGCGCAAAGATACCCTGCTACGCAAACAGAAAGAAAGTGGCCGTGATTTGAGGTTCTTGGGCAAAAAATGTTAAAAGTGCTGAGGAGAGCATGTGAGAAGAATGATAATGGATGATTTGAAACTATATTAAATGAAAACAACTTGAAAGCCAACGAGGAAAGTTGCACAAAGGTGCACTTCCAGACTGAGGACCTCCTCTGATATTTTTTCCAACTTTTGAGTCGCCTCACCTTAGTGCTACTTGTACCAAATCACCACAACTCTACTCGTTTTTTTGTTTGTTTGTTTTTTTTACCATTTTCCTGAACAACTGTGTTGTCAGTGCCAATTCAGTCTTAAAAATGTATCAAGTAATAGGTTTCATCACTTGATGGGTACCCTAACTTCTGAGTCGTGTGGTGTTTGTGAAAGGTTTTGTTAGCAAGTGTCAAAGAAAGTGGCTACAAGTGGCAGTGGATTACATGACATTGACATGTTTCAGATGGCAGGTAAAATGGAGTATAAAGGCTATGCTATGTATGATTTTAGACTTGTTGTCTTGGTAACTTGGTTCATTATTGTAGCCTGAAATGTTCAGAAGCAATGAAGATTTGCTCATACTCACGGTCACTCCAGGGGGCTAAGGCGAATGGTCTTTGCCCAGTGTGTGTCTGAGTTTGTCTACCGAAAACGTTCAATACATTTGTGAACAGTCTGTTGTGTTGTTTAGGAAGGTTGTTGCTACTATAATTATTTAAAGTTATGCTTCGGAATAATCCGCCGATCAATCATCCCATCACCTCGACAAGTCCCGTCTCCTTGGTCACAGCTGTTTTCTCTCCTCATTCTACTTCTGATCTCGACATGAAACTGAAAGATATGTAATCTTAACGAGACATCCTGGTGAATAAAGGTCCCTATAGCTCAGCCAACTGTATTTCAGTCCAATAAAAAAGCTTGCTGTATTTCAGCCCAATTTTTCCATTTTTCAAAAGCCTGAGACGCTCTTTTTATGACTTTCAAAAGCTGATAAATGACATTTGGATCTTCATCCACGGCAAAGAGAAGAGACCTGGAACAATTCCACGTGTCAGTCTTAATTCATATGCGACTTAAAATGCAGTATAAATAAACAGTCTATCAATCCTGATTTAGGAATGTTTATAAAACCAACAAAACGCATTTTTTTGAGATATCAGTCGATGCTGAACTCTGACCGAATCATGGCTGTGCGTGGATCTTTGCGTGGAGAAGTAACAAAGGGAGGCCCGTTTCTTTAATACTTCACTGATCCTCCTCACGAGTGCCGTCTATGTATGCAAAGCCTGATGCGTCCTGTCCTTATCTTCCAGAGATCTCCATTGTGTTGTTAACAGAAACACACAAATTACAGTTTATTTTGTGCTCAGTCCCCCATACAACTGAATAGACTGCAGGAAAAAAAGGATATAAAAAGGTTGCCCACAACTGCACTGCTTAATTCTTTTTTTCCAATGAACATATCGTGACAATTACTGAACCAAGTTACCTTTATGCAAGAAAAAAAGAAAACAACTTTCTGAAGACTCAGTGGGAACAGATGGGCCTGTGTATCAGTGTTGTGTGGGCTCTTATTTTAGCTCCTGTTCACACGATGCAGATCAAAAGCTATTATTGACATCTCATCTTTGGCCTGGTTTGCTTGTCCTCACCAATAGAGAGGAATGTCCAGGACAAAGACCTAGTGTTAAATGCTATTAAACTTTTGAAAGAACCTGGTAGACTTCCTGTATTGAGGTGCGTTAACTTACAATGAACCAGACTGTATAGTTCCTCTAACCTCAAAACCTTGTTGGCTGTAAGTGGTGATGTGCAGCGGTGGAAAAAAAACAAACTTCAAGGCCTCTTGCATTTCCACTTCAGACAGTGTGCTTTTAGAAGTTCTTTCTGTTGCCCTGCCCTCCCCATTATTTTGACAGTGCAGGGGTGGGAGCTCGTAGCGAGGCTTTTGTTCTTGCGTGTTGGACTGCCTGCCTCATGGCAGCGCACCCAGTGAAGCAACGGAGCTGAGCAGCGTGGCTGATCACAAGTTCTTTTTTGGACGGTCTGGTCCCTGCGCCACGCCGTCCACTGAATCCAATACAACCCCAACCCCTGGCCGAGAACGTGTGTGTGCGTGCGTGCGTGTGTGTGTGTGTGTGTGTGTGTGCGTGTGTGTGTGTGTGTCTCAAGCGAACCAAATAATGACGATATACACTGAATGTATAAGTCCTGATAACAGTCGGCAGTTGTCAGAGCTCTGTGGAGCGCCAACACTGGATGAAATGTCTTTATCTCTCACGCGGGGAGTAAATGTGTTATTTCAGGTCTCTGTTGAAATCTGCATTTGAGGGACGGTCCAAAAATGACTGAAGGTTGAAAATTCAGTGGACTGCTGTTCTGAGCTCTTGTCTCAGTCCTATGTGTTGAGGAATACTACTGTTTTTGAAGAAAACGAGCTGACATCTTTTTTTTAAGGATCTTCTTTTCAAGGTTATCACCTGAAACCAAACTGAACTGTAAGGAAACTTATTTATGTTATTTTTTGGCCCTTACACGTCATCTGATTTACGGTATCTTAAATTTGTCACATATGGTTTAGAAATAACGCACACGAAAGTGACAGGTTTCTCATCAATAAACAAAAGAATCAGAATTGAGCTTAATTCACTTACAGAAGCAGTTCAATGAATTGATGATGATTTAAAAATAATGTAAAAGTTGTGAAATAACAACAATATTATTGCTAATTATTACCCCAAAGTTTTGTGCCATAGGTTCAAGAAAGATGCTGAATAAATTGAATGGGAACACATTAAAGTTCATATCTGATTATTTTTCAGAGCTTTTACTCTGAAAGACGACTCATCTATGGCCACAACAATAGATAAAAGTTCTTCCATATTCTTGTGTTCTGTTTTGAAAGTTTTGTTTATTTATTTGTTTATTTATTTTGAAAGTTGGACGTTCAAATGAAAATGAAAGAGCAGAAAACTAACATGCTTGTGTGTCTGATGTAATGCGATGCAATCCAATCACGAACCCGCAGAAAATGCACCAGTTGTTGGTGAATTTGCTCGGTGCTGTACGAAGTTTATTGGGAAAATGCATGAATAGTTGAGAAAAAGTGAAGGAAGCAGACAGCAACTTTGTACTGCAGTGCCTCTACATGTGAAACATCCAGAGGCCAGTGAATGCGTCTATCTAACACCTGGATAAAAAGTGTGATGGATTAAAGCCATTGTATCGCATTTTTGTGATCCAAATTGACCTTTAATTTTTGACTTCACAATTTTTTTTATTGCACCAGCTGCATTGAATGAGTGTCATTTGATTCTCCCATTGCTTTCGCAACTTTATTTTCCAGAATGATTAAGCTACCGCGACTCCTTCAGCTCGGCGCACACCAACGCATGGCTTGCGCTCCACTCGCACAACGCCACAACAGCCTTCTTTGTACTTCCAAGCTATGTTTCCAGTGTTATTTGCACCAGGCGCTCACCTTGAAGTGGTCACTGAACAATAAAACACCTCTGACAGCACCGCGCTGGGAACCTTTGCTGTTTGCCTTCCCCACTGTTTCCTTTGACAAACCTTGCATGCGTCCCGCTTTGTTAGAGCTAACAAGCTAGCCGTCGCAGTAACCTGCCCCAACGCCGGAGGAAGTTGGACGGCATCCGTTTCTGGGTTACTTTTGGCAGAATTTTTGGGTTCAGCCTTGTTACTTGGAGTCACCTGAGTGGTCGGCAGAAGAACCATTGATTATTCTCTCGAGAGTCCTCCGAAGCGCTCAATCGGTGTTTGTGCTGATGTTTTTCTGCAGGTCCTTTCACACACACGCTGCTGGTAGAGGGAACAAGTTACTCGTGTTTAGCTCAATTAGCTTGAATTTTAGGGGCTCATTTTTAAAGCGTATTTTTTTCAAATGGCGTAAAATCTTAATGATTAATATCACAAGTTAGGTCTCAAGTAGGCTTACGATTCACACTATTCTAACCTTCCCATCTATCGCTTTTGTCATTGAATTGACAATTTTTGAACTGTAGCTTCAAATGTAGAGGACAAAAATGTAACCATTATAGCAATCCTTCTCTATTTCTTTGTCTTTACCAGAATTTCACCAAGAATTCTTAAAAAATTGGCAAAAATGTGTATCACACCAAACGTTGACACGGGTAAAGTCTCGGTTTGGTTGGCATGAACTGCAAATCAAAGTCCTCCAGGAAATTCTGAAATAAACAAACAAACAAACAAACAAACAAACAAATAAATAAATAAGTACAGGGCTGATTTTCGCTATTGAGTGTTTCCATTTTTTTTTCAAATTCAAACTGTCAACTTTTGTGTGCAGAAGTAGGCTGAATTGCCAGTTGAAATATAAACTGCAATCACAAAAAAAATAGAAGACTGGATACAGTGATGAGGATCTGGTAGCATGACGGTTTATGATCTAAAGTAAAAGCTGCCGTTATGTCTTTAAAAGGTAAAACGCTCAATTTTGCTTGGGGTCAACAGAGTGATTTTAAGCTAACAGTAATTCTAATTGCTGCTTATCATTCTTCCCACTTCATCAAAACCACAAATAACAGATGGGACAAGCGAAAAAACAAAAAAACAAAAAGCCAAACAGATGTCATAGCAAGTACATCCTTCAACAAAAACATCTTGATTAATTGAAGGTAGTTACAAAGGCTGAAAAAAGTTGTACTGTCGATACAGTTTACACACGGTTATGCCTTTGAAGATTAATAAAATAACAACTAGATCAAGTGTTGAGCAGCCTTCAGGCTGATTTATCTGTGGACCGGAGACTGAAGGTGCCACGTTTCTCGGGTGCCGTTCCATTGCCCCTCGTCACTTCATTCTCTGTGTGGACGCAACGCAACAGGAATTTCACTGGAGTAAGAGGAACAGATGCTCTGGAGTCCAGTGCAACATGGAAACTGGCCAAGACCTGCCAAACAGTCAGGAGCCCTTCCGAATGCTGTGGTGTCTTTCACCGCAGCTGTAAGTAAAATATAGCCATAAAAATGAGCAGGCTAGTGCACGTCTTTCTAATAAAAGATCTCCCGCCAATTAGGTGAGGTACACAAACACTCACAGACATGTAGAGAAGTGGACACGTGCAGGAAACCGATGGACGCTTTGAGGACAGGTCTGGGAGCTGCTGTGTAATTGGCTCATCCTGCCAGACCTGATTCCTTGCCATTTGGACTGGTATCATCATATTGCATTAAGTCTGTTGCATGGCACTTACCATCTACACTTTGTTGGGACCTATAGCGTTCTGCGTGCTTCCGCATCGACCTTAAAGGCTCTCTTCTATAATAGGCTTCTATTTTGTGTGTGTGTGTGTGTGTGTGTGTGTGTGTGTGTGTGTGTGTGTGTGTGTGTGTGTGCGTGCGTGTGCGTGTGTGTACTTTGTCAGACTAGAAACGCGGAGGGTAGGGGGGACAAAAAAAGGGGGCCACCTTATTAACCGAGCGTTTTCCGGCGCGCTCGCGCCGGCACTGCTCTCACCCTTCCGCCGTCACCTGTCACAGTCGGGGCGTACAGTTCCAACCCCCCCCCCCCCCCCCACACACACACACAAGCGCGCCGTAGAGTCGCAGGCGCAGAAGCGCACACGCCGGTAGAGTCGTCAGGATTGGACGCAGCAGGGGATCCCCAGCACTCCGTTTCTGCCTCGCTTGGCGTATCATCATCTTTCGCCGCGAGGAGATGAGCTCGCGCCGGCTCACACTCACGAGGGGCAGCAGCGGCGGCGGCAGCGGTGGCGGCAGCAGCTGAGGACGCACACTCTTGTTTCTCCGTTTCACCGAGCTCGCGCGCTCTTAACCGGGCTTTCTTTTTTAATTTTCTTTTTAATTATTTCGCTTTTCCTTTCGTTCCAACCTTTCTCCTCACCCTTTAATTAGAATGATTCTTTTGTGTTGTTTGTTGGGGGTTTTTTTCCCCACGAAAGCTGTCCGCGTGCGCAGCGTGAGGGAGTGCATAAAAAGAGGAAAGGTGTTTCATCACCTGTGATTCCTGTATTTATTTTTTGTTTTTGTTAAAGGACGAGTTGGTTGATATAAATTTAAAATAGACGCTTGGTTTTGACGAACCTGCTGTCAGGCTGAAACGCTCCACCGGTGTGTTTTCTTTTCTTTTTTTCTTTTCGTTCTTTTCTTCAAGTACTTTGCTGTGAGAGCCCCGCGCGCCGAGCCGCGCCGCACCGCGCTGTGTTGCTTTGGACGCCTCGGTTCCTTCTCCTGCTCCTCATCATCACTCCAAGATATTTTTCTCAAATTGCATATCGAAAAGGAAAAAAAAGGAAGAGAATTCAGACGCCCGCCTTTTCTTTGAAACTCACCGACCTCGCTGAGACCGAACCATTCGCGAGTGAAGTCACGGAAAGAAGGGAGCGTGCGGTGGTTTGAACGCGCTCTTTATTTTTGTCGCTCCTTTTTTCTTTTTACCCAGTTAAGTCGGAAAGTTAACCAAGTGGAAGAACTTTTTCCTCCCCTCTTTTTTGTGCAAGTTTTTTTTTTGGGGGGGGGGGGGGAGTGAGAGTGGAAGTGAGCTGCGGGTGTGATCGCAAACTAGGAGAGAAGGACCCCCCCTCTCTCTCCTTAACGGGCACGGACGGGAACTAACAGGTAGGACACTTTTACCATTGAACACACACACAAGGTGAGGGAATGAAAGAGAAAGGGGGTGTGTGAGCTGGTGTTAGATAAGGAGGAGGGGTCGGATGCGCTGGCTGTTTTGTGAAAAAAATATTTATATCTATTTGGGTGTAAACGGCGCGTGCGGATGTCTCCGTGAAAATTAGCGGGTCACTTCTGCTTCGCACGTCGAGACCTCAAGCTTCGTTTGCTTTCAAGAAAACATTTCACGTGTTCCTCTCGTCTGACTTTTTCCCCTATGGGCTGCTTGTTTTTTTTCTTTTCTGTTCTTTTTTTAAATGTTTTTGACTCCATCCTTCACAGCGTCAGAGCTACAGCGCCTATAAAAGTTCTCCTTATTTATATCCTCTCTGCACTTTTACATTAGTTTGTATTGCAATCGTGAATTGCATACTGGAAGTTAAATGGTGTTGAGGTTGTGATCGCAGACAACTCTTATCATTCAAACATGCTGTTTTTTTTTGTTTTTGAATGGATGGCCCGTCACGTAAGTCCGCCGGTGGTTGTGCTGTGTGGTTCTGCTGTGTGGGGTTCTGCTGATAGGAACCTGTTTCAGTTCCGGAACGGTGCAGAATAATCACCAAGGGTGACATGGGCCCTGATGTACATGATGTGTTTGTGGGACCAGTGTTTTGTTTGGGGGGGCTTGTTTAGTGTGCACAGAGAGTAAGGTCAGATCGCAGGAGAGGTGAAAGTGGAAAGAGAGAAAAATCAAAGAGAGGGAATGTTCACTCTGTAATTCAGTGAGATCTTTATCTATGATGAAAAAAAACTGGGGCGAATTAAAGTTTTTTGGTAATTGTGTGTGAAATTTAGGGCATATTCATTTTTCTGACATAACAGATCATGGTGTCATCCAGTGGAGGCTCTCATTGGTGGAGCAATCAGCTTCCCTTGTGTCAACAGAAAGGCAACGCCCCTCCCGTCCCACTTGGGTTCATTTATTTCAATGATGAACGTTGGAGGAGTGTGGGGGGGGGGGGGGGGG
>JASSRZ010000074.1:396739-420469 GCA_032164315.1 Malacoctenus gilli
ACCCACACCCACACCCACACACACACACACACACACACACACACACACACACACACACACACACACACACACACACAGAGTGAGTATGTGATATTCACATATGATATGATCTGACACCCTGGTCAGATTTTGTGCTGTATGATGTATCGCTGCTTTAATCTAAATCAGCATTTCACTAATAGCCAGGTGATGTTTTACTCTGAAGTAGAGCTGAAGTGAATCTGGCACTGCAAAAAAACCCAGATATCTCTTCAAATATCAAATCAGCAGCACATCCCAGGTGTTTCCACGGTAGCCAGATATCAGGATTGCAGGGATGGCTGCAAACGCAATCACATGTTTCGTCTGCATTTGATCTCATTTTGAACTTGCTGCAATTTTTTTTATAAAATCAGTGTTGTCACCGAAACAACCAGCTTGCTCCTGTTATTTCACTGGCACTGACTTTGACTAAAACATGGAAGTGGCTCAAAACTCAGTCATAATAACTGCTGGCGACTAACATTTGTTGATAGCTGATTATTATTTGAATCTGTCATTGGTTGAGGTATTTGAACACAATGATTTTTGCCTATTTTATTATTTTTATCTCTCTTTATGTTAGAAATGACTTGTTTTGGGTCTATCATCAGATCTGAGTTTTCTAATAGTGGATTTTAGTTCAGTGTTTAAAGGTGCAAAACTTGCAAAAATATAAATCAAACGACCGAATCAAACAATCGGCCCGACTGACATGGATTCCTCGCAAATATTCTTGAGGTAATTGCTTGTCATGGTCCTAAATTCCTCAGCGTTAACATTCTTCCCCTGACTGAAAATTCCCAATCAAGGCGCGCTCTGGAGTGAATCACAAATACACACATCGCTTAATTTCCCTCCTCCCCGAGGATCCGTCCAACTGGATCCAGTGGTCCTGTTGCCATGAATGAAGCCATGATTAAAAACAAATCTGCAAGGAGATTGTGGAAAAAGATTGAAGTGGTCAAACTGTGAGGGGAGAGGGAACCTCTCACTCTGGCATAGCACTTTCGAACATGTGAGGTGACTGACGTTGATTATTTCATCAAAATGACAATGACACCAGTGGGTGGGAGGCAAGCAGACATGCTGCCCTCTGAGCCGGTGTGTTGGGTGCACAAAAAAGGCAGGTGTGAAGGTGTGAGCGACTGTGACAGGAGAGAGGCTATGATGGCTACCGAGAGCTGGAATGGAGCATCTGTAAGTCTGCAGGTGTTGGGGGTGGAGGGGTGGAGGGTGAGGTAAACAGGTCTGCAGTGGACAGGAATCAGCATCAGTACTCAGACAATGAAGGGCTGGTCAAATCTGAGCAGGTTTACGAGTGGTTAAGGCCCTTTACATTGGATGACAACCACAGTTGAGCCGGCTTGAGAGGAAGCAGAACACAGAAGCAAAAAGCCACAACAGCCATGAAAAACTGACAAGATGCCGTCGAACCAAAACACAAATTTGAGAGTGACAGAACAATGCGAATGCTAAACCATCCACATCTTTGCAAAAGGCGTAAGTCATCCAGTTTATACCAATGATCCCTAGAAAAAAAAAACACACACAGTACAAGTACAACCACAATCTCAGAATAACTAACACAACCTTAGATTACAACTACACAGTTGAATATGAGGCCAATTAAACAAAAAAAAGTAACAACAGAAACATCAGAGTAATTACAGAATAACCTGAATGATTTCAAAACATTTAGCAGGAGTTCCAACTGTAAAAACATGGAGTGCATCACATTATGCCGTGTCACAGTTCCCTGTGCAAATGTTCCTGCAGCAAAAAAACAGCTTGCTGACTTCATTTGTTGAGTTTGTCTATGTGTTGTCAGAAATGCCAATTTGTGATGTTGCCCTCCAAATTTCGGGAGTTACTCTTGACTACTGTGCAGGACAGAGGAAGTGGTGAGATTGCCATATACTGTACTTTTGTGCACCAAGAGGTTTCGGACATTGACTTGGTGGTTCAAATGGAACAGCTGGAATAATGTGAAGCAGGGGAATTAATGTGTGGAGGGATTGTGAAGAAACTCAACCAGGATCTCAGCTGCTCTACAGGTTGTGGGACCCCTGCGTGTGGACACAGAGGACCTACCTTGTCCTCTCAAAGAGATGCTCACAAAGATTGCGCGCACATGTTTGTCACCACGCTGAGAAAACACCAAACGCTCGCCCGCCCCGTCCATACTTTCTCGCATGGCGAGTCGGCAAAAGTGAAGCACCCATAAATAAATGATGTTGGTCTGTAATGGAAGAGTGCGCTGTTGTTGTGGGAACAGGAGGCTGATGCTGCCATGACAACCCCAGGGGTCACACTAGGTCATCCGCGGCTGTTGCTTTGATGCCGCCGCGCAGTCACCTCTTTCTCCATCATCCATGAGCCGAAGTGAGGGATGAGCTGCTGCTGCTGCTGCGTGTGGATCATTTCAGCACATCTGCGTTGCCATGATGTATATAATCTCATGTCGTGCATGCTTCCTTGTGGCTCTGCGTATGCATTGGATTAGGGATGACGCTTTAAAGCACAAAAAATAGAAAGAAAAACTGGAGAGGAGTAAATTAGAAGAAGGCTAATCCTTTTTTTTTCTCTTTCTCCCCACTGAAAACGTGTAATGAATGCCAGCAGGGGCGAGCTGCACTGTGGAGCAGCGAAACCGGGGCCGGCAAACATCATCGCACCCGCTGGATCAGCACAAGTTTAATGCTACAGCAGCTCGTACTTGGAGGCCGTGATGAAATACTAAAAAAGGCTGCGCTCACAGCCGGCATTATCGCCCCAAAGTCTGCTTATTGTGTAAACAATCTGACATCCCTTCAATTGTAATTCTAATGTATAACTCCTATTTAACCAAAGTATGCGAGTGGAAAAACTAGATGTGATTGACAAGGGGAGATAGTCCTGTTATCGGTGGTAGCTTGTGTCGAATTGAAGCTCGTCCGTGTTGAATCTGAAGGATGTTCCCGTGTTTTGAGCTATCGGCATCAACTCGCTCTGGACAGATGGAAGCAAGCGCCGCAGAAAAGTCGGCAACAGGTTTGCAAGACTGTTGCATAAAGAGGAAGTATTCTGGAGTGTCTTACATCATTCTGTTTGAGTCAAAACAGCAACTACCCAGGGATATTTTTTTTTCTGAAAGTAGGGGGAAAAAACAAGTTTGGGGAGACTATCTTCAATGGTGCAAGGATTTACATTAAACATTCAGTCTGAGAAGATCCAGTATTGTTTCGCCGGCAATCTCCAGGCTCTTCAGCAGCGCTGCGTTACCATTACGGGTGATTGGTCACATAGACCGGTGCGATGACTCATGTCAATGAACGGTGTGAGGAGGAAACGTTTCCAGAACAACAGATTCCACTGCTGTGGCTGCAGGCGGAGAAAAGAAATGCTCAGAAATTCACAGATGTTTTCTTTGAAGGTGGAAGAAATATATAAATATCGCCCACCGTAAGTGACGGCGGTGTGACGGGTGCCACCCGGGACCGAGCATTCATTGTGTTCTAATCAAGCATCCTTGTGGAAACCATTAATGCTGAGCTTGATGGCGGAGAGGCCACAAACTTTGAGTTGGCCACCAGACGCTCACTGAGATAATGAGCCACTCGTTGTCCGACTCATGCCCTGAGTCACGGTTGCCTTGGGAGACCCGACTGGGGGCAAAAAAAATCCCCTGACAACGTACCTCCCAAGATTATTCCAGCACTAGAACCCCTCCACCATGAGAAGGTGGCAGCGCAAGGAGGGATGTTGGCCTCTTGCAGGGTTGCCCTTTGTCCTGTTCATCACTTTTGAGTACAGGATTTGAAGGCTTGTCCTGTTGGCACCCACAGATCAGAACTACATCACCCAGCTGGCTTGGGAACGCCTTGGGGTCCCACTCCCAAGGGAGCTGGGGGTGGTGGCCGGGGCGCAAGGAAGTCTGGGAGTCTCTGCTGAGACTTCATGACCTGGCTCCGGGTAAACGGAAGACGATGGATGGATTTTTGAGGCAGAAGGTCAATAAAACATCACAATACAACCAGTGGCCGGTACGCATCAATGTTCCTCCACACTTCACTGCACAGCGGCTAATTTCCTCAGATGGTGTCGACGGCATGAGCTGTCGTCCTCTCAGCAGGAGCGCTTACGGCTGTTTTCTGTGATGCTGCTTCGAAACTTTGCCACTTTTGAGGTGGATACATTCAGGAAAATGATACATTCAGGAAAATGGCTGTTTATGTTCTTGATGCCGCATCCAGCACGTCGCTGTGACAACTGAGGCGGGACCGACTCTGATGGACACAGAGGTGGGCCGTGCCGTATTGAGAAGGGACAAATGGTAAAGGACGAGAACTGTCAATTTTTGGATGGATCACTGGATCACAATTTGTTGTTGCAAGTGCGATCTTTGTTTTTGCACATGTCCAGTTTCAGACTGAATTCAGGCTCTCAATCACTCGCATGGGTTTGCTGTTTTACACAGAATCCATCCTTTCACTGACACCTCTTGTTGCTGACAAACCTTCGGTTGATGCACTTGCCTAAGGCAGCTAATGGGATGGAGCTGCCCGGGGATCGGAAGGCAAAGACCACTTGGTCACAGAGTGGTGCAGCTGAAGATTGGCGCGATATTCGGAAGATGTCAAATGACTTCACACTTTTTCTCACAATGTTTCGTAGCAAAATGTGATGACGCAATGTTGGATTGACACAGTGCGAAGCAAAGCGCCTCCAAACAAAGGCTTTCATCCACTGAGATAACAAAAGTCCCCTTATTTGGGATGAAGAACTTGGAACTTGGAAAAACAATGAAGCAGGGATGTTTACATTTTAAAGTCCAAACGGAACTTTGAGTTTGAGTGAAGATCCCCAATGCTTGTTTTTTTGTGTTTTTATGGGACTTCCACCATATTTTATGCACTCTAAGGCTCTAAAAGCCTTTAATTTTCTCAAAAACCGTGCGCCTTATCACCAGTGCACCTTGTATATGGATCAATATTGCTCCTTATGGCCACTGTAGTCAGTGGATGCAGAACGCATCCCCAGCCACTACTCGCTTTCATTCTGTACATCTTATAGCGCGGTGTGCCTTATATATGAAAACAATTTTAAAATGGGCCGTTCTTTGAAGGTGCGCCTTATAATCCAGTGCGCCTTATCGTGCGGAAAATATGGTAACTATAAACTTATGTTTCTCACAAAGATCCTCACCCAAATGCAGCCTTTTTTCATCTCTTCGCCACCTCGTGCTCATGCGTGCCGGGGTCACATGCACGCTCAAAAGCTAGCCTTTTGAAATCAAGCCGAAAATTGTCGCTTGCTGATGAACAATTACAGCTGAGGGTTGTTGGGTTTTTTTTCTTCTCTCTTTAAGTATTGTGACAGTCACCCATATATTATCATAATCAACTTCACACAAGGAGCCAAAGCTCTGAACATGAGATAGAGAGAGAGAGAGAGAGAGAAAGAAAGAGAAAGAGAGAGAGACGGAGAGAGAGATCTGTTCTATTTAAGTGAACTGGACAATGTAATTAGACATTTAATTTTTTTTTCTGTTGCCGTCAGCTGTTTTTATTATGCCATTAGTCAAAAAAGAGGTGCACCTAAAAGCCTTTCATTTTCTCAAAAACCAACAGTGCACCTTATAATCGAGCGTGCCTTGTGTATGGATCAATATTGGTCACCTATGGCTACTGTAGTCAGTGGATGCATAACACAACCCCAGCCAAAACCAGCTTTTATTCTCTTTGCCTTATAATCCGGTGCACCTTATCTATAAAAACAATTTCAAAATAGGCCATTCCTTGAAGGTGGGCCTTATTATCCAGTGCGCGTTATAGTGCGGAAAATACGGTCGTTCTATTCCAAATGCAAAACTATTAAACAAGATTTGGATTTGGACTGAAGTGAGGAGCCTCTATCTGATAGATAAGGAGCTTTTGGAGCTGTAAATCGCGGAGCGATATGCCAGAAGAGCCCTGGAATAAAAAAAAAACTCCAACCCAAAGATAAGGACGATGCATCCTGTTTAATTTCTGTCTGACGACTTTTGCCTCAGCCTGCCTTTTTTCTTCCCTCCTTCACTTTTGATTTTGTATGTTTTTTTTTCCTCACATACTTTTTTTTTTTCATTTTCAGACCCTCTGGGGAAAGTTGTGAAATTGAAAAGCTTGAGGTTATATGAGCAAGCAGAGAAAGTGATACAGCGTGTCAGATAAGACAAAACTGCTGGCAGTGCCGCCGGTGCGCTTGTTAGCAAATTGCCAGCAGACATCTTTTGGAAAAAAGAAAAAGAAAACTGCTGTTGAAAATTCTGTGGAACAGCAAATGCAAAGGTTGCTGTTGAACATGGGACCTGTGCTTCTCAGGAAATGTGAATATTAACAAGTTGAGTTCTCCAACTAATTTCACCCCAAGCTTTGACACCTTGATCTGTTTTAAGGAATCCCACAAACTACTTTTTCAGGACATTTTATTTCTTTCTATTTTTGGGTCCAATCTCAAAATGTCGACACATATCACTGTGTCAGTGATAACACACACGTATTTATGTTTATTTGAGACCATTTATTGGTTTCATATTGAAAATTAGCCTATTTTCTGGATATAAATTACACAATCTGACAGTTTTTCCAAACAGGAAAGGGTCCTCTGGGTTCTGATTGGACCGATGTGTCTCCGTTGGCCGACATCTGATAGGAAGTCCGCCTTAGCAGCTGTGTGAAATGCTAACATACAGAATACAGGGTGGCGGCAATCTTTTCAAATATATTTCGAATTAAAAAAAAAGATGTTGTGTCTCCATGGAAATATCATAGTGCTGCCCTGCTGCTACGCTGCCATAAAGTAATCCTGTTTTTTTTTTCTTTAATGGCTGTATCTTCACTTACACGCCTGTTATCAATTTTCCCAGGGCCTTTTTCCAAAGTAGTCACATCTCTTGCCATTCTATGAAAGCATTTTCACATCTCAGTATTCTGCTTTTCGGCCCAAACCTGTCACCCTTTTGCCACTTCTTGAGAGTTTCAACGAATGCCCCCCGCTCCCACTTTCCTCTTAGGTCAAAGGCTGTGGATATTTAAGACGTGACGGAGAACACACTCAACCACCCACAACCACACACCAACAATCACAATGCCCCCATCATTTATACACATTTTGGTCTATTAATCTTGGAGAATAAATCTTACGGATATGACTATTTTGGTGCTGTTGCAGCACTAGCCTTTAGATGGCAGTGTGTCAAAGCTGCTGCTGTGTGGCCCCAAACAAAAACTTCTGTCAGCAGCACCCTGAACCATCAACATTCAATCACACCATATGTGATTTCTTGTTTCACCTAGCAGTCTACGAAGCAGTATGGATAAAAAAAAAAGATGTGACATTTGCCCATTGTCGTCAAGGCGACTTAAGCAGAAAGTTGCTGATTCGGCAGCACTCATCAAGTACTGCTTTTTCTGCGGCGACAAAACACTGAAAACACCTGAACCTTGTTCACTTGTTGAAACCTCGATTGTTTAGATTTTTTAGAGTCACAGTAAGAAGTTGAACTTTTTTAAGATTCAGTGGGTGAGGAAGTGAAGGGAAAGTGAAATCATGGCCCCTTGAAGAAGTACAGGTACCATTAAAAAAGAAAAAAACTGCCTCTCAAGCAGGAATTTTAACTGACAAAAGCTGTGTGCGGAATGAAGACCTTTTTTTTCAATCAGCTAATTGCAGTCATTGGAAATTTAACAGAGATTTGAGAGGTTCTGGGTATATGTGGAAAGTAGAATAGACGTGGAACCGATGTCTCATTCTCATAATCATCAAGTTTGAAAGGATTTTTGCCCTAAGATAAGTCTGGCATATTTCTTTCTGTTTCAAAAGCGCTTTTAAAGGTTCACAACATTGTACAGGCACAAATAGAGTGTTGGTTTCATTAAGTACTCCTGTTGAAAGGAGACTGCTATAATAAACAAAACACAATGTACATGCCTTTGAAACGTGTTCTGCTCATTTTTAGGAGTTGCCACTTAGACTGCTTTGTCATTGGTTAGATCCTAGTTGTTTAAGTGGAAAAGTCAAAGTTAGTTGCGCATTTTTTTCAACAAAAACCAGGCCCCCCCCACACACAAACCTTGCTCTTTTGCAGCGATAGCGGTCTTGGGCCCCCACGGGGCATCCTTTGATAACCTCCCTGAATGAATGGCTCACTGAGGACGGTGACTCTCCAGCCTAAGCGCTCCTAATTACTGTCCCCAGAGATCGGCTTGGCCCAGTCGACTCCACTTTTGTTGCTGTCCCTCTGGTCACCGGGCTCTTCCTCGTTCATTACCTCTGATACACACACATTTACAGTGAGCCAACCTCCTCTTTAGTTAAGCTGGATCTTTTTTTTTGGAGGGGGGGGGTGTTATTTACTATCTTCTCTTAGTTGTTTTACCTTCAGATGCAACAATCGCGTGTGCATGCATGTGTTTCTTCTCGCAGCAAAGTCCAGCCAGTTGCAGATGCCGATTCCCATCCAAGGGTTAACTGCGGTCGTTAGCACGGCTCCATTGTTTGTCAGTTGTTTGATTGAAAAGTCACTCCCACTGCTTTGTTATGTAAAGGGCGTGTTTCGTTCAGCCTCGCCATTAGTCACTGTGATTGTGTGTCGGGTGTGTTTGTTTTCCTTCTTCTTTGATTGGTCATTAACCTTAGAGCCAATCAGTGGAAAAAGCAAACGTTTTAATAATCGTATTTATGTTAGACACCTGTTCTCCAGTTTGAAGCAATCTCAAACAGTATTATCATCAGAATCTAAAATGTAAACAATTAACTTTGTGTTGGAACAAACTTTTTTTGCTTCAACTACAGCAAATCCTTTAATGTTTTTATTACATTTAGATTATCTGTCATTTTTGTGTTAAGGAGACTGTACTATGATCAAAAACGTACAATGTGGTTGACAATATTGTTAAGGAGCAGTAAGGTCATACTCCATGACATCAATTTTTGTAGTATGTGCTCTCCCTTCTGTAGTCTGTGCCTTCTCATCTGCAGTTTGTGCTTTGTCACCTGTAGTGTGTTTAATCTATTGTGTAGTCTGTTCTCTCCCCTCTGTCGTCTCTGCTATCTCCTCTGTAATCTGTGGTCTCGCTCTCTCCTATACCCTGTACTCGCTCGTCCGTCATCTGTGCTTTCTCCTCTGTAGTTGCTGCTCTCCCCTCTAGTGTCTTCTATCTCCTCTGTAGTCGGTGCCCTCTCTGTTGTCTGTGCTTACTCCCCCTGTAGTCTGTGCTTTCTCCTCTGCACTGTGCTTTCTCTTTCCTGTAGACTGTACTCTCTCCTCTGCAGTCTGAGCGTTCTCCTTTGTAGTCTGTGCTCTCTCCTCTGTAGTCAGTGCTCTGACCTGACCTGTATTCTGTACTTTCTCCCCTGTTTTTGTCCTCTTTCCTCTCTGTTTCTTCCTTCGGGATCTCTGGCTCGAGCCGTTTGTGATCACTGATTCTTGTTCAATCAGGTCTACAGCGTGTGGAATACCTTTCCTGAGGATGTCAACTTGTTTGTAGTCACTTTCAATCTTTGTTCTGTCCACCTGTCTGCTACTAACCCCAGCATATAATGGCAGTAACCTGCCACCCCCTGTCTGGCCCTGCTGGAGTTTCCATCTTGTTAAAAATGATTGCAATCCCCTCTCCGTTTGGGGTTAGAGTGGTCTCTCAGACAGAAACGGAGACTGACAAACACAAAATAAGTTGCCATCGTTGACTGGGGAGGGTGAAATAAGAAGCACCAATCACACACTCCAAAATCCGCAGGCTGAGATCCTGGAGGAGGGTCCATGGAGGGGAGGACAGTCAAAGGTTAAGAGAGGAGAGAGAGGCTCTCAATCGTCCGACTTATGCGTTGTGACTTCGACAACAATCGTAGCTTAGACTACAACTGCTTCAGTAAGAGAGGAGCCTGTCGGCTGAATGATCTGCCTCCCATTCTGTGAATGGAACATGGAACAGGACACAATCAATCATTTTGCCTCCATCATTCACTCTAACTTTTCTGTCATTCATCCAATCAACAAAATAATGTGTATTGCTCAATGTCTTGCATTCAAATGCTGCTGGATGGAGGTATACTGGACGTTTTTCCAGTTCACTTGGTGTGTTTTTTTGAGAGAACTGGACTGTCAGTGTTTTGCTGCCCATAAGATGTTTGGCTGCTCTGCTCACTTTGTGGAGTTTATTAGTTGAAGTTACGTTTGCTGAGGAGAATTGGATGGATAAATATAGATGTTCTTTTAGGCTGCCACATTAAAAACAAGAAAAATAAGATTTTTGGTCCTTTATCAGGAGTAAAATCAATTAAGCAATTTCTTCAGTTGGTAAATAAGTCATAGAGCAATAAATCAATACTATATTTTGTTGTCAAATGTATTCTGCCATTCCACTGCACACAAAGTTCATTTCCACCATACTGTCAGTTATTCAACCACATTTTTTTGCCAAGTAAACTGTGAAACTTATTTCACTGACAGAGGCATTTCTTCCTGGGTTCGTCTGGGTCTGGACATTTTTGACATTCATGGCCAAGGTAAAACGGGACTTGTTTGGGTTGTTTAGCCAAAACAGAAAGCAGAAACAGCTGTAAAGCAGCTCCTAGCATGCTCTCTGTAGAGATTGTACCAGTTTGAGTCCCCATTCATTCATTCAAACATTGTCTTTGGTGAAAAAAAGAACAAAAAAACCCCCACCTCAGACAGTTGTCTTGTTGGAAGAAACGTGTTTCTTTGCAATCGGACCCGTAAACCCTGATTCCAAAGTAAGAGTGGTTCCCGCTCTGCAGTACATGCAAGAACCCTTCATCAACAATGGCCCGTTACCCTGACACATTCTGACGTCAGTGCTCCTTCATTAGCAAACCAACACCCTGAACCCACCCCCTCCCACCTATCTTCCTTCACTTCTGCAGTGCTGACCTCAGATGTTGGCTCCTTGCTACGCAGGGTTTTCACGCACCATGTTCACGGCACATTTAGTTTGATATCGGTCTGGTTTACTCAAAATGATTTGTTATGTTTAATTGAGTGCCAGCTCCTAATTGGGCATGCTGCTTACAGAGTAATACACGGGAGAGTCGGGAGAAGGTGCACAGGTGAGCAGCGTATGGCTTCATTAGTTTGGCCGGCAGGAGCTGCAGTCAGGGAGCATGCAGCAGCAGCAAAGAGCAGAGCAGAGGAGCCAACTGAGACACTATCGGTCAGTATTTATCAAATCATATCCAATTTCTACATTTGTCACAAAGAAAATGTAACTTTTCTTGCCTGTGTTGATTTTGGTCACTCCCATTGTTTAGAAAATTTGAGTTCAATGCTAAGTGAAAATGTCTGATTTGATTTCAGTTGGCAATAATTGAAAATGGAAGTTGAACAACTGATTAAAACAGTTAAGTTTAAGTCATAAACTAATTAAAGTTATTGACTGGTTAGTCATGAATAACTTAGGTAATTTAATGATTTATGAAAAGGGAATATAATTTCATCTTGTAGCTTGAGCTAAAATGTCAATTTGTTTATTTGTGTGAATTAACAATACATTTGTGAGCCTTGTTTAGGTTTTCAACATATTCTGTTTTTTTCTTTGCCTATTCAGTGCCAATTCTTTGACAATTTGCTGACCATTCCACGAAGAAAAAAACGGTTTTGTTCAACAAGAAGAATTTAGTTGTCTTGCGTCCTTTTTTCACATTCAGGCAAAACTCTGGAAACACGAAAGAACTTGACATCTAGGTTTACAGAGTCAGACGGACTCTTTTTCCATGCAGCCGCAATAAAGCACGAGTATCTATGCAGCGTTTTGCTTTCATGAGGCTTCATTTGGACATGCGTGGGAAGTGCAGAGTCCTGTAAGTGTTCCTGGGCTGTTTTGAAGCCCGTGAAGTTTTGAATGTTTACCGGACAGTCTGCTGTTTTTTGGGCCACGTCGCGGTATAACAGCTCGCCTCAAGGGGACCACAACAGAGTCTGTCACTCACCTGAAAGACTTGAGGCCGGAGGACTTGCAGAAGAAGAGAAATGACAAGTTAGCGAGAGGTTGGATTTCTGTTCGAGAGTAAAAACAAAGAACTCGGGAGTGTGTGTAAGTTGGAATGAAGTAGGGAACCCCCCCATGGAGGAGCAGGTAAAATTGAAGGACAGACAGATGGATAAATTGATAGTTGGAAGATGAGGAGATATTGTGGGTGGGGGAAAGGGGAAAGGGGGGGGGCTGTGGTGGAAGCAATTCCAGGCACACCTCTCAGTCATAAATATGGAAGAGGAACAGCGTGGCTCAGCCAGCCCTCCTACGAGCAGAATGTTATCCTGCTTCCTTGGCAAAGCACAAGGAAAAGAGAAAAAAAAGAGAGGCCTCTAGCTAATAGAGCTCCGGCACAAAGACAGAAGGATGAATGGACTCGCTGGAGGGTGGGAATGCATAGGCAAACAAATGGAGGGATAATGGAGATGGATCAATTTGACTCGCTGGACAGTTTCTTGGTGGTCTCCTCGTTCACGATTGCTCGTGTGGCGCCGCGTTCGACACATTCCTCTCAAAGCAGACGGAAACGTTCACACATTTAAACACAACCCAGACGGAGAGAATAAAAAAAAGAAAAAAAAAACCTTGACATTTTTCTATCACCTGAGTGGCTGCAGTGAAAGGTGACCCGCTGACACCATCGCAGCCTCTTTCAAAAGGTGTTTTTTGTTATGGAGCTGAAGGCCACAGGTAAGGTTGTTCAGGACATGACTTTTATCAGTCGGTAGGTGATCCCTCGATGGTGGTTTTTTGACCTTGTGATATCGTGTGAAGCGTTTATAGGCTCTTTGATGGGCAAATCAGATGATAGCTCGTAAAACCTTGAATAAATGGGACATGTGAGTATTGTTCCAGTTTTGCTCAAACTTTATGCTCAAACTATTGCCAAAAATAACACTCACACAGCTTTTTAAATATTTTTTTTCTATATGTCTTGAGCTTTTAATTGTGAGCTTGATTCGGTTCGTTACTCAAATTGAATCCCAGCAACAATAAGCCACGACGGTTGGTCGCGAAAACGTCCACGCTCTCTGTTCTCTTTTCTTTCCCCCCCGCCATCACTTCATTCCTGCTCCGTCCACGGTTCATGGACTGACTGCTCGGATCACAAACTCAGCGTTTAATCACCCAAGCACTCGCCCGCTGGCGCTAAGAGGCGTCAAGTGGGGCGACTTATTGGGACATGACACAAAGTCTCTGCCAATGAAATATTGGGAAACATCGCGTTATTTAAGTGCCGCATTTGTCATTTTGTGCTCTGAGATAGTCACAGGAGTCACAGGGAAGAACTGTCTGCCGTGCAACAAAGGGCAGAGAACGACTGGGTTTTTATGAGAGGAACAAAGAGCCACGGTGGCGAGGGGGCTGCTGGAGTGCATGTAATTGAGGCGCCGCAGACCGTACAGCCCTGCGTTAGGTGATGCTCTGTTGAGTCCCCTAAAAACACTCTTTAAATGTTTAGTTGCATACATAATCGCTATCCACCAACACTTTTCTTCCTGTCTTTATTTAGATGTCTTTATTTAGCATGAAAGTCTGATGTGCCCCTGCTGTCTTTGGGGGCGGAGCTAACACAGTTGATGGTGAATCATACGACAAACAAGTTCGAAACGTGTTTTTTTAGAGGTTATCTGCCGTTTTTAAAGCCGATGAGAGCTGAAGCACGTGCTCCATATTTTCATCTGTCCACACTCGTGAGCCATCTCCGTACATGTACTCGCTGATCCCACTTTGTTTCACCTGCCCCCTACTGTTCTGGCACATGTACTGCAGCAGTTACGTGGAAAACAGGTTTGTGTGGACGGAAACTTTTCTCCCCAAAGCTCCTTCGCCTCAACGCCAGATGGTTCAAAAACAATTTGGTTTTCAGCTTTTTGAAGACGGGACCCCAGTGAAAAAATTTCAGGTCCATTTATACACAAGGGTCATAGTTCCAGTTCCTTTTGTACTCAGGTGTTTGAATCAATCGGATGCCAAAGGACACCATGAAAAACCTCCAACAGACAGCGAACACACAACTCCAGTTTAAAAATCAGTTTGTGTGGGAATTTGAAAGCTGTTTAGAAAATCTCACAATAACACAAGCTAGTGTCCTGATGCGCACTTTTGTCTAGTCTGGCCAACGTAGGAGGGAACGGCACATAGGAACACACTGTCTCAACTGAAGTGCGAGGCAGCAGCTACCCAAGAAACAAAAAAAAACAAATCGAGGGCCGACTGGACGCTACAGTGACTTTATCCCCGATGCAGGGAGACTGTATCACCCAAAGCTTGCTGGGTTTTGAAGAGCGTTATGTGAAACAAACACGGAGTGTCGCGTCCAGACTGTAAGTTTGACTTTCCTGACATAAAGCGCCAAACTGCCCTCAGATAGTTTGAATAAATGATGTTCGCTCGTGAGAAAGAGACAGAGAGAGCTCAATTAGGTGGACAGATGGACTTCTATCTTGCCTGCAGTAGAGGCAAACTGGAAGGTGAAGCAGGTGTCATATGTTAAAGAGCTGGAGAGGTGACAGGGTGACATGTGCCTCATTAACACCGTGGCCGTGCCAACCAAATGCTCTTTGGACCTCCCCCTCCTCTCTGAGGACCGCTTCAGACGCGCAGGCCCCGGCATTTCTATATTCATCCGCGCGGTTGCTGCACACGGCGCCCAAGTTTTATAATGACTCCATCCACTCAGCAAAGGTTACGGATGGCGCGCCGATACTTTGGAGTGTGCAAGTGGGAGCTTTAAAGCCTTTAGCCTCCCCACCACCAGGGGAGGGACTGAAGGAGAGAATGAGCGAGAATAGGTCATAAAAATAATCTGAAGTGGGTTTTCTGATTCCTTGCATCTATACTTGCGTGTGGCGGGGAGGCGGAATCGCTGAGAGGAGTCGGAGGCAAGTTTTTTCAACGGCGAAACCACGACTCTATGAAGAGAGGCAAGAACGACGAGTGGGGTTGAAAAATGTGGGTGCATTCAATTCGTTTAATTTATTGTACTTCATTCGAATGAGTGAATCTCTCACACATGGTGTGTGAAAGAGATGCGACTGTGGGTGGGGGGGACTCGAAGTTTGAAATTCATTGGGTGAATTTAAACTGTGGGTTAATAAGTAGGGTAATCACCCCTTCACTCACACAACGCGCACCATTGGGATCCTGTGTGACTCCATGCCCTCATCTTTATGAATCAGTCACTGACTAATTCCCGGGACAGCTCACCAATGAGTTCAGTTCCAAAGGGAGAATGCGAGGCGCTGTTTCAGCATCGCAAGGCCTCTAAGCCAATGCAACAAGTCAATGGTCATGTCACAGACGCAGAGGTTCAGGGTTGCTCACACCAACTCACTGCCACCCCTCCCTTCCCTGCCCGAACAAATGAGCATCTCAAAATGCATCTCGTAGTTTCATGTGATTGCATTTATTTAGACTCAGCGTTGCATAATTGGTACATTTTATCCTTTTTTGTCTCTTGATAATTTTAGACCCCTTCTCTTGTTTCATGATCAATCCGGTGATTTTCTGCTTTCATGGATTTGGCCTGATGAATCAGTGAGGACTGATGCAAAGTCAAGCTTGCGAGCATGCATGCGACTCCTCGTCGGAGGGGACTTGACGAGTCCCTTGTCGAGACTCTTGACGAGTGAGTCCTACAGATTTGAGTCGGTGAGCTGGATTGAGTTTCCCCTCACAATGGAAGCAGAAGGGGTGTTGATAAACATGTCATCTGTAAATTGTATCGATAATAACTGTTAATGATTGATCCTCTGTTGTTTCCATTGTTTCAGAAAGAGCAGATGACTCAATGATGCAACAAAAATGTGGCATTCTTTAATAATGTAAATTAGTGAACTGATTGATATGAAGCAGCCTTCAAGTTAATAACTTTATTTCCTGACATATTCAGGAAATTTTGAGACCAAAAGAAAGTGTTTTTTTTTTTGTTGTTGTTGTTTTTTACCACTTTGCCACTGCAGTAGTCTTATCCACACCAGCACAATGGTGATAGCTGCCACCCCCTGTCATTGAACGTCTTTGATACTCTGTGTGCCAACACGCGTTCACTTCTCCAAGCTGCCTTGCAATCCAGAAGACCAACACCCCCCCACCCCCCGGTGGGTTTTTGGTAATTGGAACCTGACCCGACTGGACCCGACTGGACGTCTCTTGACGAGCAAGTCCCGGGATTAGCGATAAAAAGTAGCGCGCCACAGGCTCCATGACAGGTTTCAGTTTTATGACACAGCGTTCCGCTCATTTCGAGAAAACTCTGTTCTGAAACCTTCTTGGTGCATGTGCTGTACACACACGCGTTGCCTGGTCCTCGTGATTTATTCGGCGATAGCTTTCATCTGGCTGGTGCCCTGCTGCTAATACGCTTTGTGGCTTTTTATGAAGGAGTTGGCTTTTCCATGTGAAGAGTGGTTATGGGGTAAATAGTTGTTTATTCATCGTCATGGAGTAGATTTGGCTGTTGACATGAATTAGCGAGTAAATACGAATCCGTCTCTCTGCACTCTAAAAGCTCTTCTGCTGATTAGTGAGCGAGTGGGGGGAGAGGGCTATAGAAATAAGGGGGGGGGCTGGGCTTGGGGAGAGAGAGATAGTGTGAGAGAGAGAGAGAGAGAGAGAGAGAGAGAGAGGTGTGTGTGTGTGGGGGGGGTGATTTGTTTATCAAACACTTTCCTCCCTCAAATCTGATTAGCTCAATGTCACATTGAAGAGTTGGACCTCTGCTGTGTTTATCGCCGCACACACGCAAACATTCTGCCTCTGTGATATTTCCACGATAAAAAAAAAAAGAAAAAAGAACTGTATCAGCGTGACTCAGATTCCGTCCTCCCTCCCGTATCACACCCACCCATGTGCCGGGGGTGTACACCTTTATGTGGAGATTCACGGTTGGACTCTGTCAGCCTTGGAGTTTGCTGGTGGACACAAACTTCCTCGTTATATGTGTTTAACCTTGACAGAGACAAGTTCCCTCCGACTCTCAAAACACCATAGAAATTCATGGAAAAATTAAATATTCATACATACTCATTAGTGACATTTGGAAGAGGAAACAAACCACATTGGACTGCAGGGAGCCTCACCCCCCCCCCCCCTTCTTCTTCTTTTGCTTCCTTGTCTTTGTTATTCACATCCCCACTTCGTACTTTTAAGTGAAAATATTCACCCAGTGCGCGGAAGCTGGAAGGAATCTGCGTGATGAATCAGTCATCCAACAGATGAATGCGTTGTTATCTCCTCAGTCAAATTTGAATGATTAAAAAAACACCACACACACCGATGTATTAAATCAGGTAATCAAGTCCATGAATTTATCAGTGCTCCCCCTCTGCCTGGTGTGTGCTTGAACTTGCCTGCTGATGATGCTGAAACTGTAGTGTCAACATTTCGAAAAAGACAGACCACTAAACTGTATTTTAATGTGCAAATCAGTCATGGGTTGTTTGTGTGATCAGTGGATGGGGGGTCGGAAAGGGAAACGCAAGTCACTGTTGTGACACTACAATGTCCAAACGGAGTGAGCAGCAGTAGCAACAAGTGATGTTTCATTGTCCCTGTCATTTCTCATTCACGAAAGTGACGTGCGGATTCAGAAAGTCAGGCCATCTGTGCGGTTTGACTTAAATGGGACTTTGAAATGCATGTAAAAAGCTGAGTTCGCCTGAAAGTTGACAAAACTGCTTGATGAGCATGGTATCCGCTCGTGCTTGAGCAGAAGGGAACTCTGCCTTCTACACATGCTCTGCTGTCTTACATGGGGCTCTCACCTGGAAGGAGGAGGAGATGACGTGTCAGTCAGTTCTGGAGGCAGCAGCAGGGAAACTGCTGGGGGGGAAAAAAAAATACGGACAGGGGGCACAGTGACCGGGAAGCAAGATGCTCACGGACATGTCTGAATTCACGCTCCGACACGTCATCTGACAGCCATCCCAACTTTTCAATATCTTCCTCTTTGGCTTGACCAGAAGCTGGTCTTTATGCACCGTGTAGCGGTGGATTCAGCGGGGTGTGTTGAGGTGAGGTCAGACGTAGTTGGTCAAGGACTTTATTCCAGCTCCCGGTGACCCAAAGTTGTGTTTGTGGTAAATAGGTTAGTTAGATGACGGGTGGTGCTGTCTCAAGTTTCACACCTGCAGACATCAACAGGATGCTCATTCAATGATCTGATTGCAATATCGTCTCTCAACCTGACCTTCAGTCAGTGTCGTGAGTTACTTTTTTCAGCTCCGCTTGCTTGATCGCGGACTCAAACAAACTTTCATGGTCTTGAAGCATTTTGAACATCACAAACTTGGCTCCTAAAAGGAAAGATCCACATTTATTAGATTGGAGTTGTGTCCTTCAGTTAACTCCTTTCAGTTCCGAAGACACTGAATAAATCTCCGCTTCACAAACTCGCTCGCATGAATCAATTTTCAGACATTGTTTGCGTATAATATCAGTACTGCTGAGTCTCGTCGCTGAAAGAAAACTCCCGGTTTCATTACAGTGGCGAGAAAAAAACCTCGTCCAAGCTAATTGAATGTGTCATAAGACAGGTTTGAAGTGTATAAGTGCTTCCACAGGGTCAAGTCATGCTTAGACCAGCATTCTCTGTCACGCAGCGTGCCACCAAAGAGGTAAATTTATTTCGCTTTGTCGGGGAGATGAGAAACCAGCTCTGTCATTGATTTGTTGTACAAAAGACACAAATCTACAATCTAAGTGGTGTTTGTTGAAAAAATCCTCATGGAGAGCAGCGAATCTTTTCCTTGGTGTGCCAGCTGTTTGCTTCGAAGGACAGCTCTGCTGTGACGAAGCCAAACACTGGTGGACACACCCAATATCACCAACATCCTATTCTGGGAGCTTTCAAAATAAAGGCACTCGGAAGTTTGGGGTTTTTTGTGACATGTGCAAATCCAATGCTGACAAGTTCAGAACAGGCAAAAGTCTCAAACATCCCCCGAAACATCTCAGGCTCCACCCCAAAAAACATAGCACTCGTAAGTTGGGGGTAGCGTTCATGACTTGGTTGTAGTATTTATTAGCTGGGTGTAGCATTTAAAAGGTGGTGTAGTATTTATGAGTGGGTGTAGCATTTAAAAGGTGGGTGTTGCAGTCATCATTCATGTGTAGCACTCAAAAGTTGGATGTAGCATCTATGGGTTGGTTTTAGAATTCATTAGTAGGGTGTAGCATTTATAAGGCAGGTGTAGACTTCACAAGTCATGTGTGGCATTCATAACATTGGTGTAGCATTTATAAGTCAGGAAGTCAGGTGTAGCATTCAAAAGTCAGGTGAAAAGATTAAACATCAAGGGAAGGATCCATAAGTCAAGTGGAGCATTTACGTCATGTGCGGCATCCATAATACAGGTGGAGCATTCATAAGTCAGGGCAACATTCGTAATACTGGTGTAGCACTCATAAGTCAGGTGTAGCATCCATGATCCAGGTATAGCGTTCATAAGTCAGGTGTTGCATTCATAAGTCAGGTGAAGCATCCATAATACAGGTATAGCGTCATAAGTCTGGTGCAGCATCCATAATACGGGTGTAGCATTCATAAGTCAGGTGTAGCATCAATAATACGGGTGTAGCATTCATTAATCAGGTGTAGCATTCATAATATGGGTGTAGCATTCATTCTCCGTAGGACTTAGGTTGGCAGCACCCTGCAGCTCCTCACGCCTGATGATTTTGTGTGTTTTGAAGTTGTGAGCTTCTACTCTGGTTCCCTTTGCCTCTCAGTGTTGCGGTCCAGTACAGCATCAGAGGACAGAGCAACATGTTGGGTGGATGATTTACAAAAACTCAGTTTGTGAGGTCAACCT
The DNA here is from genome assembly GCA_032164315.1 of Malacoctenus gilli. Taxonomy (NCBI): domain Eukaryota; kingdom Metazoa; phylum Chordata; class Actinopteri; order Blenniiformes; family Labrisomidae; genus Malacoctenus; species Malacoctenus gilli. Next base: position 416,589 of record JASSRZ010000074.1, read on the forward strand.
GTGAGGGGTAGATTGGATAGACCCTCTGGTAGGCCGGTTTTGGCCCGGGACCGCATGTTTGCAACCTGTGGTTTACTGGGGAAGACAGTCAAGAGGAAGTCGGTGAAAAAGGAGCTGGTGACACCTGGTTGTGTCAAACAGAGACATGCTACTCCTGTAGAACACAATCTGTTAAATACAGCAGTGGGGAAAAAAAATGGGACGTTCACGCAACATACATGTTAGGGTGGGGGGGGGCATGTTGGAGATAATGCAGAAAAGCATCAGGTTGATGCGCGAGAACCAAATGATCCCAGTTCACGTGGCATTTGGGATCAGCGTTCGCATCGGGTCTGGTCAGCTGTTGTTTTTGGTTTTGACACATTTCCTCGTCTCTTCTGTCCCCAGCTTCCGAGGCCCAGAAGGGGATGACACATTTTGGCGGCAGCCCAGCGCCATTCAACTGCTAGACCACTCAACAAGTTGGTAGGTCCCACTCGAAATCCTTTTCACCAGGGCTCCATCTGTGCGCCGCTCTTCTCGCTGAATCACGGCTGAAACATTGTCTGCTCGCCTCCCCGGTACTCACAACCCCCCCCCCCCCCCCATGCATCCTGCGTTCGATTCGCACTCATTTCTGTAGAAATTGTTCCCCCTCCATGTCTCTCTCCAAATCTGCCTTTAAAGAGCGAGAAGATTAGCACCAATTTCACTTGATTAGACTATTCTTCTCATGGTGGAGGCGGGAGGGGGGAAAGACAAAAGCCCCTCTCCGCAATTTGAACACGTGCAAGGAACAAGTGATTGCGTTAATAGAAAAAAAGAAGAAACATGGGGGGAAGGGGGATTCAGAAGGGGAGAGGGAGGATAAAGAATGAACAAGTAAAGGAATGAATTGCCAATTTCTGTTCCTGTCAAGTGTTTTTGGAAGGCAGCTCTTCAGGAAAAAGCTGTTTCCTGCTGAAGGACTCTGACTGAAGTGTGTGTGTGTGTGTGTGTGTGTGTGTGTGTGTGTGTGTGTGTGTGTGTGTGTGTGTGTGTGTGTGTGTGTGTCAGAGGGGATGAGCTTGGTTGCTCATCATTCAACACAGCTAGATTTAAGTATCAGGCATTTCTGTCGCTGTGTTACAATGGTGGGTATATGGGATGCCAAACAGTAGTTTCTGATTGTGGGTTGTTGTTTTTTTCAACCACTACACACGAGCAGTCAAGCAGCGAGGTCACTGAGTTGGCGTTCATTTGTGTGTCTTGCGGAACTCTTCTCAGCTCTTCTCGACGCTCCACCTGTTGGTGATGCAAAGAATGAATCCAACATTCATAGTCACTGCATCTTTTTTATTTGCCCGTCACAATGAAAGTTCCTTCTTTCTCTCCTAGACGTACCGCAATCAGCAGTCAATATTCAATTTGCCGAAAGCAGACAAACGCTGTATTTCAACGAGGGCCGAATTGTGTTGTGGTACACGACTGGCGCGAAAAACTGTCGTGGATTGATGCCAGCAGTTCACTGGAGTAAAACCAGAGAGCTGGCAGTGTGGCCATGAGGCTGACTCATGTGGGGCGACACAAGTTGTTGAAAGCCGTGATGCTAGTTATGGTTAGGGGGTCATCTGCTAAATGTTTTACAGCCTCCCCCCTACAACACTGACCCCTCTGTCCACCCCCTTAAAAGCATCCACAGCGGGCAACTCGAGTGTCAGAACTGGACTCTTGCTGCATTGAACTCAGCTGCTCTGCTTTGCTTTTGTGCTCCATGTGGACGAAAAAGTGAGTGTGCGCCATTTACCTCAGGAAGAAACCTGCAGGTCAGTCAGTAAAAAAAACAAGAAAACCTTGGGTCCTTTGACAGCTCTCCAAGCGGCGCTGTGGACCACGTTCGCTCCACGTTGGCCGAGGTCATCCTTGATGGAAGTCTTCCCTTTCACGAGCGGAAGGTGTAACACAGTGTTGTGGTGTTGACACGACGAGCGGTACAAGGGGCTTTGACTTTGCTGTCAAATCCAACAAATCCAGGGACTGTCGAGCACCAACAGGGATGTGCAGCCTCACCCTGAACGCAAACATGTGGTTGACCGATGAAAAACAGGACATCAGGTTTCTCACCGTGACTTGTTCCTGGTTTGGCTCCAAACTCTGGATTTTTTTGGACAATAATGCACAAATTCCTCATCAACAAAAGAGTGTCTGATGGTAGCTTGGATGAAATAACTGTTGAGGAATTCAGCCAAGTCAATATCAAATCTGAGGAGCACAAAAAAGTTTGTTGACGGACAACTTCAAGGACGAGTAACACTCAAATAACCATCCTTGAAGTGCCTCTGCGGCCATACACCAGCTCGTCAATAGGTAACACCATGCAATATCAGAACCCAATGAAACCTAGCAACTCAGTTATTTCTCCTTTTCATGCAACCGTGTGACAGTGGTGAACTTAGAAGGCATCGGATCGTCCGCTGAAAGGCAGAGTTATAGAAATAAAAGCCCTCCGTCGACTGAAGACGGCGGAATCTCTGAAAACAGGCCTCTCGGTGGCACATGTGGAAAAAATTCAGCTACAGAGGGGAAAAAAAAGGATGGAAAAGAAGAAGTTGCAAAGGCAAACCGTGGCGGTGAAAGTTGGGACTCATACGGGAAGTGATGGTAAGTTGTTCTGTCACTTGGACTTCCGAACTAAAAGATCAAAACTGATCAAAAAGCCTGCAAAGTGTGTAAATATGAACCAAAATGTGTCTATTAGCCACTCCTTTTTATTCTTTGATAAATTATTCAAAAAATATTCATTTTATGTCCCAGCATGACATCTTACATCACCACCCGTAACAGTCTCAAGAGAAATGAAGAAAAAAACCCCAACACACACAGCCCCCTCGTTTATTCATGCAACTGCAAGCCCAGGTGTGAATTCCCAGACCTTCGCATTTGTACGCGCCTGTCAAATTTATGCGTTGTTGGCTTCAGCATTGGTGCACTTAAACAGCATTATTTACCAGTGTAATTAATGGGGGGGGGGGGGGTAGCGTTGAAGGAAGTCCCAAGGGCAACAGAGGTCACGGCTTAATGAGCTGGTGTGACCAAAGTAATTAGATTCCATGCAAGGCCACTTAGCATTGATTTTTTTCGTCTCTCGAAAGTTGTCTGGACAAAGTACCGGCGGTGTACTGAGAACACTGTGAATTCACAACAGAACCTGCATGTTTTGTGTTTTATATAATAATGAGTGTGTGTCAGCGTTTTTTTCTGTACTTGTGTGGCATTCCAAGGCGGGTGTACAAGGAACTCTTAATACATACCTACATAAGATACCTTGTCATTTTGTGTGACGGGGTGAAAAGAAAACTGACGAAGGTCCGATGAAGGCTCCTGCAGTTCTGCAAATCTGCCCACTGCTCTGGGATCAGTCTCATCTCGAGTAAACTCACTTCGAAGCTGACCTCCTACATGCAATTGCAGTACAGCTCTCCTGTCAGATGGGGGCTTGCAATTGTTTCACATTTTAAAGGCTGTTTCTTAGTTTCAGAGCTTCAAGCCGTTCAGTTTTCCCCTCTTTCCAACGCTCCCACATTACGTACCGTCTCTCCCTCACAATGAGGGGCCGGAGGGTGGTCCTAAAGATGCGCTTGCCTGCGGTTTCTAGTCAGAATACGACGAGGTCGAACACTGATTTGTTTACAGTGGTTCTACATATTCAAGGAGTGAGAGAAGGCCTGGTCGCCATGGTAGACATATTCAAGGAGCGAAAGAAGACACGGAAGCTCCTGTACGTGTCTCACTGCACTGTAGAACCGTATGCAAAGTGCCAGTCAATGTACATTCCTCGCTGCATTTACTGGTAAATAAAGGCTGCCCCCCCCCCCCCGGTCAGAAATCAAGTCCTGTGTGTGTGTGTGTGTGTGTGTGTGTGT
>JASSRZ010000074.1:420569-431445 GCA_032164315.1 Malacoctenus gilli
GTGTGTGTGTGTGTGTGTGTGTGTGTGTGTGTGTGTGTGTGTGTGTGTGTGTGTGTGTGTGTGTGTGCGTGTGTGCACTCGCGTACCAGGCTGAGCGGTGGCTGCAAATTTCAGGGTGGACAAGCTGTCGACTGGCGAAATAACGAAGTGCTGGTTAGCAGCAGCTGGCGGAGCAGGTGAGCCGAGAATTAAAAGGTGCGTGGGCAGAGCGGGAGGTCTGGCCATCCTGCCTCCCCCCTGCTCACAGAGACATGGTGAGGTGGACGGTGAAACGTCGGGACACGGACCCGCAGCGCGGACGCGAGATGATCCGTGCACCGATCGACGGTCTCGACCCCAGACCAAGGTGTGGTCCAGGGGACATCACGCTTCTGACCTTAGCGATGCACTTTTATATTTAAAAGCAACCTATTAAAGCGGCATTGGTGTTTGAGGAAGTGACTAGCCTACACGTATCCGTGGTGACAAAGTCATACATAAGCCAGGATGACTTCAAACCTTGACTTTTGTATCAGTTAAAGGTGAAAGTCCCTAACTGATGTATAAATCGAAGTTTACAGTCTTTATCTTCTTTTTGTTTATCTCTGACTTTGAATTAATCTCCCACTGCACACTGTGTGGCCCCAAATTGACTATTATGGTGAAGTAATTGAAGACTTTAAATTCACGAGGTATCGCTAAGTTGCATTTAAATATAAACTTTCTACGTACCATGACAGAGATGGAACAATCGTGGCGTTTCCATGTTCTGGACGTTCACACTCGGCACTCTGTGTCCTTTCGATGGCCACCTTTTGCTTGGACGCTAAGTGGCTGTGGTCCCTGGCATAGTTCTTTGAGCATCGTGATGGTAGAGGAGAAGGAGATGAGCGAAGGATTACTGATGTCATGACACAGATGCAGTTTGTTACCTGGTGGCTGAAACCATTCCTCAAGTAATTTGAGTAATTCCATTATGGAAAAAACAAAGAATGGTTGAAATCACTACTATGAGCGATCCCTGCACAGCGTGCTCACGTCCACTATTGATGACGAAAGCGGCACTTGATGCAAGTATTTAATTTAAGTGAGGGACTTGCTGTTGCCAATTACAGCATGTAAAGAATGTCCAAGTAACTTAATAACGGCTTATTAACAAATTAAAAAAAGTAGTTGCCACCATCTGAGATGTTATCTTTAAAAAAGTGTCTCGTTAAGGAATGTTTATTTTTGGAGGGATTTAATTGGTAGTTCAGTTGACTAACTTGTTATATTCCTTGTCAGGTATGATTGTGATATTAAGTGACAAAATGAAAAATATTCTTTTAAAGATCTGATTACTTAATTAATCGTCAGAATTATTACTTGGTTAGAGAAATAATCAACAGCCGCAGCCTTATTTGTGCCGTGGAAGACACAGCTGGGTCATTTCTAGGCTGAGAATGGCCGGCCACCGTTGCTGTGCGCTCGGGTGCTCTTTAGAGACACTGTGCGTAGCTCTACTGGATGGGAGATGGCTCCCTCAAACAAAGAGCACAGCTTCCCTTCACTTCTTCTCGTTTGCGTCTTTTGAAGAGAATAAAGGAAGCCACAAGAACCTGAGAGGAGAGAACACAGAGCGAGCAGAGAACAACAAGTCAACAATCGAACGACAGCATGTTTCCCTCCCTTTTTTTTTGGTCTGTTTCCTGGCAGCAGTTAAAGGTTAATTGATAAACTCAAACAAAGAGGAATCCTGAACCGGCTCTTTAATCCCCATTAGCTTTTCTCCCTTGTTCATTGAAGCAGAGTGTTTTTAATTAACAGTTTAATTATTGATGAGGCCTGATCAAGCTTCCTTAATTCTCTCCTTCACCAAAAACAACAGCAAAAACCCGATCACTGCTCTCACTCATCTCTCCTCTCCCCCCTCTGCTTCATTTTCTGGGTTTGCTATTTTTGTTTTTTTTCCCCCCTTCCTTGTAGGTTTTTCACCTTCTCTGTCATTTCAGGAGTGAAAATACCAGACATTTGTTGCCGTTTCTGCCAAGCGCTCATCTCTTTTGTGATTGCAAAACATTGGTTTGGGTGCCCGGTGAGCAGCCGCTGTGCGTACTTGTCGAAAAAACTTTCAGCCCTGTTTGAATGAACTGAAACACAAAACACACACAACACACACACACACACACACACACACACACACCAACACACACACAAACCCATGACATTATAAATGTTTAGAATTTTAAAAAAAGGCACCACAATAACAACATCCCTTTACAGCTACAATGCCTAAGTTTGTCGTACTCCCACTTTCATGTATCAGAGCTGAGTCACGCAAACAACGGGTCCCCAGAGCTGCAGTTTCTCACACTGCAAAACACAAAAGAAACTAATAAAACGCCGCGTTAGATGAGTGACATGTTATTTGGAACGATATACGGTAACGTGTGCCAAATCCTGTCCTGCCAACGATATCTCCGTATGCTTCCCTCACCCAACCATCCCTTCTTCTGTTTTGCCAATTCCCCAAAGCTCCTCTGTGACTTCTTCTGTTTTAAGGGACCGAACGGCTAATCTGGCCACGGTGTTTTGGAGACTCTGAAGCGCCGGCGCGAGAGCATCTCTCTTGTCTGGATCACCTTTCCCGGTTTTTAGCATCTTTGAAAGCCAACGATGGCGACGCCACCCAGACAAGAAACTTAAAAGTGGCAAATGGCACATGATGTAGATTTGGCGATGGCATATTGTTGTAGTTGGCAAATCCTCACCTCAAGTTCTTGAGGAGCTGACTGGCCTGTATGTATGCTGTGTCAGAGGCCATATAGATATTTAGATAACAGAGCTAAAACCTTGTGTTGAACCCTCACTCCGCCACCCTTGGGTACTAGGTGGATTCAGGCTCCATGAGGTGGATTCAGGCTCCTGAGGGGGCCGCCGTCCCTGCTTGGCCTCCTTCATGCAATGGGTGGGTTTTTGCTGTCCAGGCAAGGTGAAGAAAAAGAATGTTTAGACTGGATGGGGGCAAGAAAATGCTTTAACCTTCGTATAAAGCTATTGGCTTATTCCACATCGAGTTTGGCTTTCTGTTTGCTTCTCGCTGATCTCTTTCACATTTCCACTCCTTCTGTTTTCATTTCTCAACAGTATCACATTTGGATCTGTGTTGTTTCTCTTAATTTCAGCACGGACCTCGAGTGACCAAAGATAATGAAGCCATGCTGATGTTCAGAACCACAGTGCGCACAGGCAAACGATAAGACCATTCGCTGGTCAGTAGCAATGTAAAGTAGCGCACTGTTTAGTTTATTCAATCAGTCAAGACGTCGCTGACAACAGAAGAAGTTGTTTCCACACAATCTTTCTGAAACCACACCGGATGCAACCACGGAAACTAAAAAAACAAAGAAGCATGAGCTTCAGTCTGCTGGAGTTTGCTGGTTTTGATGTCATTATAGACGGTTGACATGTGATCTGTGTTTGCATTGATACAAGGTTTCAACGGCTGATTCTACCAGTTCAATGACCTTTAACGTATTCAACCACGTGAACTGACATGACGGTGGAGGCGACAAAAAATGAGAACCCATCAGGCCTCGATGCCACCATGCTTGTGTCATTGTTTGCGTGCATGAGTGAACATATTATGCAACTCACTGTTAAACATGTGGGTGTCGCTAAACCCACGTCAGATGCCAATCAGACCTAAACACTGAAAACAGTTCGCTGTTACTTACATAGAGCGGCAACCACTTGTTCTTTTTTTTTATCTTCTGCACTTGTGTTGAAGTTGAAGTCACCAGAAGTGGAGCTCATACCGATCGGAACCAGATGTTCACACACAGTATTTGAAAAGTCACTGGTGACAATACATTTCTGGATACAGTCATTTCCAAATTACCCCAAAATGTTGTATTTTTGCTCATCATCCCAATTTTTTATTGCTTTCTTCAATATCTGATTCGTCCAGGCACCAAAGTTATTTTTGCCTGTTGATAATTAGTACGACATATATGAGATCTGTTCATATAAAAATCATTTTAATTCAAGGTAGGAGCAGGCAACCTAAAAGAGGATGTTTTATTTAGGAAACACCATCCCAACATCATGTGGTGGGGGTGTTTTGCTACCTTGTGGTCCTCGGTCTGGTCTTGATGCCCCTCTGTGATCAACATGTTTGTTTGCGCTGCAGTTGTCGCAGCACTACTTCTTACGTCTTCAAGGTCGGCTCATTCACACAGATTGCTGGAGATCACCTGAGGTACTACATGTTGCCAACAAAGGCAAACATGAAGAAACTTGTAACTTTGAGAAGGGCCACATCACACTGTACATGAGAGCATCAGTCTTCTTAAAGACCCCACCTTGATTGCGTTAATCCATCCATCCATCTTCAATAACGCATTCACTATCAGCTCTGGATTGAATGGACTTCAGCACTCTGCTAAAGGCCGTTACATCTTAAGTTGAATAAAGCCATGATGCACGTCCGTATGCGCATCTCTGGTGTGAACGCAGGTTCGTCTGACTGTGAGGCGAGACAGTGAGCAAAACTGACTAAACTGACACAATCAAGATGAAACAACAAGCTCCCAGTTGAATTCGCGCATTTCTGGGTTGAACGTGAAGCTGCTGGAATCTGACGTTCCACTTCAGTTTGTGGTAATTTTGCAAGTTCAGGGAAGTTTGCAGTGACTTTTCTAGCTTTGATGTATCGGGGGTTTGGGGGGTGGGGTGGTCTCCTGTTATATTCACACATGCCACTGCCAAAGGTATCATGGTTGATTTTGTTGAAAACTGTAATAAATGGGAATGTCTTAAAAAGACTTCAGAAAGCTACAGGTGACAACCGTTGTGATGACACTGGCCTGTGCTAGATATACTGATCATGTCTCGTAGCTCAACCTTAAACTGACTGATCTTCTTCCGCTACCTTGTACCACTAGATGGTGGAGGTGAGTAATTGTCTGTTTAAAAGTGTAAAATCTGCGAGCCATGACGAGGAAGTGGCAAGTCTTTTGATGTGGAAAAGTACTTAATTTGTTTTTGTTAGTTTGTAACATATTTCCCTCTCACTGAAACCCAGAAAGAATAAGTAGCACTTCTGTCATGGCTAATGGAGATTCAGAAGAAAAACGAGCACCAAAACAACTGAAGGGAGACGGAAAAAAAAGAAGGAGAAGAAAAAACGGCTTCGGTCATAGTTGCACGCTTGTGGAAAGCGAGGCATTAACAGAGGACTCTGGTGCCGCTGAGTGAGGATTTTTTTTTTCCCAAGCGGAGTGCGCTTACGTTAACAACTCGTTTCTGCCGCGACATCAAACAAAAAGTCATCACGCAAAAAAGAAATAACCGTTCCCTTCCTGAGAGCGACAGCAGACTGCGTGATCGTGTTCAATTTGTGCACAATAATCCAGCTGACATCCCATCAGCAGAGCGCATTACTGGCACAATGTGCTGTTTTTTGTCAACCAACCAGAAGCGCAAGTGCAGAGAGTGACAGAGTGAGCCAGTCGCTTTTGTGTCTCACGTAGAGTTGTGACTTTGACGGAACATTGTAGTCCAGGCTGTACAAAGGCAGCTCTCCGTGTTGGGCCTACACTGGGTTGCGTGTCGATTTTTGAAAATAAACCACGACAACCCCCTCCACTCCTTCAAAGTTGAGAGCTGCCTAATTTGAACACCCCACCAGAGCCTCTTCAGCCGAGAGAAGATGATTGAATTTGTAACGCGTGCCTTCGACTCAGGCACGCGGCAACTGCCTGACCTGTTGGGAGCCGTCAAAACGTTGCCTCAAAGGACGCCAGAGTCACCGCGCATCTGTGTTCCAACATCGGCACGTATTCAAATCACTGCTAATTTAGCTGCAATTAAAACTATAAATTTTGAGATTGTTGTTCCTTTTCAATGAGGGGAATGTCCCACGGTCCTTCACGGCGCTACTGGGAAAAGGCTTTGTGGACAGAATAAATTAAAGTGGAATTTGTTGGAGTGCGACATGCCAGAAATGGCACCGGAGCGCCGCGCTCATTAGCTGTGTTTACACGGACCATAAGTAATCTGATCGGGGCTGTTGGGACGATTCTGCCGCTGGAGAAGCTCTACCTCAGCATGTATCACTCACTCGTGTCGCTCCCCCTGAAGTTCATCAGGGCTTTTTAGAACCAGGATCACTTTCTGGGGCCCAAACCTAAATCCAACAGACGTGCTGTGACTTGAGCTTGATGGGCTCTGTTAACAGCGAGCGGCCTCCAAATTCCCGCTGAGCCGAGTGAGCCGACTGAATGGTTGAAAATGCCTCCTGACCTGGAAGAGCGGAGGTTAGCTGACAAGGGTCCTTAAACCCGGGACTCACTCGCGGCTCCATGTGCACAGTACTCTGTGCATCCACACTTGGCGCCTTTCAGCAGATTGTGCCAGTTAGATGGAGGCCTGCAGAAACACTCGAGATGCTTGTGAGAGATGCAGGAAAAGTTGGTCCAGCGCTGGGATGGACGAGATGATCGGTGCGACCTTGACGAGTCGTCACTATGTGGCGGGACTCGCAATGATTGGCGACAAAACTCCAGGCAGTTTGCAGACCTGGTGTGGGTATACCCATGTCTGACTCAATGTTGCTGAGGAGAATTGAGTAGATTTTCCTTGTTTTTATTGATTTTTAAATTTGCAATTGCAAAAATATGAAAAATATTAGGAGGATTTTTTTGCAGTTGTATACCTGCTCAACTGCATTTGGTTGCTCCGAGTCGTTAACATGGTTGCGACAATTCATATTTCTGACAACTCGACCTGACATCATGTCAGATATTACGTGTTACGACCCGATTGCGACCCTCCACAGAGTAACCTGCAGCTTGCTTGCCTAATATCGAGAACCCTGCTGCGATTGTTTCAGAGCTGTCCCCCCACAAAAGCCATTGAACGTTACTAGAGCTTTATGGTCATCGGCTAAGCAGATTTTATCACTTCATTCAAGCAGAAAACAGGCGTCTGCACACTTTATTTCGCCATCATATTGACTCCATTGTAGTTACTATATTGTGTATATGCTCTCTGTTGCTTACAGGCGGATGCCGTGGCAATTTATGGAGGGAGCTATTTAAAAAAAAAACATCTGTCTATTTGATGCTGCAATTTCCAATCATTGCTCACAATGGGCAAAAGTAGATAAAAAAGAGACAGAGAGGAGGCATGAATAAAAGATTCTGAGAGAGAGAGAGAGAGAGAGAGAGAGAGAGAGGGAGAGAGAGGGAGAGAGAGAGAGAGAGAGAGAGAGGAGATTGAAAAAGAGGAAGAGATGTCACTGAGTGCATAATGCTTGCATTCTTGGGAGATCTAGAAGCTGGGCAGTCCGCTGAATATAAAAATTAATAGCGGCGTGATTAACGGAAGCAGCGGCGGTGGCGCACGGCTCGACAGTGTTTAACTGTTGAAAAAAGAAACACCTCCTTGGAGTCCTTTTGTGTGCACAGTTTGCATTCAGAAATATACACAGTGTCCTCGCGCTCACTTACCCGTAAAGACAAACGCTGAAATGCTCATTAACGCCGTGGCGCAGACGCACTCATTGCTGAACGTATGCTCTTTCATGAACAGACCGAGCGGGCTGTGTTTACAGACAGCGGCGCTCAGAGACGAGGGGCTCCATCCTTGGGCAGGTTGAGTCGATGCGCCTGGAAAGTTTCCCAGGTTGGTGCTTTGAGGCATCACCAGGAATGGATGTATTTACCTAGGGAGAGACTCTTACTCTGGACAGACGGAAGGCTGAAGGATGGATAGATGGACGAATGGACGGATGGATGCCTGCATCGATGGGGCACAGGTGCGGTTCAACGTGGCCACGGTGCCGGTTAAACCACAGGGTCAGCCACTCATCTTGTCCTTTCGGAAAACCCACTTTGATTCACCGGGTGAGTACAGTCAACTGTTGAGAACAGTTTGTGAGTGAGCAGGACACATTGTTGAACGTTCTGCAGAAGGACCTTTTTGGTCTGTTCAGATGAGTTCGCTGGGGCCGACTCGAACCAGTAAAAGCCTGAACCTAGAAGGCCCTTACAGGGCGAGGGGGTGAACGGTGACCCTCTGATTGGACTTCCCAGATATTAAGCTCATCAAGGGAGTCAGTGCCTGGAAATTTTATGAAAAACATATTAAAAACTTTGAAACTTTCAAGACCTGTGAAGACTCTAGCCACGAGGCTCTTTCTGTAGAGCAAAGAGGAGTGGGTCCATCAACCCATCAGGTGCTCTGATGCTTTTTTTGTGTTTGCTTAGGCTTTGAAACAGAGAAAAAACCTCTAGTCAAAATAAGCTCCCAATTCGCACATGCATTATACAAACATTGTCTTCAGTCATGGCCTGTGGGAAGCTACCAAATGCCTACGGACAGCTCAGACTCTAAATATATACAGCACCTCCTGTCTCTCTGAATCATTCAGGGCCCTTGCCAGCGTGGCCATTTTTCACAGCATGACACGCACTGATTCTCTCCCCCATAATGCAGATCAGCAGTTAATATATGAATATCATGGCTCTCATTAGCACTTGGCACCGCCGCGGCTCCGTGGTGTGTGTTTGGCTATGCTGCACGTGTTCTCGTTATGTCGGTTTGGGCATCCTTCCGGGGTTGCCTCGCCGACCGAGGGGGCCTCCGGGTCAGGTGAAGCGCAGGCTCCAGCGTGGAGGGGTTCGACAATTTATACGTGGCCCTTGCCGGCTTATTACTTAGAATACGTTACGTGGGTTTGAGGAGAAATAAAAAAATAAAAAAGAATTGATTGGGGTCACAAATGGTCCAGAACTGAGGCCGTTCCGGACGAGCCCATACATGATGAGATTACTTCTGCTCGTTACAGGGTTGATTCTATTTTTCAGAAAGGGGACAGGCTGCACGGGCCAAGCACCGTGGACAGCGAAGTGCATCATGAACCGAGCGCGCAGGCAAACCTACTATTTATAACACACGTCCGCAGTCGTCGGTGAGTCCAGAAGGTAGGGGGATTTAGGGATCAGTGTCTCAGATTAAGTTGGGGGGGGTTTATGAAGCTGTCTGACCACTGCTGGCAGCGCTTACTTCCCTCTCTTTCAGCCCCGACAGCCCCTCTTTTGTTCGTCCGTGCCTCAGCTCTTCTCTCTGCCTTTCTTATTTTGTGTGTGCGTGAGTGTAACGTTTACCGCTGAATGCGAGACGTTTCTAAAAGAGAGGACTAAAGACACTGTCATGTCCTCTGTATCACTTGTCCTCTTGGGCTGTTTTTTTTACTTTACTTTTGTCTGTAGTCTTAGTACCTGAACTCCCCTTTCCAACCCCCCCCCCCCCCCCCATTACAACATTAGTTTTCTGCATGGTCACAAACACAAAAGATGTGACCCCCCCCCCCCCCAACTAACTGGCAACAAAGAACGTATCACAGCAGCGATTGGGTTCATCCCTGAAGTTGACTGTCCTGTCTGGGGTGAGGGGTGGGGGGGGGATCTCTTCCTGCCTCTTCACTGACCCAGCAGAAAAAAAAACCCAGCAAGTGTTCCTAAGTTTGGACGTTCACAAATCAACAGAACTAGCCTCAGGTAGCTCAGCAAAAACATTGTTTGTTTGTTTTTTTTTCCACCATCGTGGAGGTTGATGGAGATCATCCAGCCCAAGCCCTCATTGCAACTACACTCTTCTGTGTAAAATGTGTTGCGCTGAAAGTTATTGCAATGCAACTATGAAAGATCAGAATCAGGCGCCATTTGGTGGCAGTAGTTATGATAGTAAAGCCAAGGAAAATGCCGTTTACGTGTGCTTTTGGAGAGTTTTCACTGGGATGGACTGACTTTTGTTGTTCTTTTTTGAAAAACAAAGGCCAAAAATGGATTACAACTCTGCCCTTGAGTGGCTAAGGAAAGAAAACAATTTCACTCGTTTCTTCTTATAAATGATATCGACAGCTGGTTGTCTAACATTCGATAAAAAAGTAAAGTCAATAAAACAGAACATGTGAGTTTTTTCTTTGTTTGTTTGTCACATGATACACATATGATGTACCAGCTATACTCTGCAATGTTATGGCTTGGCAGGTTGTCAAAGTTGTTTGGCCTTACTGACCAATGACGGTCCATGAAGAAAGGATCATAGTCATCAAGCCTTCTGTTTCATCCTGTAGTTCTGTTATTGAACGGAACTGAGATCTGCAGAGCTGCAGATTCGAGCCCATCAGAGGGCAGTACACAGGGTGTGTACAGCATATATGTTTCTCCTTGCTGGACTTGTGTTTTTTTTCAGGTATGTCTGGCTGCGCTGGAGTTTGCATGTTCTCCCTGTGCCAGCATGGGTTTCCCACTTTCCTCCCACAACTCTCTGGACTGTGGGAGGAAGGTGGCTTGCTCACCTAATTGGTGATTGGAGAACGGCAGTAGGTGTGAACGTGTGCGTGGGGAGATCATCTGCCTGGCGTTAGCCGCTAGCTTAGCTCCAGCTCATCGCTAAGTGGCACAGATGGATCGAGTCTGTAAAACGGTCCGGATTTCTATCGCCGCTTCCTGGATGTCTCTTTGGAAAGCTGCGGTCCGACAAAGAACAAAAACAAAGTCTCAAGGGATCATTTGAAATGCATTGTGTCGTGGCGTTTAAACTCAAACAGAGGGTGACCGTGCTCACGTTGACAGTTTTGGGAGTGATCGGGGAGAAGGTGGGGTGATTACGGGATGTTTTATGTCGGTTTAATGGGTTTTTTTGTTTTTTTTTCTGCTGCTCTCACTTGTGTTTTTGTTTACATACATTAAATGCCAGATGGTACAATTAAGCCACTGGCATTAAACATTATCAACTGTCAGAGGTCTCCACTGCTGCTGCAAAATGTAACCCACCCACCCACACACACACACACACACACACACACACACACACACACACACACACACACACACACACACACACA
>JASSRZ010000074.1:441305-455663 GCA_032164315.1 Malacoctenus gilli
ACACACACACACACACACACACACACACACACACACACACACACACACACACACACACACACACACACACTCTGCCAATGATGTCTGTGGTGTCTGCACCCATGGGCACCCAGCTGCTGCTGCTGCCCAGTTATATGATACTGGTGATCTCAACCACAGGGAGAAAGATCTGGATGTTTCTCTTTTTCCCAAATGACTGTACAGGCGTGTTGAAGTGTACATGTGCAAAGCAGAGCTCCTGTTTTCTCTCCTTCTGCTGGTTTGGAACGGGAGCTCACTGAGTCACAGCAAAAGGCCTGAAATGAAATGTATACATTGATGTCTAAGTGAGACGGCTCCACCAACACCTACTCGACTTTACTTGACTGGGTCCCACTCTTGATTCGAGGCTTTTTTCATCCAGTGAATGGACCGCCACTAACTTTCTTCCGGAGCTTCTTGGCAGAGCTGAGCAGGGACGCGCCCCCCGACGTGCTGCAGGGCTCTGATTCGCCAGAGTGACATGAGTGGATAATTTTTTAGGGGGTCATTTACTCCATTGCACCTCAAAGGAGACCAACGTTGTGGTTGATCGTGTCGCAGGGGCATTATCTCCTTGAGGTCTTTGACTGCGTGTAAATGACACTGCAAACTCAGGGTTGCCTTTATGGCAATCCCAGCCACAGCAAGTTAGTATAGAGTAGTCGGGTAGTAAATGGGATTTGCTCCAACTGTCCAAAAAAGTAAAAGTAGCAAAGTGCTTAACATGCTCCTGAAGATAAATACCTGAAAATATGAAGTTCTGTCCTGTCGTGCTTGAAAAGCATCAGATCAGAATCCGTCAAACAAAGTCAGCTCACGAACTGCCCGTGGAGTGCACTTGCTTTAGCTTTCACATTCCTAACTGTAAGTGTGTGGCAGTGTCCAGCATGTGTGAAGTAAACATTATGAATATGCACACGCTAGGACCAACTGACGGATGTCCAGGCTGTTTTTTTCCCCTGCTACTCTAAGAAGCTTAATATTTATTAGCTGGTCTGCCTGTCTTTTTCTGCAAGTTACACACGCTCGAAGTAAGAGAGAGAGAGAGAGAGAGCGAGAGAGAGAGAGGGGGAGAGACAGAGAGAGAGTGTGTGTGTTTGTGTGTGTGTTTGTGTGTGTGTATGTGTGTGTGTGTGTGTGTTTGTGTGTGTCCTGATTGTAAAGGGATGAACAGGAAAACTGAGAATGATACAATTGACAAAAGGAGAGCAGAGAGCAAAAGAGTGAATAGAAGAGAAAGAGACGACAGGCGAGCGGAGCAAGAGAGCAGCATCTCGTCTTTGCTAACCAGATTACTTTAGTATGTGTCAACAAAACACTTAATCCATTTGGCATCTCTAAGCCGCTTAACATTATAACCTTAACTGTTGTGTACTCACACACACACACGTATACACACACGCGTACACACACATGCGTACACACACAAACACACACGTACACACACACACGTGTACACACACACGTGCGTATACACACACACACACACACACACACACACACACACACACACACACACACTGCTGTGCAGTGAAGTCATGAGCTCAGGGCTCTGGGGTAAATAAATGAGAATAAAACAAAAATATTGTAATATTGATTTTTTCTGGCAGTATTTAATTATTTTAAAAATAATAATTAATGACTATAGTGTAACTTTGTTTCATTTATTTCCAAAACAATTGAACAGAAAACACAATAAAATGACAAAACAACATATTTTGAACTAAACGATGTGCTCCAAAGCCTTAATAGGACAAAGTCATGGACGCTGTTGCCTGCACAGATGCCTGCACACACGATGGACTCACCTCAACATACTGTATTTGAACTATTAGATTTTACTACTAACTTTTTTTCATAAAGTAGAACTCACGGTCCCACTGATTGTCCACTTTTTGTCAGCAGACCAAATCAATCACATCTATGGAAGCTGAAGGTGATTTATGTGTTCTGCCACCTCGTGTGTCGTTTCTTCCGCTTGTGTTGAAGACCTTGGTCTTTTGTTAATGAGTCAAAGTTCTTGAACTGGAGTGCTCCGCTGCTTCTGTTAGAAAATGCAGGGCAGCGCATCGTCTCATCCCGTCCCTAAGTCTCCTCTTCCATCCCACACTTGATGCAGGAACCTCCTTCTTGCCTCTTCATCACAACAGATCACTTCATCTCCTTCGTGATTCTCTGGATCCCCCTTCATCTGAATGTACTTATGTGAGCTGCTTCAGGATAAAAAAAAGAAAGACAAAACGCCCAAAAGAGGTTGCCAGCACACCGGAGAGGAAATCCCCCACAGTCATTCATGCCTCCGGCCAATTAGGAGTCACCAGGAGATCCAGGAAGGTTCCAGTTTTGGATTGTCGGAGGAAGATGAAAACCCAGCCAGGTAACTTCCCCCCTTTCAGAAGAGCCAGTCACATAGGGTTTTGCACTCCTCTTTTGCCGTCCCTTTACCACATGATCCACCGGAGGAGTTGGCATGAAGCCGTTTCAAATGTAGCCGTGTCCATGGCGGAATGACTCCTGCAATCCCGTCCGTCCAGTAGGGAGAGAGAGAGGCACGGCAACGAGAAAAAAAAAAGGTCCCGTTACAGAACGTCCACCGCCCGGGAAAAACCACCTTGTAAAAACCTCAATTGCTCGTGGGAACAATTATCTTCGTTTCTGGAAAAATCCGCAATGGGGCCCTGTCTAATGACCTCTGGATTGTTAAGAGGGAAAAGCAGGAAAGTGTACCATTAAAAGCAGGAAACGTTGTGATGGCAGAACCGCACGCCGCGGGTACTTTTCCTTCCAACGGAGGCTGGTGACTCCTTAAACGAGGCTGCGACGTGATGTGGAGGGCTCTTATAGATGTAACACGGCGGGTCACCAGTTTGGAGGCTTTTACGCTTGGATATACAGTTGACTGCGTATGAACAGTCGGACCAGCTGCCCTTTTAAATTAAAATGAATTGACTAAATGGAAGAAGAGAAAAGCACATTCACAGGAGTGGAGTTTCCCCCTTGTCACAGGTCATAGTTCATGTTTAACTGCCTTCTTTCTTTTTCAGTGAGGATTTATTTCACTTATGCTTTCACCATTTTGGATTTAATGGCAAATAAGTTGTTTTTAATGTGGTTGGGGACCTTTTTTTTCAACCAATGATAATTTGGCACTTTGTACATGTTATTAACGACACATTATTATCAGTGTTGGCCCATAAAAGCAACAGTTTAATTCATACTGTTTTTAAAAACAAAATTGGAACACAGTTTGTTTGCTTTTCTTCCCCCCTTTCGTTACGCATTCAGAATTAACACATTTAAGGGCCACACCTAATGAAAAGTCATCCAGGCCTTTATCAGAAATACATTTTAAAGCCACTTTGCCTTTATGTTTATGTGCATGGCCTTTGGGTTCTTGCAGGATTTGCGTGCAATGAGACAAATAAGTAAACCATGTGTCTGTTTTTAAATCCAGAAAATAACAACTTGGGAGTGAATCTTAAGGAATTGATCATGTCTGATGTGATCCCATTAGAAAAAAAGGCTGGGCACCCTCATGTCTCACAGCCGTGAGACGAAGTTCTCGCACTGCAAAAAAATGGCATTTCGAAGTGAGAAGCCACAGCCACCTCCACTGCTATCAGAGAGCTACAGACCTGAGCTGCGTGGCTGGGGTGAGGCAGGGAAGGAGGGAGGCAAGGAGGGAGGGCAGGGACGTGTCAAAAGGATCTCTTCTGCCAGAGGCTGCAACCAGAAGGCCAGTGGGTGGAGAAAGATGGGGAAACAGTGATGGATGGGTCCATTAGGACCCTTTCAATCTCTCATTGACCTTCACGTTCAGGCTCGTGGCCCGCTTAACCGAGAAGGTGCGAGGTTGCCCAAACCAGGAATGTACGAACCATGAGAGAGAAATAAGAATGTATTTAGATGTTCTAAATAAAGAGAGCGGTTGAAGTGGTTCTCGTTCACACACTCCTCCGTCTACTTCACTCCAGCGTCTGATTTCAGCTCATTTCCCAGTTGTGAGTGGGGAAATAGTGGCCTCTGGACATTGAAGAGACAGGACGTTACAACCATGCTCTCCTCCCCCTAAGTGCTGCCGTTATGAAGTCATCACTGCGGCTCTTTTGAAATAGTCACAGCTTTTAAAAGACACCAACAACTGCTTCAACCCCGACATACTCTGCTGAGCTCTTAAAATAGCTTCACTGGACCTGCAGTGTGTCAGTTAGATCAATTGGATGTCCGGGTTCCTCTGTTTCTTTGACCACTGCCAGTATTGTGGGGGATGTCCCATCATCTGGTGTCTTCTTGGGACAAAGTATCACTAGCCAGCCCTGGATGAATGTTTTTATTGTTTTATGGGGACATGGGAAAGAAACAGGGGCATGTGTGTGCTGCCTACCTTAGGTTGAGCATCACTTGTGCGTTTCACTGTCATCACAAACCCCCTCGTAATGGGTTTGCGTCCTAGAGAGACCTGTGAAACCCTCCGTGTGAGTGATAAAAAGCATTTTGGATAAAAACATGTAAACGTATATTTTTTGGACTCCTTTGGATCATTACAAAGTTAGGTTTATATGTGTGTTTATGACACTAATTTCACTCAGTGGTAGAAAATTCACTGAATCTCCTCTCGTGGACCGATAACATAACAGGAAGGTTCGGTAAATACGAGCACATGTTTTTTAGTAGTTGTTAGGTCTGCATTGTAATGGTCGTGTGTGCACGTGTGTGTGTGCGTGCACCCCCCTTGTGCTTACAAATTCCATATGCAGTTTAAAATAATATGTATTCTTTAAAATATTCATAACGCAGCCTTATTAAACTCTACATCAGGTAGCAATAACGCGGCGCTTATGCGCCCCCTTACTTATTGACTGATGCTGCTGCAGAAGAAGCCCACGTTGCGCGTTTGCAACGGCGCTCCGGGACGCTATCGGAGCATGCGCGCGTGCACGTGCATCACAAGTGAAGAGCCGGAGACATGAGCTGCGAGTGACGGGGATAAAAGATCATGGCAATAACCAAGGGGGTGGGGGGAAGCGGGAGGGGGGGGGGCATTGCATTTGTAGGTATATACACATGCACACTGACCACAACTCCATTCCTCAGGCCCGTCCACCGCGCAGCACTCTTGATACGTTGATATTACAGTGAATTGTATTTTACTTTTGTTGTTTTGCTCAGCTGTATGTTTAATACAAAACGGCCTTCGCCAATGAATAATGTGTCCCGGCATGTGTCCCGGCCCTTCTCTCGCAGCAAGTGCATTCGTCGCACAAATGCCGCACTCCCAAATTTCAGGATTGTCTTTTGCACTTCTTTGCCTGCCTGTACGCGTGTAGCCCCCCCACACGCACACTCAGACACACACTCCCGTGCCAGTCAAAGAAAAGTAAGTTCTCCCAGCCAAGTGGTGAAGTGAGTTCACAGGATGCATGATCCCTCGCGTACACACACACACACACACACACACACACACACACACACACACACACACACACACACACACACACACATCCAGGGCCCTGGTGCCAGTCATATTCAATAGCAATCTAGTGCTGACCAGAGAAATCAATGAATAACAGACTAACTGACTAGAGGGTTTAACTTTGGCGCCGCTAACATGGAGAAGACACTTCATTCCATCAAGTGGCCAACATTAAATCATTAACTGTACACCGCGGCTGGCGCTATCTCCCTCGCTCTATTTTCATCCCACCTCCCCCATCCTCTCTCCTCTCCTATTATCCCACTGATATCCCTTCTATATGTCCCGCTGATGTGATTAATACCCTGTAAATGTGCAGTATTTGATACTACCCCCCTCCTTTTTTTTTTTTTTAGATCAATTTACACCGTTTTGTTTTGAGCGGAAGGGAAGTTTCCAGGAGGAAAAAAAAGGGGGCCAGGCAGCCTGACGACTGTTCGACACTCAAAGTTCACTCAGATCTACATGCTCCAACAATGCAAATAATCATTGCCCCCCTCTCCCCTCCCTCCCCCCTTGCAACAAGTCTTCCTCCTTTTTTTTTCTCCTCCCTCATCTTCCCCCTCTTTCATCCCTCTGCTCACTCGTGTTTCTCAGAACCCATTTAGGCAGAATCCATTACCAGAAGTGCATGGGGAGAAGGAGCGAGCGAGCGGGCGGGCGGGCGGGCAAGCGAGCGAGGCAGATAGGCGGGGAGGAGTGGAGTGGAAAGAGGGAGATGGAGGGAGCGTTCAGCCTAATAAATTCTACAGCAGTGTCTCTGGGTTTCCTTTGAGTCCTGGGACCTGATAGATGATGGCCTTTTTACTCGTGGTGACAGCCGAGGCTTTCACTTGCAGTTCTGTGAAGGAAAAAAAAAAAGAAAGACCCTCCTTACAGGAAGTCGCCTGGCTACTTCCCCTTTTGTCTCTCGTGTGCGAAACCCCCCCCGAAAACACGCCAAGCTCCGAAATATTTGGTATTGGAGCGCTGGCGTGCTCTCCCAGCTCGTTGGGACTTTTATTAGATTCCAACAAGAGCGTCTCAAAGTCACATCCCAAAGAGGAGAATGTAGCCCTGCTCCTCGAAGCAGTGAGGACCACCGAGTCCTGTTTCAACACCTGTTTCTTTTGAGATCCGCTGTCCAAAACGCCACCGAGTTGTTTTGTTTTTCTTTGTTTGTTTTCCTAAGTTCAATTGTCCCTTTTTCTTCTTCTTTTCACCATTGGTTTGGTTCGCATTCACACCGCCCCTTTGAAAGGCAACCACTGTGCACCAAACACTGCCTGCAGTTGCAACAGCTGCTGTACTGGAGGGCTCCCAAAGCAAGCACTGACCAGGAACTAAGAAATTGCAGGGGGGGGGGGGGGTACGGGGAGGACTCCCCTGGCTTTTTCACACAGAAACCGGCCTCTGGTACATTTAAAGGGGACTGAACAGACCCGGTGTGAATTTGGACTTTGGACTTACTGATAAAGAATCTTTTTTAACTTTTTTTTTTTCTGTGTACTTTTGTCTTATATTTCACATGTGGCTGACGGCAAAGTTCCTGTTAGGCATTTGAAAAAAAGGCACACTCCCTGTGTTGGTTTTAGAACAACATCTGAAATACAATAACAGTCAATATGATACTAAAGGCAAAAAAATAATAAATATGATGTCATGGGGTTATTAAAATTCCTTCCTTATTAAACTGTTTCAGTCTTACCAGAATTCTGCAGTTGTGATAGGGTTTAAAGTTTAAAGGGGTCAAAAACAAACCCTTTTAACAGCCTTGATGGAATTTAAACCTTATTCATTCATCAAACATGAACCAAAAAAATTTGGATTTTTTTTGGAATCTGTCTGTCGGTGACTTAAAATAGTTGGAAGCCTGTAGTTAAAATGTAGTTAAATTTAAGTCAAACTTTTGAATCTGGTGGCTTGGAAAAAGTTAGAAATGTCAGACAAATGTCACACAAACAGACCATCGCACATTTTTAGGCACAAATAAAGGCGTCATGAAATGAGAGAGAGCCTGCCTGGTGTTCACAGGTACCACAAATATTTTACTCATGGAGCAAGTATGCAGAGAATTTGCTGAGCGCCAGATACCTGGGACCCCGACGCATATAGGACACATCCTATAGAAAAGGTGTCTCATGTCCCCAGTGAGGACCGAAACACAGGTGGGTGACATCTGTTTTCTTCATACCGCCCGCTGAAAATATACACAAGAAGCTAAAGGCGGCTTGTCCTGTACACGATATATTTGGGTGGATTGAAACATGACACCTGTCTGTCGTCCGGTGGACCAGCAACCGCTGCTTATGGGGCGCTTGCAGCCATGTCTCCAAGCCGCTCCATCCATTGATGCGGGGCTCAGCTGCCGGAGAGCGCGAACTGACCTGAGGCATGCAGCAGGCAAACGCCAGGCGAGGCCCTAGTCTGCACCTTAACGGCAAACGATGGGTGTGTTTTCCTCCTGTCTGTTTAATTTTGGTCTTCGATGAAAGCAAGTGAAAAAATTGGGCCATGAAGCCGTGACTGCAGATCCTAAAATTGCATGGTTAGCAGTGATTTCACATGCTGTTTATTCAGTGAGGTTGTGATTCACTCTTTGTGGCGACGTGCATTACAGACATTTCTGACAAGTGCGTTGAGGTGTGTGTGTGTGTGGTGGGGGGGGTGGATACAGAAAGTGTTCAAGGTGAGAACTAAGATCAGATATCAAGCAGATCAGGTTCAAATCATGTTTCATATCTATCACGCTGTAATGGGAGTATTGATGAAGTGTCATGTCAGACACACACACATTCTCGCATACAACTCTCCTTGTGAGGACTCGTGTCATGAATGTGTGTGCATGTTCCCCCCATTCTTTTGGCTCTCTCCTAACCAGTATGTAATGAACCAGTGTGGGCACCGAATGCTCAGATAAACACAGCCGAACTTATTTCTGGAGAAAACTGGGGACTCTGCGCTGAAACGGGACGCACTGTTCGGCCCGAGCGTGTAACCGAAGCACAGGAAACAGCCCCACTCGTCTCACATCTCCACATATATTCTGTTTCGGGCCTTTGACAGGGAATAAATGACTCCTTTGGGTGGCTAGCGTCACCCTGATGGTTACGGCAGTTAATCGTGTGCTTTGGGAAGCGCCCTCTGGTGGTATGAATAAAAAAACAACTTCAAAACACTCAAAATTGTAGCGTCACACCTTTAAAGAAGTGCTGGCTTGCTCCCTGCTGTGAAAATTTCCTGTTCTTCTTGTCACTATTGTTAAAAAAACAGATAAGACATGGCCGCAACATTTTGTCAGCATTTAATAACCCCTCCACCCTTTATACACAAAAGGGGGCCTCATTTTTAATCCGCTGTTTGTTATTGCCTTAAATATTCAGTGGAGATACTGCTTCTGATCACACACTGACAGATGCACAGACCCACATGCGTTAATGTCATTGACAAAATTTGATCATGCGGGATAAGACCCATGTGAGCACGCCTACTCTGGTCCTGGACTCTTCCAAACAAGTCTTGAGCTTTCAACATCCTCAGAAGGCCTTTAAAGGCATATTTTGTAAGTTTTTACTGAAAAATATCTTTACGATGGCCTTTTTATTTGACCCTTTACAACTGAAGCATCGTTTGATGAGCAGACTGACACCTCAGTAGTTCAGCACCAATACATCTATAAGCCTGTCGCCTATTTTCTATAATGTACTTCCGGTCGGAAGATCCCCCGCTGTCTCTGTGGATGTGACGTCAAGCGCGTTCATATTAAATGGATCCAGCGGCTCCAGCGTAGCAAGCAGTCGAAGCACTATATCGAATATGGATTTTGTTGATGCTCAGAAGCGACCATCCAGCTCAACTCAGACACCCATGGCAACTGCACGTAAGCTGAAAAAAGTAAAAAAAACCAAAACCTTGTCGAGTGCCGTTAAAAAATCAAAGCTTGCGACCGGTGCCAGGCAAAGACAAGTGTCAACATCGGATATGCATTTGAATCTTGGAGGGAGCTCAGAGTCGCGTTGAGAATATAAAGGGACCCTGAAATGGCTTTCTTTGTACTGAAAAGGTAAGAAAAAATAACAACGACCATTAAAAAAGGCCTTGTGTTGTTCTCGGTTCACAATTGCTGGTTGTATGTCTATGAGTACATTCTTTTAGGGTTAGCAATAGCGTGCTAGCCTAAAACAAAAGATAGCAAGCCTGAGCATTTATGTTTCGAAGTGATCATGGGTACGTTCATAAATTGCCATATTTAGTGCCCGAGTGTAGGCTCTTCTGTAGCCTTTCATTCATTTGTAAATTTACAACAGGAATGCATAATAATCTCACAGTGTAGGAAGGAGAAGCAGGATCACTCAGACTTATTGTGTGTGTGGTACCAAATTAAAGTGTTAAAGTTATTTTTGATTGCACAAACTATTGTCTTATGGCGTAACCACCGACCCCTCAGTGCAAAGGCTGATGCGTCCTCTTCACGCTTTTGTGAAAAATACTCATCTATTGTGAACTAGAGCGTGTTTCTGCATTTCCACTGTCGGATTCAAGTTTAGGACTGTTTTGGAATAAGAAAAAAGGAAACACTTGTAAATGTTTCTAGATATCACACCCTTTTTTTTAACCTCTGTGAGCATTGTTCTCGCGACTCAACGTCTTCTTTGTAGGGGATTATTTCTGTTCTATAGTGTGCTCGTATGAGTGCGCGCTACGAGAAAAAGTGCTGCAGTTCTGTGTTTTGACCACAGGTGGCAGTATTATTAGAAAACCTTTTTTTGCCTCTTTAAATAAGTCCGCCAACCAACACACACACACAGACATGGGTCCTCACAAACACTGTTGTGGAAGTACTAAAGGACACACATGCACCTTGCGGGTCTCGTATTTTCCCATTGTCAGAATCACTGATGACAATCGGTGACTTTAAACTTTTCGGGTTCGTGTCCCACAGTGGGACAACACGTGTTCCCGCACAATGTCACACACACACGCGCGCGCGCGCGCGTGTCCGCTTGGGACCAACTTTTGTCCTCTTTTTGTGGGTGTTTTTGACCCATCCCCTCCACTCCATTTGGCCCGCTCTCTTCTTCCACACACACTCTCATGCACACCTATGCACAAGCACATGAACACACGCACGAACGCACACAAGCACGCACGCACGCACAATCATTAGTATGTGGTACTGTGTAATAGTCAGATCAATAGCTGTGCTGTTCTTACAGGATCATTTGGCCTCTGAAGCAAATGCTCTGACAGCCACTACATCATTAGGACATTACCACCACCACACCCCCTCCTCCCTCTGTCTATCTGTCTCTCTGTCTCTCTCTCTCTCTCCTCTCTCTCTCTCTCTCTCTCTCTCTCTCTCTCTCTCTCTCTCTCTCTCTCTCTCTCTCTCTCTCTCTCTCTCTCACTCACTCCTTCTCTCCCCTGCGCTCTCAATTCCTCGTTCAGCTCCTTCATCCCTCCGCGTCCTTTTCAGGACTTGGCCACTCCGTCCCTCCTCATCACTCTTCTCTTTTCGTTTCTCTGGTCTCCAGTTCTGTGACATCCTCTCGCACTGAAGCCCGAAACATGATGGAGTGCCGCTGGTGCGTTCATGCTGAAATGCTTTTGAAGATGATGTTTAGTTGTGCTGATTTGGCCTTCCCCACCCACCCACCTCTCACCTCCTGGCTTCCCAGCACCACCTCCAGTGACCTCCTAGATTGAGCGCCCCCCTCCACCTCACCACAACCCATAAAGGAATTCTGCCATTTGGCGCTTTTTCGCTGCGTCAGCATCTTCAGTCCCATCGTGGAACATCAGCCGCACTCAAACTAACAGAGGTAATTAAATACACCCGCGGCGGGAGTTGGGGGAGAAAAGTTATTATTTTTGATGAAGGACAGGTGTACCTGTTTATTAGCAGCTCTTTTCCTCTGTCGCAATCAATTTAAAGATTAATCAACCTCAGTTGTCCTGAAAAGACCTAAAAAAAAACACGCAAAGGCGTGGATCACAGAAGCCAGAGACTTGCTGGGTCCTGTCGCAGTTGCAGCCCAGTCAGGGAACCAGCCAATGAAGAATAAAGAAGAATGTGACCAAACTCAGGGGGGGAGGTTGGAGCCCCTCCCATCCAACTCCTCTGCAATTTTAGCGCATCTACGAAAAGATAAAAACACAACACTCAGTGTAAGATGAAGTTTCACTGGTTTACAAGCGATAAGCTGCCCGGCTATTCTACATGGTAACAGTCCAAGATTGGAAACTTTTCCCATTTGTTTTGCTAGTTTTCCCTCATTCCGGCTCTGCATGTGGAGCAGCATGTGTACCATTTTTTGTTGCGTGCACTCTTATGGACAGCAGTAAGTCCAGTTTAACCAGTTCGAAGAGAGGGTGGGGGGTGGCATGTTGGGCTCGGTATAAGCTCGGTGAGGCCAGAGCAGTGAAGAAAAGCGCTAATAACCTAGTAATGCCAACATTTTTTTCCCCTGGAAGTCGCAGTTTAGTCTGCAAATATTCACTTCTCCTCCAAAACCTCCAACGAATGTTTTTCGCTGCAGAGTCAGAGCACAATGTTCCCCTGCAGCCCCTGTGATTTTTGCACCGACTTGACCTCTTGGTATAGATTTGATATGATTGCTACATGGCTAGCATTAGCAGCACTTCTTCGTTCAGCTGTTGGGCTCAGCGCTCAGTTTCTATATTGGATGGAGGAGCATCCAACGAGTTACAGACAGGGGGAAAAAAAAGCAACAAAGAACCAATAACCAACAGAATGTCTCACCCCACCTCTCTGTTTCTCTCCCTCCTCACACACACAAGCTACCCTTCCCAAAAGTGTCTGGAAAGCAAGTGATAGTGTGGCTGACCTCAGCATATGGATGATTTTACTGGGAGAAAACTTGACACACACACGAGTCCGTGTGAACACACACGCATGCACACACACGCCTTATTTTCATCTCTCTTAGTCACATTCAAACTCACACACTCCCACATCGCCTTCTCTGTCCTTGGCAGCCGTTTCATGTGTCATATGGCTCCTGCTAAATGTGATTATGACACTAACAAAGGCTTTCCTAGTGTGTGTGTGCGCGTGCACGTTTTTCAGCCTGTTGAGTGGGAAGCGCGGTCTGTCTGCGTCTCAGACAGGCCAGCTCTAAAGCGCCGTTCGCCGTCGCTCAGCGTCTTTGACGGCGGACGTACAGATGCATTCAGACAGAGCCGCGCGATGTAAACAAGTCGTCTTTAATCCTTTTGAACAAAAACATATTTCATTCAGACTGACAGTGGGATAATTAATTTGCAGCCTGCGGGGCCAATAAAACATGGAGAACGTATTTCGCTGGCGCTTCGTTGTCAGGCCATGCTTGTCGCAGCTTCCGCGTGGAACTCCGCTGGCTTGTTGTGAGGCCTTCTGCGTGGAGCATCTTCCCCCTGGGTGTAACATGCAGGCCGTCTCTATATTGGAAGGCTTCAGATCATCACCCTGGTTGGCTGGTCAAATCGTAGTTCGCCAAAACCGAATGCTGCCCTCTGCTGTGTCTCATTGATTTTTTCGTTTCCAATTGATCCTGAACGCATCCTTACACTCATCGTTGTGACATCGCTGCTGGTTGTTCAACGAGCAGGTTGGCCACCTTCGAAAGGTGGAGGTGGCAGCTTTCTCTAGGCCATAGCGAGTGGCCGCACAGTGGCACAGCAGCAGCCGCGTTGCTCCTTCAAAGATCAATGGACAACTGACCAGACAACGATAGTTTTGAATGCTGCGACAGTTTATCATTATAAACCATCTCGCTCAGCTTTGAAAATATCACATGCTGGGAAAACAAAGCACTTTGGCTCGAGTAAGCAGTTGTTCTCCCTCGTTCTGCACAAGCTGTGTTGTTCCTCTCAAGTTTGCCGGGAAGACCGGCCATGTTTCACGCGGCCTCCACCTCCACCTGCAAAAGTCCGACACGGTGTGGAGGGGATTACAAAACGCGCAGAGCACCAACCGTTTCTGCCCAGCTCCTACTTAAACACAAGGTAATTACTCAGTCATAGATATTTATCAGTAAATCCTATCATGCCATGCTCATCCATTTTTTGGCTGGAAGAGGGGGGTGGCTGCAAAAGTTTTATCAGCGCATCATTAATTCGTGAGGGTGTCAGCTTGGAAGCAATAAACATCAGTCGAAGCAGATCGCCGCGATTGCAGAGGTGAAACCAGGTAGTGAGGATGGTGTGAATGATGTCATCTGAAAGGACGTGAGCTTTTTTTTCCACAACCTGTTGCAATTGTCTTGTGCACTCAGGCTGTATTAGTTTGCGCCTTAGCCGCATGGCTGCGGTTTGGAAAAAGTGCTGGTCATACAGCGGTAAGGGACCAGTCAAAGGCCAGACTCCCTCACAGTGTGTGGAAAATGAAAGTGAAGGCCTTGTGCAGGTGGAGGCCTTGAACCCCCCACGCTGCCACATAACAAACTAATCAACTCTGGTCCACCTGCAATAGCTTCATTTCCTGGTGACTGCTGGTCACCAATTCAGGACCAAACGCCTCCTTTTGTCAGTTTTGTCTCTGCTCAGCACTCTTTTTTTTCCCCCTACAGCCCCCCCCCCGTCAAAAGAACAGCTGTTGGTCCTTTTTTCCAGTCTATGTTGTTGAAGCGAGCTTTAAGTGAACCAAGGATTCAGACCATATATGTATCCCTTGGTGGACGGGGTTCGGGTTAATGGACTGGGGGAATGTTTGGTGGTGCGTTCGTAGCACTAAATGAGAGCCGATGAAACTTTTTGTGAACATTTGATAAAATGCTCTGTATGTGCATGTGCGTGTGCACGCGCGTGCATGTGTGTGTGTTTGTGTGTGTGTGTGTGTGTGTGTGTGTGTGTGTGTGTGTGTGTGTGTGTGTGTGTGTGTGTGT
>JASSRZ010000074.1:483178-497147 GCA_032164315.1 Malacoctenus gilli
TGTGTGTGTGTGTGTGTGTGTGTGTGTGTGTGTGTGTGTGTGTGTGTGTGTGTGTGTGTGGTCTTCTGTTCCCAAAGTACTCCCAGGCTGACCTAACCAGCCGATGTTCAGCCAAACATCTAAAATATCACTCTCTCACCGCTTCCTGCTCTTTCTAGACATGCGCTTTTGCTTTATTCACTCATATCGCTCTGTATCATTGCCTCCAGGTTCTTTTTTCCTCTTCGCACCACTGACTTTGTGGGAAGTGGAGCGCCGAGGCAAAGTAAACGAGGGAGGGGGGCCTCCAAGCATACGTCTTTGTGCACATAAAGAGACACATACACACGAATGCAGACAATGAAATCTCTTCTTTTTTTCCTCTTCCTCCTCCCTCTGTTTACGAGGAAAAGATGTGAGAGCAGTTAGGAAAAATCCAGTATTTCATTCTACTGCTGTCGCACAGGGACAGACAAGTGTAAGAAGTGCCGGCGACCGTTTTTCACTTCACGACTTCACTTTGTGGGTCTCAGTCTTTGTCCCGTGCTGAAAAAGATGAGGTTAGACTTCTTAACCTCACACAGGTTTGTGTGGACAAGCATGCTCAATCGGAAAAAACAAAACCATCCCCTTTCTCAGTTAGTACAGTCACAAGCTGACTCCCGTCTCTCTGGGTTGAGCGTATTAAGGCAGGGCATCATGATCACATGATCACTGCATGGGAAGGGAAACTCGCAGGGAGTGAAAACTCGCCGACTTTTTCTGTAGTCCTTGTCCTCTTTTTTATACACCGACATTGTATGTTTCACAGTGCAAAAAGTTGACGGTGTACATTGGAGTGGCTGCACTGACTCCATCATTCCCAAATGCTGGAGGGTAAACCATGCTTTCAGAAAACACAGCTGCAAAAAAATTGACGGATGTAGGACTGTCGACTCCCAAACATTTAACTTGAAAGAGCGGATGTGTCCCCCGGACAGATGACCGCACTGGACCCGACCCAATGCCATCGGACGTGACCTGGCGTGGCCAGAAATCGACCAGAATCGACAGGCGTCATCCTTAAACTGCTACAAACGGGCCCGTGAAATACTACATGGATCAGTGAAGAACTGCAGTCTGTAGACTGCTCACAAGCGTGCTCCGGCCATTGAGACAGAAAAGTATATCAGTTGCTCATGAGGTAACAAGTTGGCAGACAATCAAAAGAACTCAATCAAAGTTGAAAAACTACAGTGTGAGCATGTTCACAAGAAAATCTCTCCAGATGCATGAGTGGATTCAACAATAAACATTGACTACATAGTACTTGTACGAGTATTACATACCAGGACAAGTAATATTTATTTATTTATTTATTTATTTATTTATTTATTTATTTATTTAACTATATTTCGTCATATAGAACAAACGTGACTTTCAAAGTAAAGGCGCATCCTTGAGGTTTACGGCAACAGTTCCAGACTACTCTAGGCGCTGGCGTATGAAATGTAGGAGCAGCCACAAACACAAACAGAGAGCACCCTAATAAATGAGCAGAAACAAGAGAATTTATTGTCATTAGCCGGGAAGAAACAAAGTTGGGAGATTTATTCACTCCGACACAAATGAGTCGGGAGTCGGCCTCATTTGAAAATACGCCGTGCGGTTATTTCCTCATCGAAAATGTGCAGAAAAATTCAATTAATGTTGGATTCGGTTTGTGTCGGACCGTTTGGATTATTAATGAGAGTCCATGCTGAGCAATGTGCGTGTAAAATTACGTGCAGGAACTGCTGATGCAAGAACGTGTCGTGTTCCCAGCCTGGTTTTTTGAGGAATCAGGAGAAAGATGCAAAAGTGGGCACTTCTGATCAAAGCGCTCGGCGGTCCCACCACCACGTTATTTGCGTCCTGTCACACCCTTGTGGAACAACTTGCACGTCTGGGTATAGCCCTTCTGGGTGTAGTTGCTGTTTGGATGCGACAGCGCTCTGGGATGCGTGCTGCTGTTAGTGTTTCTGCCAGGGGTGATTTTTTTCGCAGACAGATGTGTTCTAAATGGACAAAGTTGGTGAATCGACTTTGTTTTGTGTGAACCCAGCTGTGTTCATAAAACAAAAATCATTTATTCATCATTCATTCAAACTACTATATTTTCCGCACTATAACTCGCACCTGATTGTAAGGTGCACCTTCAATGAATGGCGTATTTTAAAACTTTGTTCATATATAAGGTGCACCACATTATAAGGCACATAGGATAGATGCTATAGTAGAGGCTGGGGTTACTTTATGCATCAACTAGATGGAGCTGCGCTAAAGGGAATGTCAACAAAATAGTCAGATAGGTCAATCAAACTTTATTAATAGACTACAAACCAGCGTTCTGACAACTCCGTTCACTCCCAAAACAGTCTTCTTTACTTGGCGCAGGTCATCTTGTTGCGTCCTCCACTTCCGCACCTTTGTTTTGTTAATGCTAAATTCTCTCGCTGCTGCTCTATCCCTGTGTTCTACTGCGTGAATGATCACCTTGAGTTTAAACTGCTCATCCCCTGGCTGGCCATGGGCGGTGGCGGTGGTGGCTCCTCGCCGCCGCGCTCACGCTGCAGAGGAGCTACCCGCTCTCCATCGTCGCCGCGATCACACTCGCGCTGGTCGAAGCGCCGCGCACTTGAAGTTGGCGGCTGCTTATCGGCGGCTGCTTGCGAGACCTGTCATGGCCCAATATTGGTCCATATGTAAGGCGCCCCAGATTATAAGGCGCACTGTCAGCTTTTGAGAAAATTGGAGGTTTTTAGGTGCGCCTTATAGTGCGGAAAATACCCTACTGTATATATAATGACAATTGAAGAATAGTGATGGATAAAACTGATTGAGTCAATAAAAATCCATATAACTTTAGAAACACATAAACTTGCTCTCACGGCAGGGATGAGGATGTAAAAAGGGGTTAAAATGAGTACTACTGCGACCTTTCAGCACTCTATATTTATTTATTTGTTGTTTTTGGCAACAAATTTATGACAAAAAACTAAATTTAAGAAGAATTTCCATGAAACATCTCCACCCGGACCACAGGTCTGCAATCTGCGAGCCAAATCTAGCTCCTCACCCTCAATTCACATGTAAATGAAACACAAAACTACAGATTTTGGATACAGAATCGATAGTCAACCTACATCTAAAACTCTTTTGAGCCACGTTGTTTGTGACCCCAGAAAAAACCCCAACGCTTAACACTGGATGAGCAAAAAGCTGTCAGAGAAAAGCACAGTTATGCTGTTCAATCGACAACAACAAATGTACCTGGAAACATCGCAGCATAACACATGTAAACACAAGCAAATATGCCCTTCGGCCTGCTGCATCTTGAACATACTGTTAAAGATGGTCGTCTGCAGGGACCAGGTGGCGTTCTGCTCAAACAGAGGGTCGATTATCCAGTTCTACTCCTGCAATTCTTTACATACAATATAAAACGAGTTGAGGATGGCTGACGGTCACAGCGTCTGACTCCGCCTCCGTGGAAGCGCATATCGAACTGGCTTCGCACACCAATGGCGGAGACGGATGACGCTGTGGGAGAGAGAACTTGGGTGCATCCTTTGCCTCTCTGTTGCCACGGCATCGACTGTTTTTTTTTTTTGTTCGGGAATTACTGCATAGCTGCTGCTGAACCGCAAATGCATCATCTCTTGCTTTGACCCTTCTTCATCGAGCTGAACATGCAACTAAAAGTTTGAGTCAAGCCAGTAATTCGACTTTTTCTAACTGTATATGCAGACTGAAGGTTTACGTTCCCAGCACTTTCCTCCTCCCTGCCTGCCGCGATTATTCCAGTGAAAGTTTGGACACTTGAATGCATCCTTTCTCTCGTCGTCCCTCGCCACCTCCAACCCGGCTGGCCTGAACACCCCCCCCCTCCCCACGTCTCCTTTTCATCCTGAACATGGATCATAGATCCAGTTTTCAGACAAAAAAACAATGTTGTGTGAGTTCCAATTGTGATAAGTGGAGGTAATGAAATTGAATGAAAACAACATGGAGTCAGTGATATGTGAAGGGACTTCGGTTCATGTTGGTCGGGGGGGATAGAAACAAACGGAGCTAACACTTCTGGGACACAGCTCCTTACTTATTGGTCCCGGCTCAGGTGTTGCGTGGAGGCGACAGAGGGAAAAGCTCCGACGCTGACCATTATAAAGTCAGAAGGTCTGAATGCTGAATATTTATGCTTTCAGTCAGTGTCTCCCACCCCATTGTGGCAGGAAAGGGGGGGAAATGCCAAAAAACGGCCGAGTGGTTGTGAGGCTTCGCCTGCCTGGAAGTTATCAGAAATAAATTTGCACAAGTCAAAGAGAATAATAAGACACTCTCTTGGATCCGGAGCGGCCCTGAAATACTACCAATTGCTTTTATCATGAAGACTCCTACGTTTGTGAGTGTGGGGGAGCGTGTCCGTCTATGATTGGCTTTGCTGTAATGTTGTGGCAAACGAGAGGTCCGACAAGTGGTGGTGGTGTTGGGGGGGCTACTCACGATCACAAAGATCCTCAAAGATTCCTACCAGGTTGCACCAAACACTTGACAAAATGGTTGCTAAAGTATTAATTTGACTGTTCATCTTTGATTGCTGCCTGAACATCTTCACCTTGTCTTCAGAGAAGCCGCAAACTGGCTCAACCTTGACCTGAGACGCCGCTGTTGCTGTGCTGAGAAGCACTTTAGCAGTTTGGCCCCACCAATATGACGCCATCGTACAAAAGACTCTCTTTGCCGCCATTGTTTTCCCTCCTTGTTATGTGCTCCCGCTGTTTTTCACCACATCCTTGACTGTGGGATGGATCTTGTCTCGTGTGTTTGATGACTTCCTTCAGCAACACTTTTCACGCTGTGTTGTCACATTTCAGCACTTCTTCTCAGGACTGAACGACACTGTAATTCTCAAACATCTTTGCTCGTGTTGTCACTCAAGCTTTTGTCTTTTTTTCCGGGCACAAGACAGCGGATCAATTTCCTTGCAGGCAGAGCAATTTACTCCACAGTATTCAGAATCTTAGTAAATCAGACCCTGTCATCCATAACAGTTTACATGTTGTACGCACTGTTGACCTCGCCTCAGGTTATTCGTGGTGGCCGCAACTAACTCCTGATTCAGCCCCTTTATTTACCTCCATTACAGGAAGATAAAGAATCACTTATTCCATATTAAAAGCCTTCAGGTGACTCAAAGGACATAATCCCTTCCTTTCCTCGAGCGCCTTTAATGGGAGACATCGACTGCATTTACATGCGCCCAATTACTCTTAGAAGCCTGTTACAACAGAAGGGAGATAAGCGCTGCAGCGGAGATCCATTAGCTTGCCAGCGAATGTAAATATGGACATCGCTTGATCCTCAGTCGTACAAATACTGCATGAAGACCCAGTGTTGGAAAGCAGTCTCTTTTCTCTTTTTTTATTTAGGATGGATGGGATCCATTTATTTGTTGAAGGTGCATGTCAGAGTGAGATCCGCCGCCGCGTGTTTCTTGAAGATGAAGTGCGATGTCTGTTAAAGACTTATTTACCGCCGTCACTGGTGCGAGCATATGCTGATCAAAGCCAGTGTTGGAACGTGCGATGTTCCCTTAGATGTGTCTCGAAAAAAATGAAGATATATATATTTATATGCAGATGGTAGGAGGTTGAAATGGTGCTATGACTCTGTGCTAGGTGTGAAAGAAAGGTGTTTACTGCTGCGTATAATTAAACACTCATTGCGGGTGAAATGTGCATCTCGCTGCTGAGATGGAAGCTGCTTTTTTTCTGATTTAAATCTTTCACCCTTGGACTTCGCTGCACACCTTTCTTCCTTCCCTCTTTGTGAACAACAGCAGCAGGCTGAATGCAGCGTTTTCCCTGCCTCATGGTGCTTTCAGGGTGGAGACGTTGTAGTTTTGTTCTTTCATCGGCAGCCTGAGTGTGAGAATTCCTGTTCGTAGCCATATTTCTGCAAGACCACGAGGCGGAGAGAAAACACAAACGAGTCAGATAGGAATGTCACGCGTCTCGTTGGACACACAGAAAAAGATTAATCTGGACAGAAACGAGTGTTTGGGTGGACTTCTAACAGGCAGTCGACTGTCAAACAAAGTATGACGTTTAGATCTGCAGGGCGCGCATACATCCACTCCGCCACACAATAGCAATGTACCCCGCGCTACTTGCTGGAACTACTATTGTCATTGGGATGATGCATAGCTGCTCGTAGAACTCAAGAAAAAGCCTGACAACACCTGGCAACAATGAGTCCTCGAGTTAGCTAATGCAACCAAAGCAGTCTTAACCCTTTAATTACACATCAGGGCTTCATATGTTTAGCAAACTACAAGAAATTGTTACCAATAGCAATTCCAAATAGAGGAATTTCCCCTTGCAGGTAGATTTCAAGTTGATTTTTTTTTACTTTCGGTTTGAACAAAACTTTCAAATCTTAGATTAAAGTCAAAAAAAGAGAAGAGCTGCAGCTTCGGGACACCACATCACCACTCCAGCTGATGTTGTTTTAGACTTCATTCACACTGATCCTTGTTGCCAGGTTGAGGGATTAGTCAGACTAATGCACGTTGGAGAAATAATGGAAAACAGAAGAAACAACAGTATTTAAAGAGTGATCAGTGAAGGGCTGAAGGGGGCCCGGTGTTAAAAGTGTGAGCTGATCTATTAGCCGTCTGCTCACTCGCATAGTTTTGCCCCGCACCCAGGAGGAAAGAGGACGCCAAAAAACCTGTGCGGCCCAGCCTGCACATGCCCCGCTAGACGCCAAGGCAATCAGCTTGGAGCGGAAAAAGGCAACATAAAAAAGACAAGTTTCTTTTCAAACGGCGAGGATGACGCCGAGACTTATTGACAGCGTCTCCGCTGAAAGCAGAAGGCGAGGTCGGACCGAGGCAGGGAGAGGAGCGCGGATAACACTTAGTGCTTTTTACTTTGGGACCAAATAGGCAATTCTCCGCAACACCAGAACCAATCAATGAACCGCTGTAAGAAAGGAAGAATGGAGGACTAACAGAAGGAGGGAGTGGGGGGGGGGCATATTTCTCCACATGACAATCAATGGCAGCGTATGGAAAGAAGGGGCTGAAGGGAAGGAGGAGAGACAAAAGGAGACCCTGGCGATGTGAGGATGAATAATGGCATTTAAATGGACTGAGATGAAGAGGTAAAGGGTCAAACTGTAAGTGGATGTGTGAGGAGCGCAGGAAAAAAAAAACGTAGAGCGAGAGGAGAGACTCGGTCATTGATCAGGCTAATGAACCTCAGGCGAGTTGCGAGTGGCTGCGATTTAAGCCTCAAACACACAGTTCACGTTGGCGGCTGATTGCGGAATGGAGTCACTTAAGTAAATCAAAACGTTGACGCGGGCTCCATACAAAGAGACGGGCGAGACAGAGGAGAGGAGGAGATGGAGTGGAAGGGAGTTCGAGGGAGGGATAAAAGACAAGAAAAAGTGACTGTGTGTGTCTGTGTGCGTGAAACAGTCGGTGCTCTGGTCTGAAATTAATCACAGATCGGGGGGGGGGGGTATTTAAAAATGATATACTCCAACACTGTCATCTGGCTTTGACTGAATCTGTATTTCATGTGCGAATCGAAGTTTGATGTCCTCAACGTTGAAACTAAGCTCTCATTACTCTGCTGCTTTTTTTTCTTTTTTTTGGGCCAAGCTCTTATTCCAGAGATTTGGGGGGCTTATTTGCAAAAAACACAGGCCTTTCTCCAACTCTGGGCCATTTTCTCCGATGCATTCGGTCAACCTCCTCTTTGAGTCGGTGACAGCTCGTCTGGTGACACCCTGGAGTGACTGACTGGAGAGGTGTGGAGTGTAGAAAGCATGAGAAGGAGTCTTTACAGTTCATTAGAAGTCGTTGCGCAAAAAGAAAAGGCATCAAGTCAAGTCTGCAGTTATCAGACTTTAATTCCCAAACAAAAAAAAACATTCCAGACCTGCAAACAGACCTTTTATTTTGAAGGCTCCTGCTTTTGTAGGTTTTTTTGCCAGAGGGTGTGTTTGCTTAGACTTGAGCTTGACAAGCTTCCATCGCATATGGCCAGTTTCCAAAAACACCATCATTGCTTTAACCAACAGGGACACAAAATGTTACTGTGTGACAGCGTTCGAAAGGAGGAAAATAAGCATCTGCTAACACATGCTAAGTCATGCTAATGAGTCTTGCTAACCAAGTAACTTACTCAGGAAAACGGCAGTGCTGACTCAGCACTTGAGCCTAGTTGGTTATCCATGTAACCCTGCGGTTAACGATGCGTCTCCGCGGTCTTCTACCAGCCTTCATTTCACACTAAGGTGCCGTGATGTACAGAGGTAGACGGAGGAATTGACATGCAGGGGAAGCAAAAGTGACAATTGTATTACCGCACGAGAAAAAAAACAAGCCATCACCCCCTTGCTCCAGCCGCAGCCTCCGATCTTTCACGGAGCGAACCTGAGCATCTGCCTTTTCTCAAGCCCGCGGATGGAATAACACCAAAGAGCAGTCCCACACAAATGAACACACTGTGTTTCTCCGCTTACATCCCACATGCATTCTGGATTTTTCCAGACGCACGTCTGATACGGCGTTTTTTTTCCTGCATTGCGTCCATGTGTTCCTCTGCTCCCAGCATTTTTAGTAACACCTCCCTCCCGAGAAACAATTGGCTCGGCTTCCATCGCGTAGATTAGTGTGATATAACCACCGACTGGGGCCCCCAAGGTCGCCAATTTCCACACATCTGCTTCATAAGCAGACAGCTTATGGAGGTTTACCCGCAGTGCGCAGCAGTTAGGGCATAACTGGCTTTTACGCTGCGCTTAACCACCTTGACAGCGCGCGCGCCGGTTGAAATATCATTTAGCCCGAACGAGTGAACGCGCGTTGCCGGCTTTCGGAGTCCGTTTCCACATTTGTCCCATCAGTGCATCAGCCGGCAATCCTTTGTGTCCGCGGTTTGTATGGAAAGGCTGTTCTCATCTGTCTAGAAAAGCAACAACAAAAAAAGAAAGAACCTGACTGGATGCGATGAAAAATTAAATACAATGGGTCAAAACAAACCTGCCAACGCATATCAAAAAGGATGCGCAGCCATCGCCGCAGGCGGGTCTCCTTGGTTTTTTGTTGTTTTTTCTTTGTTTAACAGTGTGTTATATTGTTCCAAAACTTTTTTTTGTATAAATTATACCTTAAATTTTCAGAGTGACAAGATGAGGTAACTCGAAACTCCATTTGTCAACTCTGCGGAAGCGTGTTTTCACGAGTGCCTCTCAGCAAAAAATCTATTGTTGTGTAAATTCACAAAGGACATTGTCTTCCTTCTATTTCTTGTTTATTGTGTTGGCTTGCCAACAAATCTTTTCTTGTAATTGGCAACATTAGTTATTTCCTGCTGAAAAGACCCTTTTCTACCAATAAAAGATGGAAATGCAGCATTTTTGTTCAGCATCCACGAACAATAACAACCTGAAAGGACAACACAATGCCAAGAAAATAGCTTCATCCAGAAGATGTTGTTTTTAGCCTACAGAGTTGTTGTCCAGCGTCCAGTCCGTCCCAAGACGAGAGGTTTGAGGACACTTTCAGTATGTGCTGAAATGTTTCGAGCCTGTGCAGTTGTTGTCCAGTGTCCAGTCTGTCCAAGACGAAAGGTTTGAGGACATTTCCAGTGTGTGCTGAAATGTTTGGAGTCAGAGGTGTCTGCTGTTATCTTTTTGGGGGAGCTCTGACCTGAAATGACCCCCACCTGTGAACTTTTCTACCAGAGCGGGAGCGATCTTACTCCCACCACTTGATTAAAGAGGTATGTGTCACGTCTTGATCTCTCCCGTCAGTGCTTCACTGTGTTCAGGCACGAGCGTTTTCCACATTTCAGATAAAGTGAGCAGCTGCATGGGTGTTACAAGCCAGACTACGCTGATATGGACAGATCTCTCAACAGCCTCTTCCATTAAAAAAAATGTGTGCGTTGATCCAGCAACGCAACATTCAACTCAAAGCGATCGCAACAAAGCAGACAAATTCAGGCAACTGGATGTGCTTGGAAGACACGCGGTAACATTTCCCCCCTCCCCATTTGTACAGATCCCTTTTTCAACCCCATTCCGCTGGTGGAGTATCTCGCCGCCTCGTGGACTTTGTTAGTTTCCAAGGACTCAATTGTAGCACGCCGCTTTGGCGATGCGTTTCATCTGATAGTTGTGCCAGTCAAGCCAATTTGAGTCTGAGAAGAGTGCTGGGCAAGCAGAAAAAAAAAGCTAAAGCGATGGAGATATGAGAACAACGAGTTGGACATGGATTCAAAAAACCCTGCTGGCTGGGAGGACAAAGGAAAAAAAAAGAAAGAGTGAGAGGGAGAGAGAGAGAGATGGCAGATGAAAGAGTAAAATGGCCAAAGCAAAGGAAGACCAGTGGCTTAGGCGAACACAGTCTTCCCTATTAATGACTTGGCCAGAACGAGAGAGTTAAAGAATTGATAGAGGGAGAGAGAGAAAAAAAAATAAAAAAAGGAGCAGGAGGGGCACGGAGAGCTGACTTGGCAGGAGAAAATGAATGTGAGAACGAAGGGTGAGCGAGACAGAGAAGCTATGGAGGGTGGATGAGGGGTCAGTGCGCTGGTGCTACAATAAGGAGGGGAGAAAAATGTGGAGGACTGATGAGAGGCTCTGAAAAGGCTGCAGCTGCCGCTACTAAAGGAGTGGGTGCGAGGAGAGGACATGGAAAAAAATGAGAGGAGGTCAGATGGAGAGGGTGGAGGAGTTGGTGGGAAAAGATTGAGATATGAAGGTGGAGGGAGGGAGAATTTCAAAAAGTGACAAATTCCGCCTTGTCAAAGTTCAACGGGAAGAAGTGGACAGGAAGGACTGAGAGACGTTCGTTCCTCTGTGTGTTCCAGCCGCCTCTTTCTGCATTGCTCTGTCTGTTTCAGCGTCTCTCCCCCGCCGACTCTTCTCCAGTAAATGAGCTCTATTGGCACCGGCGCCAGTTAGCCACATTATCGAGGCGGTGCAGTGCCTGATAGCATGAGAGTAAAAACAATTAAGGGTCTCTAATCTGAGTGGGATCATAACGCGGGCTTTGGTTGTCACAGAGCGAGCCATGGTGGAGTGAGTGCAGGCGCGGGGGGGGGGGGGGGGTGCTGGAAGTGCAACAGGGACTGGTGTCATTTTTTTTGGAAGACTCGAGGTGAGCGTTTCAGACACCAGCCGTGGTTTTTGTGTTTCAGCAGCGCTCTCGGTCAGAGTTTGCACCATTCCTAGTGTTTGTGGTCACTTGCAGGACTGAACTGCGTTTGACCCTCGCAGATGTTCGCAGGAGTGGGGTTTCGTTTGTCAGCTGGACTTTCAAACTAACTTGAAAACACTTCAGTTCAATGCCAGTGGGTTGCGATATGCAACAATGTGCACTTTCAGTGCTGGCAACCACTGCTGCCAAGCACGCAGTCTTAGAAAAGTGTTAATAAACAAGAAGAAGCTTCTGTTACTAATGAGTACAGCTGTGATTTTACCATTATAATCAAAGTTGGGGTCACTACACAGGAGTTGGATCCAAAACCTAACAGCAGATGGCAGCAAATACCATCAGCTTTCAGCTAGTTAGCTACCTTACAGCTAAGTAAGTTATTGAATGAGTAACAAAGTTTCCATTCAAATTCTACAGGACTTCAAGAACACACAATGCAGACAGGATTCCTTTAGTTTGACTCCCTGACGTAAATAGGAGCTTCGTTGTGACGGAGGTGACTTGATATTTCTCCCTCAACTGTTCCCCGACTACTTTAAATACCGTAACGTATCAGAAGCCTCTACTTAAACGACCAACCACAAATAGGCAGTGTTTGCATCCATCCTCAGCGACTGGTTCTCTGCTCGTCATTATGTCAGGGAACAGAAAGTGAAGCTGCCCATTGATGCCCCACCAGGCCCCAGACACAGCCCCCTGATAACGGGATCTAAAATCATGAGACAAATCCTGATTAAAGTCCAAACTATACAGTGATTTTAAAAAATTTGAGTGCTTTCACAGAATCTGTGATCACATTTGTTCGAAGTAGAATTTCGTTTCTTAGCTGCAAAACATCCAAGTTGTGATAAATCAAGCATTTTTCAAGAGCTACTGAAGCTGTTTAAAGGGAATAAAAAGTTCCTTTGAAGGCGGCTCGGTTTTCTAACTGCAGAATCAAGTTAAAATTCACTTCACTACACAGGGGTGATACATTCTCGTCCATTTTTTTGCAGGATATTAAATGAAGGCAAAGTGTGTCAGTGTCCTTTCAAACGATTCATCCTTTAGAAGAAATGCACCGGACTGGCATAAGAAGCAGCCACTAATGTTTGGCCCCACTCAGAAGATACTGGTGAGGTCACGTCATTGGCCTGGGCAATACGTCCGCCAGTGCATCAGTTTGGAGGAAAAAAATGGCATGACGATCTGAGAGCGCATCTGCACTGAAGATCTTGGCTTCTGAGTTGAGTCGGCACTCCAGATTTCCAACCTCTGTTCCAGCCAAACCATCTCACCGGCTTGGCTTTGTAGGAAAAAAAGGCAAACAGACAGATAAGCCCGATAAGTGTTATTTTTCATTCCCACACTTGGAGGACTCGAGTTTCCCAGCTCATTAATTATGGATACTTTTCTGCGGGAACATAGGAAAGAGACAACAGTCGAACCCAAAAACTCCAGACGCCCCCCCTTTGAATCCCATCCTGACGGAGGGGAAGCAAAAACAAAACAGATCGTCCTGCAGATTCAGTCCGACTGTGTCACTTCTCCAAACCGGTTTGGCTTGAATTGTTCCAGTGTTGAATTAAAAGTGATCCTTTTAGGATCTGTCGGAGACTACAGAATAAAGCAGTCACCACTAGATTTTTCCGGCCCAAGGATGTTAAAACCTGACTAAAAACAACAACTTGTTTATCAGTCTTTGGGACTCCTTGCTCTTACTGTTGCTGGGCTCTGATGTCTGACGTCACCCAACAGTGACACGCTGGTGCGTCGGTGGAATGGGCAGCAAGAGGAACTCGGGGTCACCGCTGAACACTCCGCGTTTGGAGCGTAAAGCTGAACAAGATGTCCCATTCTTTGGAAAGTGATAGCATTTAACAGAGATGAATGAATCACGTTAAAGTCTTTTGCAACTTGGCAGACACGCCCACTTTCAGCTCCTTGCACAACAGCTGAGGCCTTTCATGGTAAAATGAAGGTCAATTAGCTGGTTCAGACTTAAGAAGAGGTTGTCAATTTTCTCCTTCAAATCAGTTATTGATTCACATCACAGTGGGTTCAAAGGTTTTGGCTTGCTTCGGTCCAAACATGAACTCAAAGGCACGCTTTTTCAGTTTCAATAGCGAGTTTCTCGCCAACCAAAAAACCCATTTGACTGTCAGAAAAAACACCAGAATAAAAGGTTTTTTTTTTTTTCTTTGAGTGCTTCAATGTATGGTGAAGGTTTACAGAGAGCCGCGGCAGGGCTTTAGTGAAGGTTTCAGGAACTGTTTACGTCTCAGAAGGATGATTGTGATGCTAATGCTCCTCTGTTTGAATAGGCTGGAGTGATCAGATTGTCAGTCATGGCCTGACCCGTTGTTGTTCAAACACTGTGACTTGTTGCTGTTCCTTTGTCCACCCCCACCCCCCTTCCTTCACCCAAAATGTTTCTATCCCACCATTGTGTCCGCTCCCCTTTTTTCTCTCTTCAGCTTTCAACTTTGCCTTAATGCTTCCACATGTGTCGCATTGTGTTTTTCTCGCACCGGGTTTTTTTTTTTTTCCTTTCAAAGGTTGATGCGTGTTGTCGGATGCAGCGACCGCTAAAACGCCAATTTTACGGCACAGAAATTCAGGACCAGGTATTACTGGGGGTTAGGAAAAGGAGCGGGGTGTGAGCGCGTCATCGAAACACACATACACACACACACACACACACACACACACACACACACACACACACACACACACACACACACACACACA
>JASSRZ010000074.1:512576-523046 GCA_032164315.1 Malacoctenus gilli
GTGTGTGTGTGTGTGTGTGTGTGTGTGTGTGTGTGTGTGTGTGTGTGTGTGTGTGTGTGTGTGTGTGTGAGGGTCTGTTACTATTAGCGGCTGGCCAGATTAGTTATGGTTGACAACATGCTCCTCTCAGCTAAGCACGCTGTGGTTACAGTC
The DNA here is from genome assembly GCA_032164315.1 of Malacoctenus gilli. Lineage (NCBI taxonomy): Eukaryota > Metazoa > Chordata > Actinopteri > Blenniiformes > Labrisomidae > Malacoctenus > Malacoctenus gilli. The sequence continues at coordinate 512,730 of JASSRZ010000074.1, forward strand.
ATTTTACACTCGATTATCCTTGCCCTGTCTGTCGGCTGTAATTGACTTGCACTTAAATACTCATAAACCACATATACCCTACTTAGCCACTATCTGCTTTGGACATGTTCCCACGGACTCCAAACGTCCCTCAGAAATCCGGTCTTCACAACAAACCACCAGCTGCTGCAAGCACTACGGCTCTCTGCAATGGTTCAAGCTCTGTTGAATGTAAAGCTGGACCTTTTAAAGTTGTTTCCTGCAAATTAGGCTGTCTGCAGCGATCCACCAGGCTCTCAGCTGGGCCCATCGGAGTTTTACAACTGATTCCAGTGGACCAGAATGGTGCGAAGCCCTGACTTTTACTGCAGCTCTGACCTTTTCATCATAAATGGCGACTGAGAAAAAAGTGCAGTGTAAAGACAGAGGGCAGGTTTGTTCGTGGGAAGATGGCAACGTTACAAGTAGCTCAAGTGACGGGATGGCGAGCAAGCGAGAAGAACCACGCTCAGACTTTTTCAAAATAAAAGGCCGACCTTTGAATGGAAATTCAAAGCCAAAATCCTTCATTCCTGGAAGTAAAACAAACAAATCACCAAAAAACTTTCACGGAAATGTCAGCAAGGTTACATTTCAGTGTCATTTTGTACAAGAAAAAAACAAACTTATCCGTCATGTGAAATTAATTGAAAGTAAATAATGATGAAAATTAGTCAGCACAAAATTAGTTTGATTCAATTTATGAAATGCTGATCGAACATTTTCTATTTTGATTTTGCTCCAAGGCTGCACCTCATTAAATCCAGTGACTTTTTTTGTTGACTCGACACAATTTGACAAATTGTAAGTAAACCAATAATTTTCTGCGTCTTACAAAGCTTCCCATTAAGTCGTTTCATGTTCCCATCTCCACCTTTAGCTTAGCAACCATTATCCCTGAACCTAAACAATCAACCACGAACAAGCTATTTACTTAATTTTCTTTTGTTTCAATAGTAACGCCAATGATACATGTTAAAAAAACAAAACAAATGAAAAGTGAAACTTTCAAGCAAAAAAACCCTACAAATGAAAATGGAAATCAATCAGGTTTCTGCCTATTTTTTTAGATCTGAGATTAAATAAATAGAACCATACAAACAATAACTGTGTCATCTTTGTTTGTTGTTTTGTTGTCATTGTCAACATTGATAATTTGTTCAATTAATTTGAGGTGTGTCTTGAGATCGACATTCGTCCTGTCCTCCTCAGAACTGAGCAGCCATTGAATTATTCTCTTCTTATTGGAATTGAATAAATAGTGTTTGTAAAGTGTGATAATGGCTCAAACCTGTGTGGAAACGCAGACGGCTCAGTCTCAGTGGCTGCACTTCTCCTGTGGTGTGTTTTAGGACAACCATTCTGGGAAACCAATGCCCATCTCTGAGATGACGGGGCTGCTGGTCTCCTTGGTGATATCCTCACCGAGTCCAAGTCCCCCCTGTAATTTCAGACCCGCGTGAACCGTTTGTTCCTGTCGCTAGTACAAAATCACGCAGGAAGACAGCGGCCAAGTTATTCACTCTGCACGTTTCGGCGTCGCTGCGCACCTCTGTGTTTTGGGGTCGCGCTACTGGCTGACGGGTTGGTCGGTTCCGGTTCCCCTCACAGCTGTGTTTTTGGTCGCGCTGCGCCGGTTTGTTGCCACTGAGATTTTGCAGCTTTGACAGGCCAGGATAATAACAGCCTCATAATTAGATGATATGAAATCATGTTGAGTGTCTTCTGTTCGTTTCCTCGAGGGAAGCAATTCTTGTCAGGTTGTATTAGCATTGGTTTGTTTTTAATTGGGCGGATGTTCGTGACAGTTCTTTTGTTCTTGCATGTTTTTTTCCTCTTCCGATTTTTGGGGACTGACCGTGTGTGTCTGTGTGTGCGTGCGTGCGTGCGTGCGTGCGTGCGTGCGTGCGTGCGTGTGTGTGTTGGGAGGAGGATAAAAAGATGCAGTGTCCCAACGGTGGCCTTTCGCGCCCAATCTTTAAAGTAAGTGGAATAAAACAAGGGTATTTTTCATTCACTCTCCACTGAGACATGCTGGGCAGCTGTGGTAAATAATGTCCTGCGTGAACACATCACGGCACAAACAGACACCCCCCTTCTTTGCCCTCCTCCCTCCTCCCCCTTCCTCACATCAGTGCCAGTTCAGACCATCAGCACGCACGGCAGTGCAGGTGCAAAGTCTGTATTTTTTTTTATATATCTCCATCCAACAAGCAGCACTACATAATAATGTCACTTATTAAATCGGAATAGAAGGGGGAGGGGGTGTCTCTGGGTTCACGAGTGGGCGAGGGTGTGCATTACTGCAATTGCTGACTTTACCACATTTCAGCTGTTTGTCTAATATAATAGGAATTGTCTGCTTTTGTGCGCGTGTGCTCAAAAATGTCAATGTGTGGCAAGCCGGAAGAGAGAGAGAGAGAGAGAGAGAGAGAGAGAGAGAGAGAGAGAGAGAGAGAGAGAGAGGGAGAGAGAGGGAGAGGGAGAGGGAGAGAGAGGGAGAAATAAATAAATAAATAAATAAAAGAAGAGAGAGAAGAGTAAATTTACAGGACTTGCTGACTGGATAGAAAAAAAAGTTATTTGAAGCTTGGTCATGGACAGCTTCGGAGTGGTTTAATACACCGACTCTGCGTGTAGCCCTGCTGAGACTTTGCTGGGTTACATATATTACACATCCGGCAGGTATATCTGCTTCCATGGATCATGGCGGTGTCCTGTTTAATAAGCTGAGCATGTTTTCTGGTGGAATCCTGGAAATCTATCATAAACCACCGACAGAAACAGGAAAAAAGATTGCTGAAATGTTCCTTTAGTTTTTCACTTTTTAATTTTGTTTTCTTTTTTAACACTGTACAGACTCTAGTTCTGAACTAATTATTTGGATAGTTCCTAGTCACATTGGCTCTTGTCACAAAAGTTCCATTCATCAGTTTATTTTTTTCTCAGGCTGATTTGGTACTTTTCTGTCGAAATGACTGGACCTGCACATGACCACTGCCAGTGGAATGTAATGCGCACACAGCTGCTGAGCACCTCTTGTATGGCGCTCGTGCTCGCCCTCCTGTAGGCGCTCGAATCGAATCCTCCCCCATGCGATGTTTTTCTTTATAAATTACAAAACTGGGACCAACTTCTTACCGCAGAACAATGGCGCACGTCCATGTCAGTTTGCTGCCTCTTCACCTTGCCTCTCTGCTCTGAAAAACAAAAAACAAACTGGGAACCCCGAACAAATAAACTAGCAAACGCCTCCACTTGGCCACCGTCCCCTGAAGGTGCAGCCAGAAGGGTCAGCGTAGCGCTCGCCTGTGCGGTTAGCCTGGAACACCAGCGTTCCTCTGAGACTGACTAAACGCTACAGCTTTCAGGAGCAGCCGCGGGTGCGATAACTATTGCAACGGAGATATTGACATTCCCCTTGATCGTTTATATGCTGAGTGGTTTCCTGGCGACACGCTCCCACCCACACCTCTGACGGCACAAGGAGGATCACGCCTGCTGCATTGCCGAGCGCTGCAGTGCATCTAAACCACCGTTCACCCACTGAACTTCTTCCCTGCATCCAGCAGCAGCTTGCAGTCGAGCACTACAAGGTAATCACACTCCGGCTACCCCAGATGAGAGCTGACACCGGGGGAAGTAGAACTCCCAAAGTCCTGCTACCTCTAAGCGGAGCGTCCAGGTCTGACCGTCAGGGACGCACCCCGCCGCGCAGAACCGGGACGAGACGGCACGCAACTGTTTGGCTCCGAGGAGCCCAACTGAGAACCACTCAAGTGTTTTTACTCAGTCACAGCGTTCCTCTTCAAGTGAAAATTTGCACTCATGGATTTTTTTTATGCGACCTTTAGCTGCTGATCATCACATTAAGTGGATACTTGTTACAGTGCTGGAAGAGATGCATAATCCTCCAAAAGATTTATGTCACGTTGATGAATCTGTGGAGTAAAAAAAAACAAACACATTTTCCATCAGCTACGAAAATCAAAAGTACTCCACTAAAAAGTAGGAGAGATCCAAGAATATCGTTCTCCTTCATAGTTTCATTTAGATGGCACACTAGTCTGCAAAGATGCTCTTCTCTTACACTGATGTCACACCTCCCATTACTGCGCTGTGAATCCACTTCTGGAAGAGTCTCCCAGTTGCGTTTGGCTGTCGTGTGAGCGATCGGAGAAGTCGCTGTTTTCTGTGACTCGATGCAGACCTGGCAACTATTCTAACTATTATATTTGACAATAGGGAAGATATTTTTCAAAGTATTAGGGCCAGTAATTATCAAACTTTTTTTTTAAACAAGCACATACAGTATGTTGTTTTTTTCCACTGTGTTTTTTACTCAAATTTTATTCTTATTCTCATATTTTATAGGGACAATGTTAATACAATGGAATTTTTTTTTCAAATTCCATTTTATCACATTTTTAATGGCATTCATTCATTCATTCATTCATTCATTCATTCATTCATTTACTCATTTATTTATTTATTTACTTATTTATTTATTTATAGACATCTTTATATTTAGTTTTCATCCAACCTTTCTTTATTTTTCTGAAATTTTACAAGTTCTCAGCGAGTTCATTGTCCTTTAATATGTATGAATGAAACTATTATTTCTGAAATCTATAAAGCTAAAAAGAAATCATGCTCCAAATTTGAAAATGAGATCAATAATTAATATTAAATAAACCGAGCAACACTGATCAGAAATAAATGAAATTGATCTAAATTTTGTAAATTGAATGATCAGAGAGTAATTTCACCCTTACTTAGAATTTAGTTTGGTGGATGTAACTTATCACAATTCTAAATTAGCTGAGTCACAGTCACTTCGATCAATTCTGACAAATTAAACAAATTAGCGTCATGTTGCTCAGACTGAGGTGCTGTTCCATCCAAATGAAGAGTAACACAAATGTGACAATTTAAAAGAAAAGTGAAAATTTAAAGCTGGCATGAACATAGAAATGAAGAAGAATTACTAATTTAAAATGAATTAAGTCCCTCCTCCCCCAGCACACGCACACTCTCTGGGATGGCCACTGTCCGTCCTCCTCCCACTTGTGCGCCTCCGCCCTCTCAGTTCAAGAAAACAGTTCTCAATTAGCCGACTGGTTTGAAAGACGTCAGGAATCACTGCAAAATTGCCCGTCACAGTGTGAAGTTTCCAAGCGGCGTGTTTTTACAACAGTTAACGCCCCGAGATATTCAATTTGATTCATTAAGTGATTTCACGAAAAGCTGTAAAATTATAATAATTGCGGGGCCCAAATCAGTTTAACTTTTTTTTCCCTTAAAAAAATTAACTTTGATGAAGCAAATGTCAAAATCTTTAGCGGATTGACTAATTCCTCCTATGAATTTTAAAGTGCCAAAAAAACCACTTTGGGGGCTTATTAGTGGATTTAATATTTGATATTTTCATCCCAACAGTCAATCATTTGAGCAATTTGGGCAAACTGTCGACGCAGACAAACAACATCCGACTCGCTCCCTGCAGAACAGTAAACTGGAGTCACGTTGCCACATGGGGACAGGGACTCTTGCCAATTGTGCGACGGCGTCGCGACTCATTCCGTGCTATGACTCCTTCGCTCGTTTCCCCTTCGTCACCTCCTGCCACACCCCCCTCCCTTTTTTTTACTCCCACCGCCTTTCCCCATCTCCCCCCCCACATCTCGCCTGCAGGCAGGTATTAATTGAAGGGCCCTCGTTATAATGGCTTCTAATTGTTAATCACACAGCCTTGTTAGGGAGTCGTCTAATTGTAATTACAGCTGCTCGTTAGCCAGGGTCCCGTCATTAATTAGACATTGTGACCTTGGTAATTACTGCAGCCATACATGTATGTGCCAGTACTTTTCTCAAACGTGGAGATTTCCACTGAAAAAAAATGGAGGGGGGGGCGCTGATTTTGATTAGAGGAACTCAGAAATATAATTTCTGCATAGTAAATTATCCTTGTGGTTAGCATGTGCTACTCAAGCAGCAGCAGTAAATATAGGTGAGGTGTTTTGAGAAGATGATTCTGAGGGGGTTTGTTCGATCTAAATGCATGACTGAATTTTTTTTCTATTTATTTAAGTTTATAAACTTGAAAAAGGAGATTTTAGGTTACCCATTGTATGTAAATAGATTGTTGCTTTTAATGGCACTGCAGGGTGTTTTCCATATAGTATATGTAAGCATGTACAGGGCAGGGGAGGAGATGAGACACAGGTGGAGACTAAATCAGAATAGTCATAATAGTGATAATGATAATACATTTTTGGGTTAATATTGTAACTATTTAGCTTCTTTTGTCACCCGCCTGCTGCATGCCGTTTGTTCTGGTAATCAGCCCCACACTGATGTGTACAGCATCCCCAATACCTCCGATAAATAGTGTCAACCGTGCAGCCGTAATTTTCCTTCCGATGAGAATGAGTGGGGTATGAATTGTATTTGTACAAATGAATGTGGGACTGGTGGCAGAAGGGTGGTTATGCTTGAGTTAAGAAGACGTTGAACGGGGAAGTAGTGGTGGTGGTGCGGTGTAGAGGAGGTTGGGGGGGCATGTCACAGGCTTCATTTATCAGGTTAATGAGCGGAATAAAGCTTTGTCGCCCCACTGTGCACACACCTGCAGCACACTGAACTGGAGCTGGAGGTTAGGAGAGACACAACTGTGCCCCCCACCTCCCCAATTGCACACTGGTAAACTTCGGATGGATCTCAGCTATATTCTGAGGCCTGAAAGAGGGTCTGCTGATGGTCTGGATAAGGAATTGTGCACGATTGCTGCCACCTGGACATCATCTGATCCTTTATTTGAAAAGGTGGGGTGGGGGGTGGGGGTAGTTACAGAGAGTTTAATTCGGTTGGAATACCATTGTCCTCATTAGAACTGCTACAGTCACACAGAGAGGTTTGTTCAAGCTTTGGAAAAGCCTAGTGTTTGCCCCCTGTGGTTATTTTATGCTACTGCTGCGCTTCATTGTGTGATGTGTCCTGGCTGCCAGTAGTTCTGTCTTTATTCTTTTTGATTGTGGTCTTTTTTTTTCTTTTGTTTTAGAAGAATCAAGTAACGAATTAAAAAGATTACCACCCTGTGAGAAGCTGTGTTTCCATGCTCTCTGTTTCTTGTTTTATTTTGGTAACTCACCTTGTCCCTGGTTGCAGGCTCATTTGACTTCCTCCCATCACCACTAATCCACAAGCACGGATTCACTAATCACAAGCATGATGCTTTAAACCTATGATTCCATGCTGCTCCATAAGACCATCAGAAGCACCGCTAAGAGTTCCCTCTAAGAATAAACACACCAAACTCAGAAAATGGACAGCAGCTAATGAAGTGTTTTAAGGAGTTTGCGTAAACATGCGCCTGTCACATGTAATGTGTTTTCTGTTCTTGCCCTGTTGTGTTGTCGAGGTTTTGCAACAGTTAAGTGATGTCTTGTCTCACCGTGTCTCATCACCCGTCATCTGCCTGCTGTTGATTCCTATCAGCCCTCTCTCAAATCCGTCTTGCAGTTGTAACAAGGTTTTTAATCTCAGTCCTGTCTCTTCATGTCTGGTCCCATCGCCTTGGAGTGGGTGCATTCTAACGCCTTGTCTTCCTGCGCTATCTTGTTGCATGCTGACGGTTATAGAAATGGGTGAATCCTCTTGCAGTCTCGCGTCTCTTTTCGCGTCCTGCTGATTTCTGTCTGTCTCGTCACACTTGGGTTTACATTGGGGACACCTGATTTGATCCCTTCCGATTCCATTCTAGTCTTGTTCATTCACTTCCAGTCTTCATTTACTGTTTCAGAAAATAAGAGCCTTTTAACCAACAAATGGTTGTACAAGTTGTGTCCATGGGCTTGCACTAAATCGACGTTAAAAATGGAATTGTTAAACTCTTACAGTTCTTGTTAGAGAAACCATCTGAGCCTGATTTACCTCATTCCGCCACTGGGGGGCAACAGCTTACGACAGTAACAGTTCCTGATCCAAACTGAGGCATATTCACGAATTCGTAGCAGTGTGTTAAGTGAATTCATCTCTATTCACCTGAGCACTCCTAGAAAGTTGTATATGTTCTACTTTATATTTAGCATCTACTGTATATAATCGATGTTTAATTGTTGCTCTGCAGTGCATATTAGCTTGCTGCATTTTCTGACTGTGGTTAATTGATTATAATTTGTGGTGAAACCGACCCAATGGACTAAACACCCCCCCCCCCCCTTTCCTTGCAGGCACTTCCTCTTTAAGACAGGTACAGGCACCACCCCGCTCTTCTCGACAGCGACCCCTGGCTACACGATGGCGACGGGCTCCGTTTACTCGCCTCCCACCCGGCCACTGCCCAGGAACACGCTGTCCCGCTCGGCCTTCAAGTTCAAGAAGTCCTCCAAGTACTGCTCCTGGAGGTGAGGCTCGGGGGGGGGGGTGTATTCACCGACTAAATCCCCAGAACACATATCACATTGATTGAAGGTAACTGAGTACACTTGTGGAAATTCGGCCCAGTTTTCAGCATCATGCAAGAAAGTTTCTGCTTCCTCAGTTAAGAGATTTTAATCTTTGTAAAAAAAACATGATGGAAATTGGCTGACAATTCAGATTTCATCCTAGTCTCTAAGATTTATCAATGATTTTGATATAAATACCTTGTTTTATTTCTATAACACGTGGTTGGAGTTTGCTATTTTACAGGTACAAAGCAAATTATTGATGTTTGCCTGTTTCTTCTCATTTACCTTCTCCAAGCAAATGTCTGGTCGCCAGTGCTCTCACACACTTAACGCAGCCTTGTGACATCAAATGCGGCAGGTTTTTTTGTTGCCGGTTTTGATTTATGCTCAACAGTTGACCGAATCTTTGGAAGCAACCCGATCCGTAAGTGCAAGCGGCCAGTCGCCAGCCAGCTGCCGCCTCGCTGTTGTAACCGCAATACTCGGCGAGTCGCTGAATAGGGCATGGAGGGATTTCTGATGTGTCGAGGGGGCTTTGAATCTTAAAGGATGACCCAGGGGGAGAAAAAGCAATTCCCGCAACAGCAAGAGAGTCGTTTAGGGTCCGAGCCCGAATGGGCAGGGGCCACTCATTTTGAAGAAATACTGTGCTTCCAGCACAGTGGTTCTGAAAACTGTGGCGTATCACTCAGGTTTATTTCAGTGTCTGTTGTTCGAGTGTCGCCAGTCACTCAAAAAGATGGTGTAAACAACGTGTTGTTTGTAATAACCCTCTCCTCCATGCTACCCTGGTTAGCTTTGACGCAAATCAAATCAAATCAGTTGCGCTAAAAATGGCCAATTGAAACTTCTTCTCACTCCGATGCTTCTGTGCACAGACGACATGAAGAGTAGAAGTTATGTGTAGGCTGACAAAGTGCTCGGACGGTAACACCTTTGCTTGTTTTCCCAGGTGTACGGCCCTCAGTGCAGTTGGACTGTCTGTACTGCTCTCGGTGCTGCTCTGTTACTGCATAGGTAAGACTGAACACTGCACTCCTTTACAATGACTGTCTCTCTGTCTTTTTCGCTCACGCACGCACGCACGCACGCACGCACGCACGCACACACACACACACACATTGCGTGCCACGTGTTTGGATTCCGCCCATATACACGTTGACCTCCGCAGCATTATTCCCGTGAACTTACCCTGCCGTTAACCTTTAGCCAAAATCTAATAGTAAAGTCCTTTTGAAACCGTTACATACATCATCCTGTAGGCACTCGGGAGAGCGCAAACCTTTACCACACCATGGGTTAGTAATGCATGCACCTCTGCGGCTTACGGTACATGCTATTGCAAGGAGCTACATCAATCGCGGGACAGCACCCCTGAAGACACACTGCCAATTTAACCCTCAAATGACGCAACAGAAAGTAATTTTTTTTATCGATTCCATCATCGGTTGACCCGATCACCACTAACATTCGAATGCCTCCTCCACTTTTACTTTTTGGGTTTTTTTCAGTTCACAGACGAGACAAATCAACCGACCAACAACCTGGGTCATAACCTCCTTTGCAGAGGTAATAAATGTAGGCTACATTCATGGGTTGAACGTCAACTCTGTCCAGTGTTCCCTGAACTTTCGGGGCCCTAAAGGGAAAATTGAACCCAGGACTACCCATAAACCATGACAGCTACGGCTAAAGTCAACCATCTTATCCTTTCTCTAAACCCATCACATGTACCATATTTTCCGCACTATAAGGCCCACCTAAAAACCTCAAATTTTCTCAAAAGCTGACAGTGCACCTTATAGTCCGGTGCGCCTTATATATGGACCAATATTGAGCCACAACAGGT
>JASSRZ010000074.1:584868-598294 GCA_032164315.1 Malacoctenus gilli
CTCTCTCTCTCTCTCTCTCTCTCTCTCTCTCTCTCTCTCTCTCTCTCTCTCTCGCTCTCTCTCTCTCTCTCTCTCACTCTGACTCACTCACACACACACACGCGCGCGCTAAGGCATTACTGAGGACCAAACAAAAACAGTCGCTAATCTCAGCGAGGTTTCATATTTGAATTGATAGCAGAAGCATGCCCACAGTGTAACTGTGTGTTTTGCTTGGGAATGAAGGGAACGAAAACGGCTTCAGTCTTATTTAAAAAATAATGACGCAGCAGCGCCTGTGCACCTGTGTGTGTGTACCGTACACTCCCAAACTATCTCAGGGTACATTTTTACTCAGCTCTGCAGTGGCGTGATGAAAGAAAAGAGATAAATGCATTTTCCCACCAAAAGTTGGTGGGTAAAAACAAGTCGTCACAAAGGGCACGACGTGCACCCCCCCCCCCACACACACACACACAGAAAGCTAAACTTCAATTGAGATTCTTGGTCAGTGAAGGGCTCAATCCACCGGACATATGCAAGTGAACAGAAACATGCATTTCAAACCATGTTAAAGTTACTTGAATACATTCACAACGCAGTAGGATTGTTTCGTCACACCTCCAACCCCTCCAGTGTCCCCACACTCTCCAGCGGGGTCTACAACGTTCCATCCCTCGTCCCTTGGATGGGAAGTCCAGAGTTTAACCTGAAAATACTAAACGTCCTGACACCAAGTGTCCCCGGTGGGGGGTATTGGACGGACACGTTGAAAATAATCACTTTAAATGAGTCATGTATTCTGAAGGACATTGCGCTCAATTCTAAAGAAAAGGAGGGGAACAGGAGACAGCGGTGGTTAGAAAAGAGCGACTCTATAGAAGCTTTCCTCACTGTCTCTTCAGGAGGACATGAGAAAGGACTCCCTGTAGAAGAAGGTGGGGAGGGGGGGCAAACAGCATGAGGAGGATGAGACAGGAGGGATAAATCAGACACATTTTGTGTTTGTTAGCTCAGGGAAGACAGAGGAGGTAGACAGACAGCAGCTGACACTAAATAGCACCGGGCCTTGTTTGTGCGGTGAAAGAAGGATGATGGAAGAAGAGAGGCGGACAGAGATATTGGAGGGAGCCCGCGAAGACGGAGAGCGCTACCGTGGAAACGAGGCCCAGGAGATAGAGGGAGAGCTTAGCAGGAGGACGGCGGAGACAGAGAGACGGAGCACAGCCACCGTGGATGAAGAACAACACGAATTATAGGGAGGCAACAGAAGTGGTGGAGCGTGGCAGGCAGAGGCAATAAATAACAGGGTCAAAGGGCTGGAAGGAAGACGAAGTGAGCAAGCAGGTGAGCGGAGTCGCATTCGTCCGTGCAGAAGTCGCGGGCGCTTCGAAGCAGGGACCAAGTGTGGGGTGTGATTTCCAAAATAAAATACCATAAATATTTAGTAACACAGCTCGGAAATGGTGGGGCTGCTAGATTTGCACACGTTAAAGAATAAGAAACAAGACAATAGAACTTTCTTTGCTTTCCTTTTCCCCCCTAACTGGGCAGCTGGATTTTAACATCATGAGCTCCTATACATGCATATCCGATTTAAGTCATATACTTCTTATTATCCTATATTATGTCAGCGATCACGAGAAAAACGAATAATCAGCAGGCAACAGGAATGGAAGCAGGCCTTAGGATAATATAATTACAAGTACTGTGGAAGAAAGTTGGAAACTAATATGTTCCAACTTTAATTACTTTTTAGTCACTAATAAAATCATTTATCAGTGCGGCTTGGAGAGCGTTGTGAACTATGTGTTGCCGGTGCTTCTGTAGCATATCCATAATGTGAGGAGGTGGATGAACAGCGTCCAAGGAAAGAGAAGGGCAGCTCCAGGAAATGCTATTTGTGTATGTTACTGTGACACGATGTGCGTTTTGTTCATTTCATAATCGGGCCTTTCAGTCATTAACATCAAAGCAAACAACTTTGTCAATATTGACCAAAGCAGGAAACACAACCAGCGAGAAAAAACGTACGTACGAGTTGAGAAAAAACGAAAGGCGAGAAAAGCTCCTGGACGAGGAAGAGAAAGGGTTGACAAATGAAGAGGGGAGTAAATAGATGAGCCACATGCTCCTCCTCCATGTGTCGCTCAGTGTACTTTCTCACCCTCTCCCCTGCTTGTTTTTCATTCACTCCCTCCCTCCATCTGTCACTCTCCGGTCCTTGCCGAAAATACCTCGTCTGGTAACGCGTCGTCGACAAGCAGGATGAATCACGCACAGAGGGCGCGGACACCACATCAGAGCTGCTGTCATTCGGCTGTTGTTGTCATTCATGATGAGCGCAAGTGGGTGGGCAGTGAACTGATGCAGCACCTCCCAACCCTTTTTCCACTGGGCCCTTCCCTCCCCTTATTTCCTTCAACAGAGAACTGAGCCACGCCCCCTTTTTAAAAAAATTGAAGCCAATCACTCTTGGAACCTTGGACAGACAAAAGCAGGAGATTTCAAAATAAAAGCACTGGGCACTTATAACCTCTCCAGATTCTAGAAGGTGTACTTGTGGACTTTTTTCTTTTGAAATATGGAACTCAAATTTGATTAACTTGGAGCCGGCGAAGCCTCCTCCGTCCACAGAGACAGCGGGGGACTGATGGACTGCTACACATCCTCACAAAGACATAGCGGGAAGCATTTTAGGATTTATCCTCTCTGGGAACTGTTCTGAAAATATGTCACACACACACACACACACAGATGCTCAGCGACCTCTCTATTTTATTAGTGCTTGGTTGGCCCAGGGAGGCCAAGCCAGTGTAAACGCAGGCCACACTAACAGAGGCCGCTCAGATGTGAAAGCACCCAAAGTGTAACTGAGATCCTGGCTGTCGGAGGCATGATGCATTGTGCATGAAAGCGCTTTTAAACCCCCTCACATGAAACGGCCCGTAGTTTAAAGCGCGCCTGAATTTATGCGTGCCATAACTTTCCCATGAGCCAGCGGGGTAGATTGATGGAGTCACACTTTAAGGACTTGCTCAGTTGGAGGTCAAGGTCAAACGGTGGCCTTTTTTTTCCTGCCTAAGGCGCGGAGCAGCCACACCCGGGAGACGCTGCTGTTTGTGTTGCTCGCATGAAAAAGAGTTTGCTTCCACACAAAGAAAACAGCCAACGTGGCCACTTCGGCACAGATCTGTTCGAGCTGCATACTTTACTTCAGGTTATCATCCGCTTGAAAGCCAGAATCTCCCGCAGGATCAGCCAAAGTGATGGACGCACCGGAAAACAAACTGTTGTCCTGTTGGTTCTCATTAGGTTTCCCTCCCGACATGTGTTGAACTCACAGTGCCTGAATGCCCGGTCCATGCTGAGTTGACGCTGGGACGGGTCAAGGAGAAGGCTTGATGCTTGTTTATTGTGTATACGTCCGGGCAACACTCCTTTACAAATTGCTTGAAGCTAAATGCAAACCACAGTGTGACCATGAGATGTAGTCTATGAGGGGGATTAAGGGCCTGAAAGCTGAGTAACTTTCCTCCTGTAGAAACTAAGTTTGGCCCCGCCCACAAAGGACCGCCTCTGCTGGCTGCTTGGTTTAGGCACAGAATTTAGTTCCGGTCCCATGTGTGGTGAATGTGCTGTTTCGAGGAGCAACGGCCAAGAACTGCAACGGACCACTGAGCTCCCGCCCACATCGCCCCTCCTCCACTGAGTTGGGCCGAATTACATGCGATGGTGTTTTGGGACCAAGACTGCAGTATCTTAGACTCTTCGTTGACTGTATGCATTGAGTTGGTTTTGTGCCTCAGCGTTGATACCTTCAGCATTAGCAAGAAAGCGAGTCGTGCTGCAAAGGTTCCCTCAGATGTATTTGCTGAGAAGTTAGCCAGCTGCTCACCTGTTGGTAAAACAGCAGACACTAGCGCTAAATCGGCTGTCTGTCCCTGCTAAAGCTTTGCTCTATGTCGGGTTAGTTAAGCTGTCAGGTTTAGGACTAAATTCAAAAAGGAACAGAATAAACCTGAGGAAATAAAACAATAGATTTACTGGTTTTTGCTGAAAGCTATGGAGGGGGCAAGTGGGATGCGAGGCACCTGCATGGATGCCGTACGTGTCTTGCAGATGAAACGCACAGTGTTAAACATCGATCCTGCTTGCAGGCTGGTGGTCTCCCCTGAGTGATGGGAGGAGAAGGACTGGCAGCACTTAGGATGCAAGGCATGCAGTCAAACTCTGCACCCCTGGGGGGGGCTTTACATGGGGTCCAGAGGGCCCCACCCCTCCAGATGGTGCTGAAATGTCTCCATATTTGTCTAATAAGCGCTGATTAAAAGATCTATGGCCACCTGTGCTTAATGGATTCAATAATGCGGGATGCTGATTGATGTGGGTTGTCTCTCCGTGTCATCACATGTACACACGTGTACCAGCCTGGTCCAGGTCCCCTGATAGATTGAAGCCAGTAGAAGACAGTGTTTATACCGCAGGAAAGTGAACAAGAAAGTCACTTCCACCCTAAGCTAACCTGCAAAACACCTGAGGACCACTTCTCTGATCAGTCTCTAATCCCTCCTTTGCAAACCAGTGGCAAAAAACAACCACTTTCACCAATATACAAAGATGATCAAGTAGAAATAGTAGAATGTGAGGCGTATGGTTTGAACCTCTGAGTCCCATGTCCTGTGTTTCGTTTTCAGTCCATGGTCCTGCTGCTGCACAGCCAGCATCAGTACATCTTCGACTATGACTCTGGGGACCGCCTGTCAGCGGTCACCATGCCCAGCGTGGCCCGCCACACCATGCAAACCATCCGGTCCATCGGCTACTACAGGAACATCTACACGCCCCCGGAAAGCAACGCGTCCGTCACCGTGGACTACTCGGAGGACGGGCAGGTCTGTGCGCACCACTCGCTCGAACCCACACGACTGCTTTAGCAAAAGCCTTCGGTCGGGTGTCGATGAAGCTTCTGTGTAATGGCTTTCATTCGGTTGTGACGAGTGATCTATTAGTGCAATCAATTGTTTCATTATCCACTGCCTTCCCTCCTCCCCTCCCCCTTTTGCCTCCCCAGCTCCTCCGAGTCGCACATCTGGGCACAGGACGTCGCATTCTCTACAAGTATCGCAGACAGGTAATGCGTTTACACCTTGGATATGACACCCTGTGAACTGCGGGAATCCTGAACAAATGTCCAGATTCAGATTCAAGACTGCGCTTCCATTCCATACTATGTTGGTTTACAGGACGATGAGTGATTTCTATCAGCCAGCTGCGGTCTTGCTTCTGCAGGCCTTCACAGAGGTCTATAGGATGTGGAATGACAACAGTTCACACTTAAATACGGTCTGCAGATCAGACTGTTACCCTGACCGAACAGATGGATTTGCAAGTCAACATTGTACACGCCGACTACGTTACGTCCCCAACGATTCCCCCTCATTTAGCATTGCTGCTGCGTTGAAGGTGTTGGTTAGTGAAATATCTGGGAAACCGACTTCAATACAAGAAATCTAACAAATTTTTGAAAAAAAAAAAAACTAAATTGGGACGCCGCCGCACTCACTCATTGTGATCGCTTTAGGATCAACAACATGCATCTGTGTCTGTGAGTAATTTTGGACTGAATCCTGAAAAGGTCTCTCACAGCCCACCTTCGGTGTCTTCACTGTCCACTGGTGCACCAAAATTTGGGAATCAGTGATTGCAGTCAAAGTTTATGTCCTGGTATCGTTATTTTGCTCAAGTTATCCCCTGCATTTATATACATCGATGAAAAAAGTCCTTCTGATGGTCACCTAGAAATATCAGTTTAAAACAGGCGTTTACACACAACATTGAAAGACATTTTACATACTTTTTTCTTCTCAGCCACACAATTTATCAGAAAAAGGTCTGCCAAAACCGCTTCTCTGTGCTCACTGCCAGAATAGTAAAAAGGGAGAATATTTCAGGGTGCCGAGCACAGCCATGTGTGCAAACATTTTCCAGGACAATCAGGTGATCTGGTGACCAATAGGAGGAAGACTCCTCATCGCTTCGGGCTTCTATTTCCTGCTGCGATTCAGAAGCCAAAGCAGGGAGGGATCAATACGGCTCACATCTGGGGGACCCGTGAAGCAACGAGAGTCAGGTGGACCCCAGGGTGGTGCCGAGGCGTGATCTGCATAAGCAGCAGCTGCGGCAAGGGAGTGAAGAGGCTCTTTGACAGCTTGAATAGAGTGCTCAAGTGTTGACAAGCAGTCATTAGCCGCTGGAGGAGCTGATCTTTGGATAATCTGATATCCTCCAAGCTTCCCCCCGCCCTCGTAAACACATATGGCCGTGTTGTGCCTTGTGCCATCAGAACAAGCTGGCAGAGATTCTGTACGACTCAACGAGGGTCAGCTTCACTTACGACGAGACCGCCGGCGTGCTCAAGACGGTGAACCTGCAGAGCGAAGGCTTCATCTGCTCCATCCGCTACCGTCAGATCGGCCCGCTGGTGGACCGGCAGATATTCCGTTTCAGCGAGGACGGGATGGTGAACGCCCGCTTCGACTACACCTACGACAACAGCTTCAGGGTCACCAGCATGCAGGCGGTCATCAACGAGACGCCGCTGCCCATCGATCTCTATCAGTTTGATGACATTTCTGGGAAGGTGGAGCAGTTTGGAAAGTTCGGAGTCATCTATTACGACATCAACCAGGTGAGAGAGAACTTCTGACCCATATATATATATATGGTGTTTGACTTGTTTTGACGTCTTGTTGAAGGCAAATCGTTGACATTTGTGCCTGCCTGTTTGTCTCCCAGATCATCTCCACCGCAGTGATGACCTACACCAAACACTTTGACCAGCACGGCCGCATCAAGGAGATCCAGTACGAAATCTTCCGCTCGCTCATGTACTGGATCACCATTCAGTACGACAACATGGGCCGAGTCACCAAGCGGGAGATCAAGATCGGCCCGTTCGCCAACACCACCAAATACGGCTACGAGTACGACGTCGATGGACAGCTGCAGACGGTCTCGCTCAACGAGAAAATGATGTGGCGGTGAGCTCTTGTGTGGCCGTGTGTTACCGCTGTCGCAACAGTTATGGCGTAAGGAGCACAATTACCACCAATTAAAGTCATTAATGACATCATTAGCATTGTACATGAAATGGTTACAGAGCTGCTGTCTCTTTCACTCCGATTGATGAGTTAATCATGAGCTTTAACGTGAGTAAAAGTAAGAAAAAACATTGTTTAACAGCTCGTTCAGTCCTGTAATACGACACTTAACAAGGTAGTGTGGTGATTTTGCTCTAAGTACAACATCAGACAAAAACTAAAAATACCTGCTCAAACTGTGAGAGAAAATTTCCTGCTCCTGCCCAATGAAAATTTGTTCCATTTGAGGTTTGTTGGATGCTAATGTCAGTTTTGTCCTTCCAGGTATAATTACGACCTTAACGGGAACCTGCATTTGCTGAACCCCGGGAACAGTGGGCGCCTGACGCCGCTGCGCTACGATCTAAGGGACCGCATCACTCGCCTGGGGGATGTCCAGTACAGGCTGGACGAGGACGGCTTCCTGAGGCAGCGAGGAGCCGAGATTTTCGAGTACAACTCCAAAGGTTAGATCAGCTTGGCATGCACAACACCATGCAGTGGTCTGAGTTCCGGCCATCGAGAGGATTTTTAGCAATATGTTGTGGT
This sequence comes from Malacoctenus gilli, assembly GCA_032164315.1. Taxonomy (NCBI): domain Eukaryota; kingdom Metazoa; phylum Chordata; class Actinopteri; order Blenniiformes; family Labrisomidae; genus Malacoctenus; species Malacoctenus gilli. The sequence continues at coordinate 592,539 of JASSRZ010000074.1, forward strand.
TTTGTTGAGATGTTAGATGTATTCCGCTGATCGCAACATGCAGCCCCCTCAGAGACCTCACTGCGCTTGTTCTCGTTGTCTCTTTGAATGGCAGGTCTGCTCGTCCGTGTCTACAGTAAAGCGGCCAGCTGGACCATCCAGTACCGCTACGACGGCCTGGGGCGGCGAGTGGCGTCCAGGAACAGTCTGGGCCAACACCTGCAGTTCTTCTACGCCGACCTGAACTACCCCACCCGCATCACCCATGTCTACAACCACTCCAGCTCTGAAATAACGTCCTTTTACTACGATCTGCAGGTAGTTTGGGTTAGAAAAAAAAAAAAAATCATGTCCGGTGCACCGAATCCATCACAACCTTGTTGAAACTGGGTGGGGGAAAAAGCGAGTGGAACGGGCCAAACTTTTGATTTGTTGGAGCTTCAGGAGCAACTTTTGATTTATGTTAGTCGGTGTGGATCAAGTTTCCCTCCAGTAACTATGGGGGGAAAACATGGGGAATGTACAGCATCTCAATTAGAGAGGAGCGGATGAGCGTTGCCGTAGCAGCTCCCGATATCACATAAAAATATTTTTCCCCCTTAAAATGCCTCACAGGTTAGTAGAGCCCGCAACAGCAGAGCAGCTTTTATTGGGTGTATGGAAGCTTTTATCCACTGCAGCACATCTCACCATGAGCATAAATAACAGTGACATCATAATTTATGGCCGCCCCGTGCTACTTGCGACTCTATAGAGCATTATCATCAATATTGCATTCACAGTGTGTGTAATTGTGATGTTTACTGTTGCACAGGGCCACGTGTTTGCGATGGAGATCAGCAGCGGCGAGGAGTTTTATATTGCCTGCGATAACACTGGGACTCCGCTGGCTGTCTTCAGCAACAACGGGCTCCTGCTCAAACAGGTACGTGCGTATGTTTGCCCTCGCGACACCGATGTGTTGGTCAAACCCTTCTTGTGTCCCCCTACCCCCCACCCCCCCAATCATAACTCTGTGTTTGCACGCGCAGGTTCAGTACACGGCGTACGGCGAGGTGTACTTTGATTCCAACCCAGACTTTGTGCTGGTAATTGGCTTCCACGGGGGCTTGTATGATCCTCTGACACGACTGCTGCATTTCGGAGACAGAGATTACGACATCCCCGCCGGGAGGTACGCAGTCCCCGACTTATTTTCTCATTTCCAGTCATGACAGGTGACACCGTGCGCAACACAGACGCCCGCTCCGGCTCTGTCAGCATCACCTCTGACCACGCATGTGTTTGTTACCAAAGGTGGACCACTCCCGACATCAGCACCTGGACTCGCGTCGGCAAGGACCCCCAGCCCTTCAACCTCTACATGTTTCGCGGCAACAATCCCATCAGCAAGATCCACCAGGTCAAAGAATACGTAACAGGTAACAGGAAAATACAGCCAGTGTTCGGACACTGATTGGGGCGGGGGGGGTTAAGCAAATGTCAACAACACAACACATCCCAACCCCTGTTCTCTAATATCATGTCGGTACTACAGTGCAAAGTCCTGACCAATCATCCCTTAATAAGGTTGTTTTAGTCGCAATGTGGTTACTAAAGAAGCAACAGTCCTCATTTCTGGTAACCACGTACATGAATACACACACAACTGTGTCAACAACAACATTGTATTTGTGAATTTCTATTTTAGCATAGAGGTTAGGCTCAAGTCTTGAATTGTTTCTTTGCAAATTCTTTCCAGCCTATTTTGTGCACACCAGTGTCCTCATCTACACCTATTGTTTATCCGGCATGTGAGCTTTGACATGTTGGTAAAGTTGTCGTCAGACCACTGGGAGTCCGTATTAAAAGTGTAAAGGTCGCATATTAACGAGTCTGAAATAAGATACCAGCTGTAACTTTCATTACATTCTCCTTGTTGAACCGGAGCAGTTTTGAGAAATACAAGAAACAAATGTCTTGAAATGCAGCAATTTCTCCACTGTTCTTGTGCGTCTCCTCCTCTGGTGGCTCAGCCCAAAGTTGCATGTAGGTAGAGGCATGTTGGAGTAAAGTCAGTAAAGGATGCACCAAAAATCTGACTATTTTTATAGTTGCGGCAGACGACATGGAACAAAGACCACAATCGCTTGCATTGTGAAAATTTGTTCATCTGCTCTCTAATCTTTTTCTTTCTTTTCTATCCACCTATGTTTCTGCAGATGTGAACATCTGGCTGGTCACGTTTGGCTTTCATCTGCACAATGCCATCCCAGGGTTCCCCATCCCTAAGTTTGATTTAACGCAGCCATCTCTGGAGATGAAAAAGAGCCAGCTGTGGGACGACCTGCCCGTAAGTATCCTCGCACAAACGGGCTGAGTAACGTTCAAGATGGATGAAAGAAAAAAGCAAGAATCTCCCCTGAGCAGGAGGCGATGCTGTGCTGCTCAAACTTGTGAGCAGTAAATGCGACATGAGTATTTCATCCATTCAAAGGCAACAACATTTGTTTCCAATCAAATATAAACCCAAAGTAAACACACACATCGTTGTAATGCTTTATTTTTTTACATTAGATGGAAGTTTGTGAAGTTAGGACGACTTCCCATGCACACCACAGCACAGATCAGTAATAGATTAGTAATCATCAAAATCGCATTTATACTTTATGAACTACAGACACATTCCTCACTGAGGGTTACTGCCGTTAAGTTAATGGATTCACGAGGCAGGCAAAAACGCTGGCGGAAGTAGTAAATAAGATGAAGGGATGAAATGAAGAGGAAAATAACGACTATCAAATGCGAAAGTGAAAATGTAGACGGAAGTGAGAGTCGTCGGGGGAAAAACCAGCAAATGAAAAAGATGAAATCGTCATCGTACTTCCCTCATGCTCGGAGACAAAAAAGTAAATTGTGAAACGGAGAGGAAAGAGGGAACGTTGGAGGAAATGGCGCGACAATAATGAGGAGGGAAATGAGGGGAGAAGACAATAAAGAGTCATCCAGCGGAGCAAATCATTCATGCCTCTCTCGGCTCAAAGCCGCGTCCTGTGCTGCTCCCCTCTGCCTGTCCCACCTGCGGCTATCTGTGCACTTGTTTGGTGGGCAGGTTGTCGCCGAGCCACGGCTGCAGGCTGAAGCATGCTGAACTCGCGCAAAAGCATCACTGCGACTGTATGGCGCCAGTTTGATACGTCGTGCCGAAGCCCCCACTTGCGTCCCCCTCCCGTCAGCAGTGCCGCCTGGGCTGGACGCTGTGATTAGCTGTCCTGCCTGCCTGACAGAGTGAACACCACGTGGCGGGGCGTCGTCACACAAACCCCTCCGTGTGGTAGTCGGAATGCGTTCTCACCTCCTTCGGTGCCGCGAGCCGCGCCAAAGCGATCAGGAGAACTGAGCCACTGAAAACACTGCAAGCTGCCATTTCTTCCATTTAGACACTCCAGGCAATCGCAGCCCAGTGTGTAATAGTTCTCATCAAACAGTCTAACACAAGCAAAAACACAGTAGCTCAGATATTGCACCATCTGTAACGTGTTGGTGCCCCCTGGAGGCCACACACGAAACAAAGGGAGGCTTAATACAGTCTATTAATAGAACACAACTACGGATTGTGTTCTGCTGTAATACCAATTGTGGCCTGTGAGGGGCAAGAAAACTACAGTCTGACCTCATATGTTGGTATTTTGTTACTTAAATAAGACCTTATAAAACAAGGCACGGAATGCTTTTGACTGTAAAAGTCGCATCATCATACACAGTGCTATAAAGAGAAGCTGCTTTCTTTTATTCGCCTGCTGGCTCTTTACTTCACATCCTGCGCGGATCCAATCAGGCCCGCAATCTACTCCCGCTGCCCCCCCCGAAAGAAAGGTGAACATCAGTATGAACAGATAGCATTAGAGAGAGAAAAAATAAACAATAGAAAGATTAACAGCGAAGGGAAAAAAAAGAACTTAAACAAGCCGAACGATCCCCGTCGAGGAAACCAGTGCTGTTGCGTCCATGCGCTGAGAAGCGTTGCTGCTGCTGCTTTATTCTAAGAGCTGCAGCAGCTGCTAATGAGTTGAAGCCTGCTGACAGGGTCAGTGACAGGGTGGGGGGAGGGGAGGAATCCAAGAATACACTACTGACAAGTTCATCACCTTCTGTAACTATAGCTTCAATTAAAAAAGGTACTCCACAGCGACAATTATGAGGCTTTAATGAACCAATCTTTGCAATCTGAGGACTCTTCAAGCAATGATAGAAAACAGTTTCACATGGTATCTTTAACAGTGTGAGTGTGGAGCTGTTAGTGATGCTCAATGGGGAAATTAAATCACGCAGGCGTCTTGCGAAGAGGAAAACACTCAGGAACACATAGAAAAGACAGATTTTGGCATTCATTCATTCATTCATCTCCTTTACACTTTTCAGCCAGGCAGCAGGGACATGGCAGACAAGTCTGTCACAGGGCAGACAAACAGAGACACATCACGTCACGTCCCACTCAAACGTGGTGTCCTCTTTGTCTCCACAGTCCATCTCGGGCGTCCAGCAGGAGGTGACCCGCCAGTCTCAAGCCTTCCTCTCTTTCGAGCGCATGCCAGAGATCCAGCTGAGCCGCCGTCACTCAGACCACACCAAACCCTGGCTGTGGTTTGCCACCGTGAAGTCTCTGATCGGGAAGGGGGTGATGCTCGCCGTGATCCAAGGCCGCGTGGTGACCAACGCCCTCAACATCGCCAACGAGGACTGCATCAAGGTGGCGGCGGTCCTGAACAACGCCTTTTACTTGGAAGACCTTCATTTCACGGTAGAGGGGCGGGACACGCATTACTTCATCAAGACCAGCCTGCCCGAGAACGACCTGAGCGCGCTGCGGCTCACCTCGGGCCGCAAGTCACTGGAGAACGGCGTCAACGTCACCGTGTCGCAGTCCACCACGGTGATGAACGGGAGAACGCGGCGCTTCGCCGACGTGGAGCTGCAGCACGGCGCGCTGGCGCTCCACGTGCGCTACGGGACCACGCTGGATGAAGAGAAGGCACGGATCCTGGAGCATGCCAGGCAGAGGGCACTGTCGAGTGCCTGGGCCCGCGAGCAGCAGAGGGTGCGGGACGGCGAAGAGGGCGTGCGGCTGTGGACGGAGGGGGAAAAAAGGCAGCTGCTGAGTAGCGGGAAGGTGCTGGGCTACGACGGCTACTACGTGTTGTCTATAGAGCAGTACCCCGAGCTCGCCGACAGCGCCAACAACATCCAGTTCCTACGGCAGAGTGAGATAGGGCGCAGGTAACAGGGCGTGAGCAGCGTGTCACCGTCCCACCCACTGACTTGTCAGAGACTAACAATTAGTGAAGTTTTAACACAAAAAGGATGTCACAGACTGAACTGAACAACGATCCGCCGAAGGAAAAAAACCTGTGTCTGCAAAATTTGTCCGAATGAGGTCGTTTTCAGTAGGATTGATAGACTAATTGATGATGTAACAATCACTTCAACACAACTGCGCTGAAACGAGATCAAATGACAGTTGTGATGATGGTCCTTACGAGCCTTAAGTGAGGTTCCTTCGACCAATGCCTTTCTTTCTTTCTTTCTTTCTTTCTTTCTTTCTTTCTTTCTTTCTTTCTTTCTTTCTTTCTTTCTTTCTTTTTCTCTTTCTTTCTCATGTTTGTGACACTATCATTTTTCTAAAATATAGAAATATGCAACTTTTTGCTGTCAAGGAACTCTGGTTTTTGTTGTTAACATAATCAACTGCACAACACAACGGAAATGGATATTTACTGTTTCATTTTTACTCTGCATCT
>JASSRZ010000074.1:603892-624294 GCA_032164315.1 Malacoctenus gilli
TGCGTGCGTGCGTGCGTGCGTGCGTGCGTGCGTGCGTGCGTGCGTGCGTGCGTGCGTGCGTGCGTGCGTGCGTGAGGAGGATGGCGGTAGGGGGTGGGGGGTCATGGACAGCAATGCATGTTAAAGGTGCTCACATACCACTGGGAGCACCTTGGGGTTGATACGCTCGCTCAAAGACCAGTGGGGATTTTAGCTACCAGGTATGCTGGTGAAATAATCTATGGTTCGACTTGTAGTTCACACCTTTGAATATGCGGTGTCGCTGTGATATGTCGTGTTGTCTGTTGCTGCAACCTGGAACACGCTGTGGACTCAGTACTGAAGCAACCAGTGAGGTGCATCACCCAGGTCATTCCTGGGTTAAGCATCTCAGTGGCGACGTAAAAGGTGAGCTTCTACCGGAATGGGACCCCCGACCTTTGGGTTGTGGATCGTGCACTCTGCGAGGCAAGTCACAGCCGCGCTGAAAAGACCAGTGATGGATTATTATGGCAGACACTCAAATGATCCTATTTTTGGAGCAAAACAAGCCCACTGCTGCTCAGTGACCTCCACTCTTTTCACTGCTCTTCCTCACTGTTTTTGCAGATAATTACATCAAAAAAGCTCCAACAAAACAGGGAAGTATTTTAAAACAAACACAGAAAAATGATTTTTTTTGTATTACATTACTGTGCTCATCTCAAGAGATGAATGGCTCAAAGTTCAGAGACAAATGGTAGCTCATTTAAGATAGAGAAGGAGGAGGTTTGAGTAACTCTGGCCTATAAGATAACCTGTCTGTCCAAGAAGGTTGAGAGGGCTTACAAGCATGTTCTCATATAATCACATGCCCAATAAAATGTCAGCAAATGAATTTGGGGATGATAGATTTCTGTCATCCATGTCTGATTGATAGTGGTTCCAATCAGTTTTGCACTAACAAGTGGAGCTCTTTGTACTCATGCCAACCAATCTCTGTTCATCTCTTATTTACCTTAGAGGCCTATATGTAAGGTGACGTCTCTAAAAGAGACACACTTCCAAAACATGTGTATGTACAATGTGAGTCTGTCCGATTGAATGAGAAGTACCATGTAGCAGTCTAAAAAGTTCCCATTTAATTCAATTAAAATCCATCCATCCACCATTTCGGTGTCCTCCATCGTTCAGTTATGTTCATGGCTCGTTCGAATGATGTGGCACGTGTTTGGCTCCACCCACAGGGAAATGACAGGACGGGCTGGAGTTGAACTGATCGAAGGCAAGAAGTACTGAAACTGCGCGGTTTAAATGTCATCTAACGAAATATGACCCAAACTCAGACTGACGGCTCCGCCACTGAACATAAAGAGGCGTGGCTTTAAACCTCACACAGATCATCAGACAGGTAATGGTAACATGGCGGTGCCTGCCTGTTGGTTTTGGTTTGTGGTAATCAGGCAGAGATTCAGTGCACTCTTTCCTCTCTTTTTTTGGTCTGCCCTTGCTGTTCACCCCCACCCCCCACCCCCCACCCCGAGAGTGTTTTGTTGTCACTCTTGCTTTGTTTAGCAGTGCCTCGGCTAATACGGCATGTGATTCCATTGTTCCTGCCGCTCTCTGTATTTGTGTGCCCTGTGCCTCTCGCTCTTTGTTTAGTGGCCAGACTCAAAGCACCGGCCCCGTCCGGCGATGCGGAAAGTGCTTAATGTGCCTCAGCAGACCGCAGTTTTTCGACAGGAGGTCGCCGTCCTGAGCTCCATTCATTAGTAATATTTTACCGCCTCGTTGCTCAAAATTACACCAGCGGGAGGCCTGCGAGTGTCGATGCCAGGCTTCTCGCTCACTTGCACACCACTCACCCCTGAGGCATTCCAGCATAGGCCCCAAATCACAACGACCCCGACTGTGAACTTTTGTTTGGTGATCTCTGCAAGCAGGAAGGAACAAACAGTCGCCAAAAAACAGTTGTGCCAAAACAAACAAAACAAAAAATAAAAAGTCTCTGGATGTAATTGCCAAAATCTTTCTACCAGACAGTGATTTACAATTAAATTGTTGCTGGTTGATTTCCCACTTCTTTGATACCCAAAACATTTTCATTGTTTCAATAAAAATGACAAACTACTTAAGTCCCTTAATGCAGCTGATCGGAGAGCACATTTTTGGTTTGTTTATTATCTCAAACTACCAGCTTCTACTAATTTTACAACCGTGCCAACTTGTGTGCTTATATTCTTTGTTCGTGTTACTCCCAATAAAGGTCAAAAATCCCCCTGTCTAACAGCTTAACAGGCCAATTATAAGTTGCTGAAAATGTTGTCAATTTTCGTGTTTGCAGTTGTTCATACCAAACGCACGACTAAATGTCTTTAGTCACAAGCTGAAATGCGGTGTTGTAAGAATCTGTTGGACTGTTTTGTCACTGAACATGTCTTAAAAGGCAGATCAAAGAAATCCAAGTCATGCACACGCACGAGCACATTTGCTCCCGTGCGTGCACCCAATAAGAAGTGATGTCAGCGTCTGTATTCTGGGGGTGCAGGAGTAATGATTCCAATATATCGGTGCCGACTAGCTCCGGAAATGAGCAGCAAATCAATCTGACAGTGAAATGGGTTGCTGGATACATTTACTGCCTCAATGTGTCGGCATGTCGGCAAAAATGTCAAACAGCGAATGGAGTACAGTGTGTGCTTGTGTTCGGGGCATGTGCATCGACAGGATGGATGGCTCTGTGCGCGCGCGCACGTGTGTGTGTGTGTGTGTGTGCGTGTGTGTGTGTGTGTGTGTGTGTGTGTGTGTGAAGAGAAAGAGAGCACAACAGAGCATTATCCATCTATGCATGATAGTCAATAGGAAATACAGTGAAATATCTGTGACCATGGGCCCATAATGTTGCTATGAATATTTTGCCACGGCAGAATGTCAGACAATAGTTTGCAGATGGAATATCATCAGAACGAGCCGAAGTGAAAAAAAAAACACAATCCTGGCATTTGGATTTTTATTAAAGTCTACATCATGGCGAGCAACGAAACAACACACGGCAAGGGTCAAGAACCTCGAGTTTAACACCCTCTGCAGGCGGAGCTGCTCTTCACGCAGCGATGAGGCTCTGCGCTGAATCCAGACGGGCATCTGGGACCTCGCCGGGACTTGACACAAGCGCCTTGACAAAACGCCACCAAAGTGTTCAAGAGATGAAGGGACGCGGGCTTTCCGAACACACGCTGAACAGTCAGCTCTGTCGCCCTCAGGGCGAGACTCAAACGTCTGACCTCCTGACACTCCTCGGCGTGTGTGCTGTCAGATCCTTAAAGCCCCTCCTCACCCTTATTTACAGGAGCTGTTATTACCAGGAATTCATTGACCAGGGTGAAAAGCTGAGATTGAGGGACGTACGGCCCTCAAAATTGAGATGCTCCGCTACCTCCCTTAAAAGTAAGGGCTATCCAGAATGCATTGCGGTTTTCCGGAAAAATCTACCTGGTAAACAAAGAGGTGGAGACGGCAAGCGACAAATGTTTGTATTTTCTTTGTTTATAGAAGTATAAAAATTCTTAAAAGCATCAGATTATCTTAGTTTAGGCCCATGCTATAGATAAGTTACCTCACTGTTGCGTAACATTGATTTTTATTTTACGATCTTTTGTCGATAGAGACCAATGCGGTCAAGCCCTGTTGACATCGTTTAAGTTAGTTAACATTACAAAAAGTTCCTTTTTCTCGGTGCTAATGTAGTTGTTTTATCAAGATAACAGCCCATATAACATGCTTATGGCGATAATGTTAAAAGACGATCGGGCTAATGTTTTATCTCCTGTAGCCGCGGAGTTAAACAGGCAGGGTTATAGGTGCAAATAATAAAATAATTAAAATAATGCTATGTATCATGTCAACGCGGGCCCTGATAAATTTACGAGGCCAAAATGAACAGAAACACGCCGGAAAGTTGAGCCAAAGCAGGCAGCTCAAAAGTGGGAAAACCTCTTGAGATACAAGGCAAAATACCTTCTTCCATCCTTACAAATCTTGTACTTCATTATGCATAATTTGGAGCAGTAAGGTGTTTATTTCCTCCTTCTCTTTCCTTTGTTTACATTGACTCCTTTTGTTTCCTGCTTTCTTTCTCACAATGTCTTTTCTTGTGCTCCACCCTCCCTTTATGTTCTCTTATCACTCTCTCCAACATACATTCATCTTCACTGCTGTGTGTTGCAGGAACTAAAAACTCAGAAAACAGGGCCACTTTCCCCTGTGCCACAACTGATTGTGCCTTCTCCCCATCCACTCTGCTGTGAACCTGGAGTCCTCTGCCCCATTACCACAGACCCCCAACCCCTTCCCCCCGGAAAAAGAAAAGAAAACCCAATCGAATCCTGGATTTTTTGAAAGCAGTTTTGATAGATGTGGAAGAAGAAAATGTTTTCACATATCCATTAATGAAGATGTGTCTGCTGCTTTTTCTTCTTCTTAATTGACAGAATGAAATGCCACTTTGGCCTAATGCAGCCCCCAACAGTCTCAAGACGCAATCTGCAACTAAGGGATGTCCCATTTCTAAGTCACACAATTGCCCTTAACACTTGGTTTTGAGGGTCGAGATTGAGGGTTAAGATTGAGGGTTGAGATTGAGGGTTAAGGGGGAGAATTGGAATTGGGCCATGGTCTGGAGTGTGAAGCCCTGTGACTTAGTTGCACCAGCCAGCTTCCTTTGCTCCACCTCTTATTGCAACTGACTTCACTGTGACAGGGCTTCAGGAGGGGGAGCTAACAGATGACAGGATTTTCCAACCATGATTTAGGTATTCAGAATCTCTTCCAAAGTTCAATACCCTTTTGGGACATTTTGATTAAAACAAATGCTCAACAGCTGGTTGAGCATATTCAGAGCTACACATGCTTGTCTTCTGATACTGCTACTTGCAGTAACTTCATCAAACATGATGTGGATGTTAAGCCCACTACTCAGTGGTGCTATCGTGTTTCCCTTGAAAAACAGAAAGAATTACAATCAGAAGTGTCGTACATGTTGGAAAATGGCATTGCAGCTTTGCTTCTCCTTGTCTTTTGGTTAAGAAAACCACATTTCACACACTGACCTTGTGCTGATTTTTGGTAAAGGTATCGCAGTCACGAAGCCTGAGCCCTTCCTCCTTCCCAGGATGGAAGATTTTGTTGATCAGGTGGGGGCTGCCAAATGTTTGATCTTCTTAAGGGTTATTAGCAGGTTCTCCTTTTCAAAAGGAGCCAAGAGAATTGGCAATCGTAACTCCAACAGGTGTCTATTCCTTCATGGTCATGCTAATTGGACTGCGTGATGCACCAGCCACGTTCCATAGGTCGATGGATAAAAATAGAGGCTGCAGGGCTGTGCAGTTTATTTGGATGATGTGGTGACTTATACTGTCATGTGGGAAGCACACCTTGAAAGAGTGAAGGCACAGAGAAGGTCATCCAAATCATGTTAAGGTTTTGGCAAAACAAGCGTTTGCTGTTCCAAGCGGGTTTTGTTGTGCTTGCTGGGAATAGTGGGTTATTACCGAGGGTTTTGTGCCTGTTTTTGCTTCTGTTGTAGCCCCATTGAGCAAGTTGCTGAAAGCTGACATCAGTTTTGTTTGATCTTCCCTTTGTCAGCAGTCATTTGAGCAGGTGAGGAGTTTGTTGTCATCCGCTCCCCAGCAATCTTTCAAGTTGCAAGTAGATGCAAGTGATGTTGGGGCAGTTTAGTTACAGACGGAATAAAATGGGGAGGAAAGACCAGTTAGTTTAAAGTGTAACAGAATCAGAATCAGAATGCCTTTTATTGTCATCATACACAGTACAACGAGATTAAAAGCCACCGTGTCAGTGCAAAGAAGTAAAAAGGTGGTAAGGTAAATAAATAAATAAATAAATAGATGAAATATAAAATCCATGTAAACAAAGATCCTTTTGGCCTTAGATTGCACGATGTGTGTTTAGTGCCTCACAGAGTTTAGTGCAGTTACAGCTTTTGGAAAAAAACTGTTTTTAAGCTGGTTGGTTCTGGCCTTGATAGTCCTGAGGCGCCTGCCCGAGGGCATTAGTTCAAACAGGCCAGAGCCAGGGTGGGAGTGGTCCCCGGAGGTTGCCTTGGCCCTACGGAGGCAGCGGGAGGTGTAAATGTTCATCAGGGAGGGGAGAGGGCAGCCGATGATCTTCTGCGCTGCCTTGACAATCCTCTGTAGCCTCTCCCCGTCAGCAGCGGTGGAACTGCCGAACCACACTGTGATGCAGTACGACAGAATGCTCTCAATGGAGGAGCGGTAGAAGGTCAGCAGCAGGTCGGCGTTCAGGTTGTGCTCCTAAGAACTCTCAGGAAGTGTAGCTGCTGCTGAACCTTCTGAACGGTGGCTGTGATGTTCTCTGACCAGGTGATCCTGTCAGAGATTAGCATGCCGAGATACTTGTAGGTGTTGACTATTTCCACCAGCTCGCCATTGATGTAAAGGAGGGCTGGGTCAGTGCGGTGCTTCCTGAAGTCGATGATGAGTTTTCTGGTCTTCCTGGTGTTCAGAGAGAGATTGTTCTCCGAGTTCCAGGCTGCCAGCTTTAGGATCTCCTCTCTATAGGGAGCCTCATCTCCCTTTGAGACTAGACCAACCACTGATGTATCATCAGCAAACTTGATAATACGGTTGGACTCATGGGCCGGTCCGCAGTCGTGGGTGTAGAGGCAGTAGAGAAGGGGGCTCAGCACACAGCCCTGGGGGGAGCTGATGCTCAGCATGCGGGTTGAGGAGAGGTGGGGGCCTAGTCTCACGGTCTGGGGTCGATCAGATAAGAAGTCTTTGATCCAGGCACATGTGAGAGGGGGAAGGCCGAGATTGTTCAGTTTTTTGTGTAGTCTGTCCAGGATTATTGTGTTGAAGGCTGAACTGCAATCCACAAAGAGCATCCGGACGTAGCTCTGCTGCTGCTCTAGATGGTGCTGTTCGTGAAGAGTCACAGCAATGGCGTCCTCTGTGGATATGTTCGCCCGGTATGTGAACTGGAAGGGATCGAGGTCTGGGGAGAGATAGTCCTTGATATGTTTTAGCACCAGTTTCTCGAAACACTTCATGATGACTGGAGTCAGGGCCACCGGGCGGAAGTCGTTCAGGCTGGTGATGTGGGATTTCTTTGGGACCAGGATGATGGTTGAAGCCTTCGGACAGGATGGGATGACTGCCTGGGCCAGGGAAAGGTTGAAGATCCTGGTAAACGTGGGGGCGAGTTGGTCGGCACACGCTTTGAGCACCTTGACAGGAGCTCCATCCGGGCCAGCGGCTTTCCTGGGGTTCATCGCAAGGAGCACTCGCCTGACACTGTGCTCCTGTACGGTGAGTGGAGTGGAACAGGAAGTGGGTGGGAGTGTGGGCAGGGCAGGAACAGAGTGTTGACTTGAACTGAGTGTTGCTGTAATGATCCGAAGCGAGCAAAGAAGCTGTTCAGCTCCTCTGCCAGTGGCGCACTCAGGTCTGCTATGGACGCATCACAGCCTCTGAAGTTTGTGATGTCGCGTATGCCCTGCCACACCTCCCGGGCATTGTTACAGGACAGATGGGACTCTATCTGCAGCCTGTGGTCAGCCTTGGCTCTTTTCACTCCTCGCTTCAGTTCAGCTCTAGCAGCACTGTACAGAGCTCTGTCCCCTGATCTGAAGGCGGTGTCACGGGCCTTGAGGAGCGAGTGGACCCGGCTGGTCATCCAGGGTTTCTGATTGGGGAAAACCCGGATGGTTCTTTCCACAGTCACATTCCCAATGCAGAACTGCAGATATCCCAGAACTGTAGCTTTGTGTGTCTCCAGCTCCTGGTGCCCAAACAAGTCCCAATCCGTCCATAGGAAGCAATCTTGAATTGTCTGAAGTGCATTGTCAGGCCAGGATGTAACATTTTTTATGGTGGGCCTGACTCTGCGTCTGAGGGGGTTGTAGGCCGGGGAGAGCAGGAGGGAGAGATGGTCTGACTGTCCAAGGTGGGGGAGGACTATGGCTCTGTATGCATGCTTTATGTTAGTGTAGACATGATCCAGAGTGTTCTCTCCTCTTGTAGCACATTCCACATGCTGGTGAAAGTTCGATAGTACAGTCTCTAAGTTTGCCTTATTAAAATCCCACTGCTGTCCATTCACGGTGTTCAGCAGGAGAGAGAGCGCTGTGTTTACGCTGGCGTCTGGTGGAAAATACACAGCGGTAATAATCACGATAGTCAACTCTCTCGGGAGGAAAAAAGGCCAGTACTTTACAGACATGTACTCGACATCTGGGGAACAGTGTCTGTCTATGACTGTCCCGTTGTTGCACCAGCTGTCGTGTACGTACATACAGAGCCCCCCACCTTTGCTCTTCCCGGAGTCCTCGGTCCTGTCACCGCGTAGCAGAGTGCGGCCTGCTAGCTGCACAATAGCATCGGGCATGTCCGGGTGAAGCCAGGTTTCAGTGATGATCATTACACAACTGTCACAAACTTAGCGGTTTCCTGCGAGTTGTAAATTCAGGTTGTCCGTTTTGTGCACCAGGGATCTGGCATTGGAGAGGTACAGGCTCGGGAGAGATGGATTGTGTGGTTGTTTGCGTAGCCTTAGCATAACACCGGACCTGCGACCCCGCTTCTGCTTCCTCTCCCTCCACCGTCTGCGTCGCCTCCAAGACCCAACAACAATCCACGGAGAGCCCGGCTTTCTCGCTATGACGTCCGGAATGTTGTGCATGAAAACGAAGTCGCTCGAAACAGATATCTGGGGGAGGTACCCGATATCCAAAAGCAACTGCCGGCTGTACTGTATTACAGAGGAAATACTCCATCAGGCTCTACCATGGTAGTTTAAACTGACCCAACGCATTGACCTTTTTGCCTTCCCTTCCAAACCCCGAATACAAGATCGGTGCGATCTGCCCTGTTTCTGTAGCCCTACCTTTTGGACATTTGTCATTTTAGAGGCAAGGAAAATGTAGTTTCAGATGCATTATCAAGTGCACCTTTGGTGTTTTGGAATGTCTTGTTCTGAATTTGCCCATTAGTCCTTTATTATGTGCCCATTTTGATGTACTCTCAAAGGGGCTTCATCCAGATTCAAGGTTACTGGGTCATTAGGGGAAATTTTGTGTTGTCATAAAGGGTTGTTAGTAAAGATTCTAGCTGATCTCATTGGTTCTACGAACAAAGGATTAGATTGTTTGATATGAACTGAACTTTATTGGCAACTAATGTTTCTGCAGGGTCTGAGGTGGTATCTCACTCTTTAGGAGGGGGATGTTATGGCCAATCGATGGAGATGTAGGTCATCAAAGGCCAAGGCAACTTCTCAGGAGCACCACTGGAGAACTGATGCTGCTCTATTCCTGGGACAATGAAGAAGTACTGTGGGGTCCTTCAAGCTGCTGAAGATTTTGTGTGGCCAGTGATGACAACATCACATCTTGCCTTTCTTTTTGTATGTATGATTTGCCGTTCCCTCGTTTGTGAGTGTCCTTTGTTGAGCTTGTTGCCCTGAGTTTGTTTTTTACCTCTTTTGTCTGAATTGAATTTCTGCCCTTGGTGACTTTTTCTCTTTGTGTGTTTGTGTTATCATAAAGCCTCTTTGTTAAAGCCGTCCTCGTCTTGCCTCCTTCATCTGGGTCCCCACCTGCTGCTGATGTGTCTTCCAAGGCGAAGCGGCATTGGCATTCAAAATGGCATTGGCATTGGCATTGACACGTCATCAGTCATGTGACACTCACATTTGGATACTGAGAGTCTTTGCTACAGGAAGCTTTGGTGTAATTCGGTATCAGTACCAACCACACCTGAGAAACATTGTTCACAATCTGGTGTTCTTAAGTGTTAGGTAGCAGTGTTGCCGCCTGTATCGACCCACAGTCAGCCACTCAAACTGTGAGTGAATTTGTTTACCACATTTAACTTTAACTGTGTAAAGCTTCTGGGATTTTGCAAAACTCTGGGTGAATGAAAATTACTTCCAAGAAGTTAGACACATTTGATTTAGCACCCTCAGTCTATTTTTGAACATTGCACTTTCTCCACTCTGACGATTGGCAGTTTGAGCCCAACATGTGCCAAAGTGTCCTTGAGCAAGACACTCGCTTTTTTCCCAATGGAGGGCGAGTACCTTGCATGGCAGCTCCATCACCCTTGGTGTGTGAATAAATGTGAATATGTGTGTCTCTCTTCAGCCATTTGAGGTGGTAAAAGCTTTGAAAAAATCCCAATTCAGGTGAGATCCATTCACTCTCTGTCAGAGAGCTTCACCAGCAGGGAATACAACGTCTATCAAAGGGTGTGTGGACACACGGGTCCCAGTCTGGAGGGATTGCATAGCAAGATGTGCTGTAATGAAACTCCATCGCTTTGCATTTCAATCCAAAGGTGAACAACATGCAAACTGCCTCCCAGCAGTGAAAGTGCATCCATGGACTCAACGTCCAACCTAAGGAAGCATCTGCAGGTACGAAGGGAACCCAAAGTACTGAAGTACACCTGGACCCAGGAGGCTCAAGTTTAGTCGCCTTGCCCGGTAAGTGACCCATCCACACTGCTTTTTGTGCTGCCACTGTACTGAAAACCCACTCGCATTCTACAAGTTGGTGCTGAGGCTGAATGATATAACAAAAAGTGTGCCCCTCTCAGGAGGTGTAGAGGAGGGAAATGATCAGGAAGTGTGCCAGTGGGCTGTTTGGACCAAATCCCCAAATCACTGGGCAGAGACTCTGGGCAGAGACTTTAATCTGCACTGAGTTTGATAAAGTAGAAATTTTCACACCCTGAAAAAAAAGCTGCAGCTATTCGGGATCCAGAGGGGAAGACCTGGAAAAACTGCTTTGGCTGGTTACATTTAGGGTAGGATCAGTGTGTCTCAGCTTCAGGAAAAGGTTGGTTCAAGAGCCAGAGGCATGTTTCAGTTTCTATATCGTTCTTCTAACAAGAGGAGCTTGATTCATTGTTCCTTGTTTAAGGGGACTTGCTTCAAGGCAAGTGAAGTGGGAGGGTTTATTTCAAGCATAGGCCTGATTGGGGGGGGGCACTTATGTTTATGAAAACTGCTCCACATATCTGGTTGCAAAAGAGGTTTCTTTATGAAATCCACAGGAAAAAAAACCCATATATTTAATTTGGGTTAAAGCACACTGCAAAAAAGAAGTCATCATCGGGGAGCCTTGATACTGAGAATCACCATGGCAACTGTAGAGAAAAAGGCACAATCAACATGTTTTACACATGTCGAATTGGAGGTTCTGATAGATTGTTACACTCACCATATTTTACTCTCTCTCTCTCTCTCTCTCTCGATCTCTCTCTCTCTCTCACACACACACACACACTCACACACACACACAGAGCAATCCATTGCTTACCCTCCTCAGTCTATCTTGGATAATCACTCCTGAATAATAAGTTCCTGGAAAGACGGTAGATTTCAGCTGGCCTTTCAAAGAGCAAGCTGCCTGCTGTCAACAGAAGCTTCCCATACTTTTGTGCTGTATGAAGGCCTGTGACAGCGCACCTCTGTGTCCTTCTAATGGATGGAAAATGGCACTTCCCTGGGTTCATATCCTCCCCGTGGGGCCGCAGCTCCCACATGATGGATCCTGGGGTGACTGCAGCCTCTGCTGTGGCGGGGGTAACTGAGCGGCCTTCAAGTCACTTAGAGCTGCCCTCAGCAGCTGCCGCCCACTTCGCAACATTGCAAATGGTGTGAATTGTTATGAGACCTTTTTTTATTCCGGACACCTGGGTGAGCGGACTGACGGTTTGTGCTACCGACGCAGCAGGTGGTTCAACCCGACGTCCTTGAAATGTGTCCGACAGAAAGCTCTTCTGTGGGTATCGACAGGGCACATATGCATTCCATGAAGGCTCCGAATGAGCAGTTACGTACCGTATTTATTGGACTATATGTCACTCCGGAGTGGAAGTGGCACTCACCGAAAAAATGCATAGTAAAGAGGAAAAAAACATGTTTTCTCGGACAATAAGTCACATTTTGGGGTGAAATTTATTTGAGAAAATCCGAGTAAAATCCGAACCAATCTTTGAATCAATATTTGACCGAAGTCATGCCTATTTGAATCTGTAATAAAGTAATCTTTTAATTATGAGATATGTCAGGATGAATCATATTGTAAGAGCCTCTTGAATCAGCAGCATGTGGAGCAATTATCAAATGTCTCAGCAGCTGCAAGCTTGCAGCCAGGTGTTACAACGGCTTCAGGTTTGGACAGCCCCTCTTGTGTATTGGGGTTGAATGTCCCAAATTAGTAACTTTTACATGGGGTGGGGGGGTGGGGGGTGTCACACAAGTTGCACAAGTGACTCGCTCCTGTGGGATTCCTGGGAGTCTCCCAAAGCTCCTTCTAGCCAGCACTGCGCACATCTCACACAGATGACAGACTTTTTGCACAGTTGACTGCTTTTATTGGTCCGTACGTGTGTGTGTGTGTGTGTGTGTGTGTGTGTGTCGGGGGGGGGGGGGCGTCAGGACCCCTCACGAGGCGTGTTCACTCTCGGTCCCTCCCTGTTTGACCTCATTGCTTGAATTGGCAGTGGCAGGTGAAAGTATCAGGATTCACTCACCCAATTACTGAACTCTTGTTCAGCCGGCTCAATTACCCACGATGCCACTTGACGCAGCAACATGGAGGTGCGCTGTGGTCACTCTGCGAGCCCGACTTTCTGTCCGTCTGTCCATTTTTTGGGAACTTGTGATTTTGATCATGAGGCAGCGAGCTGTGCTTTTCAGTGATTGGTGAATAAAAATAAACAGTGGAACATAAGCACAGTCACAGAGGCTGAAATTTATCAGCATCAAAATAAACAATTGGAGGGGGAAAAAACAAAGCCAGAGAGTCTCATCAAAGCCCACAGACGCTGAGCTTCCACAGGTTTAATGTCGTGTGACGCCAAAGGAACTCATGTCTGTCAAACAAATAATATTAAAAGTAAAATAAAAAAAACTGAGGTGCCTCGTATCACTAATAAAGTCAATAAGATATAAACACAACAGGCGCTATCGTAGATATTTGAGAGATTTCCCCTGCAGTCTCAGAGCATCATCCACCGAGGCGTATTCACACAGAACTCATCTTTGTCAGGAAGTCGTGGGGAGGTGGGGGGCTCCTTTCAGACTTCTCCAGGAAAAAATCCTCCAATGAGATTTTCGACTTTCGACTCGAGCTCTTCACCGACTTCTCCACTGCTGTTGGGCCAGGGCAGTGCGTCGTGTTCTGGAACATTTCACCGTCCCCTGCTTTTATGTGAATCAAACTGTTCTGGTTATGCAGGATTTTTGCTGCAAAGCATTTGTTCCCCCTTTTTTACACAGAAGAAGAAAGTCTAATGACATCACAGGGACGTGGGGACCGAACACAGAGGAGCCGTTTCAAGGTTCTCTGTTTTTCCACTGCGACTCCTTCTCCGTGTCCCACCCGCTTGTAGGGGGGACAATTCTGAGCACACAGTAAAATAATATGAGCAAACATTGACAGAAAAGAACACTCACTCCATAGTTTCTGCGCTTTTGAAATCGCTGTTTCTCAGTGAATATTAGCTGAGTAAGCGCTCAGTAATGACAGCTATACATCTGTCCTACCACTGGATAGATGGTCCACTGCCCCGCCCCACCCTCAGTCGGTGAGCATCACACCCTAGCACAAACGCCTCCCCAGGGTGGCGACCAAGAGGTGCGCAATACTGCTGTCTGAACCACCTCGGCTGACTCCTCTTGACATTGGGGAGTGAGCAACTCTACTCCGAGCTCCTCCTAGGGGAAATGGCTCCTCACCCCTGTTTCCAGTTGAGCCCGCCCTGCCTCCCGTTGAAGGACGCTCACAGCATCCGCTTGTGTGTATGACCTGTTTATTTCACTGGTAAAATAACAGCTCTTGAAGCAAGACAACAAACAGGTCAGAAAGACCGGTTCGAGTCTGAAAGCTGCTGCTGACTTAGAGGGTGCGTGGAAGAAATGCAGCCCCGTCCTGTGGCCAGAAACAATGAGCGTGAGAGGCTGAACAGAACAGCTGCAATCTGCCGGCAAACATGCAGCGGTCACACGGACACACGCCTGCAACGAGGCCGATAAGTGCTCAAAGTACAAACAAATTGCGTGGCCCCCGTCAGACAGGCGGCCCGTTGGCATGTATTAGCCAGCGAGCAGCGAGCGGCACGCGCCCCGCGGTCTGTGTTGCCATGGAAACGCATTGTGTTTTCCCAGTGGTGGATATGGCAGCACATAGAAAACACATGAGGGGTCAGCTGAACCCGATGCTAACAGGTGTTCCCACAGAACAAAGCGCACCCATGGAAACAGCGTGGCACCTGTCGCCCCAGTCAGAAGCTGCTGCCACAGCCATGAACACAGCATCCCAGTGAGGAACGGCGCTTTTCCTCTGCATGGATTCTGACACCTGTACCCATGTAGGCTCTATATTCCAGTATAGACCAGGATCCAATATGACACGTGCTAGACAGACAATACGTTTGTTATGTGAGCATTTTACGGACAATAAAGTGAGAGTAAATATAAGAAAAGCAATTAGAGACGTTTAGTTTGGTGGTGTGTGTGCTTCAACCTCCATCTGCCACCGTGTCACCTGTATGTTCATCTGTCCACTGACACCACCCAGCCTAAGAGGACATCACCCTCCTCTTGAATTGGGAATCAGTTTCCGTGAGTGTGACAGGACGTGTCAACAGGAGAGGAAGACATAATGCACTGAAACAATGTACTTTTGGGACCTGATCAGAGACAATGGAGGAGTCGGGAAGCCAAGCAGGCTTCACACTGAGGAAAACGATGGAGCAGGGTCGTACCAGTTTTAAAGAAACAGAAGCAAACAAAAACAAAAGCAAGAGAATTTTTAGTCAGGATGGGAGGGGAAGATCTCTGAAGGCAATCTCCAGTTTTGCGTCAGCCTTCATACTGCTGGATTTTTTCCTCGTGACAGGGGTCCTTTTCCCTCTCACTTTTGTAGTTTTTCTTTATCATGATTACAACGTAAAGTGCACACTGTAGTTGGTATAACTAGACAAAACAAACAAACTTTGGTTGCCATTGATATAACCTCAGTCGGACTCTTTCGGACAGTCTTTTGTCCCGATATCAAACTCAGGATTCAGTTTTCGTGAGTTATATTGTGGCGCCAACATTTCTCCTGTCCACGTTTGCGTTCATCTTGTGGTTTATGCTTTAGATTTGTGATGTCTGTTTTCTTAATCCGGGCCACCATTGTCCAGGGTCACTGGGTGTGAGTCATCGTGCTTCAGATCTGGAGGTGCGTTCGGTGATTATCTCCACCAGGACGACCCATCAACCTGTTGTTAACCCAAACTGGGAAGACAGCAGCAGTCTCGTGCACATTCACTGAGTTGTTGAGCATGGATCAGTGTCTGGGAGATAAGTATGCAGGGCAGGTGTGCTGCCTTTCTTCTGAGGAAGTGAAGCCTTTTTTTTTCCAGCCACTTGACATGTTGGACCCGTAGCCTGTCTCCTCTCCATGAAACCAAAGGTCACACCAAAGGATGCTAGCGGGCCCACTTTTCTGCCGCAAATGCTGTTGACACAGACTTGCGAAAATGTTTCTTCTTCAGCTGCGTGGGACCGCTTTGCTGCGCCGCTTCTCTCCAGTCTCCAGATCGACTTGCCGGCTTTCATCGCACCGAGGTGTCAGTGGAAATCAAAGGGAGACGCTCTTCACGGTCACGATGTCTGACTTTCCTTTGACTAACGTTTTAATGAACACTGCTTATTGGACACAAGTCGAATGCTGCGGGGACTCGGCCTGTTGTCAGATCAGCAGACAGCGACAGACGGATTCTTTGTGAATACGTATCCTTACAAAAACTCACCAACTCACGCCAGGTCTTCAGTCAATGGTGTCGCATCGCCTCAGTATTTTAGGGGGGGGGGGGGCAGTAAATTCTGTGTCCTTCTTGGTTGTTTCATGTGGAGGATTTCAATAAAAGTTGTTTTTTTTATCTGAGGTTGTGGGATCTGCCTATCCGGATGGATGATGAGCTTGGCACCCTCGTTGAAGGGAAACAGAACCACATGCATGGTGCAGCCACTCACATCAGTCCGCAATGGTGTTTATCTCTGCATGGCACACTGAGGAGCATGCGAACTGGCAAGCTGCAAGCTCAGATTTTACACTCCACCATTTTTTCAACAAATCACTGCATTTGCCACCCTACATTTTATTTTGGGATTTTTTAAGCTCTAGAGTGTCCTGATGTGTCGTACCTTCTTATGTCTCTGAATTGGAACCTTGACAGACCACGAGTCTGCCACGATTATTACCACAATAACTCAAGGCATGGGGGGGGGGTTCTGGCTTTTGCTTTTGTAATCTGGCTTGGAGAGTCACACCCTGTCAGGATGGTACCCCCCCCCCCCCCGTAACATGATGCTAGTCTATTGCAGGGTTTTATGTGTCCCCTGGATCTATTTCTTTCATCTGGATGGAGAGAGACAACGAAGGTGAAGAGTCTTGCCCAAGGACACAATGGAAGATTGCAAATTTTGACTGATGGGCAGTGGCACTCGAACCACCGGCCAACTCGAGTGAGCTACTGCCACCCTTTATATTTGGTGATTTATAGTCCTGAAATCACGTTTGATTTGTATTCTTGATTCAATTGGTGAAATCGCAGCCCACTCTCCTTCATCACTGATTCGTCTCACAGTCCCCGCTACAATACGTCTTCAACCTCAGCCTCTACAGCCTCTACAGCCTCTAGCTGGGGAGCATGCCCACTATCTGGAAGACATCCTGTGTCCTTCCAGGTCCCAAGAAGAATTGGGCTCCTGTTTCTCTCTCAAGGAGGACATCAAGGACAACCTGAACAAGTAAACACTTGGTGAGGAGGAAACAGGCCGGGTGGTTCGCAAATATGTATTTTTATTTCATGGCAAAAGAAAAAAAAACAACAAATGTTGTCATTTCCCTAAATTTCCTTTTGTTGACGTCTGTTCTTTAGCCGTTTTCTCTTTGTATGTTGATAGAAAAAATAAACATAAACAGTCCAAAAGGTGAACCTGCTGGTTTGTTCTATGGCAGTCACACAGTGTTTGAAGCGGTAAAAACTATAACAACGTTGGCCATCTTCAGTCTAATGGTCCTCCTTCACTGCATCTGTGTGATTTCAGGCAAACACTTTAAGCTTGCGTTGGTCCCTCTGAAGAACAATCCCTCACATGGGAAAATAAGTGATGCAGGCTGGTCACAAGACCTGGTTCATACTTACAACTGGCCAAAAATGTCAGGACAATAGTATTATGGTTAGAGTTGAATTCTTGTGGTAATAATGCCAACAGCAATTCCTCTTTAAAGCACTTTCTATTCGGGAGAAGAATTCAGCAGAAATGATGGACTGCCTACTGACCGATCAGTGCTTTTGAACATCAGCCTCCGTTACCTCAGGATCTAAAGTATTAAAGTGTTTAAATAATATAAGCAGTGTTTGGGACCTGACAGGTTGCACAGATGTGTTGAGCGACATGACCGATAGCCACCCACTGTCCTCAAATGTCAATTCCAGCTCACCGTCCCAAGCACCTTTTTCCTTAATGATGGACGTATTGTCAGAAGAGTTGACACATCTGCGCTTTACACAGTGCACATCACGCTGTGTTTAGACAAGATTCATGTGACTTAACTAGAGATTGTGTCAACTTAAGCGTTGGGTGACGCTAAGGTGACGGGGGATCCGAGTGTACGACTTCAAAGCACACGAAAGGGAACAAACAAGGCTTCTACAAAAGGGTAGAAAGTCCTTTGAATGTACTGGAACAGTTATAGACACATGATTTAAATTGCGATGCCAAAAATAAATGGACACGCTGAAGGCAGTCATTAATGTCTGATTGAAGACAACTGCGCAACTTCCTAGCTTCAGCATTAAAAGTACAGTATGTAACATACTTTATTTTAAAACTCTTAAAAATAAAAAAACTGGTTATGGACTTCCATCGTTGTGCTTGCAGGCACGCTAACAACACCAACCCAGTCCATCCTACAAGCTGGATCAGAAAAAAAGCGACTCAATCCTGCCCCCTCTTGCACAAAACTGCCATTACAACATATCAACAAAGCTGCACCTTTAAAGCTTCGGGTCACGACCCGCTGGATCCTCGGACGATGCGCAGCCGTACTGAAGTTAGGCGACCGCATTTTAAAGCGTATACGCAAACACCAGGAGGCCTTGGGCAGCAGCGGCGGCGGCGGCAGCTCCCCCGTCTCCGGCGGGCAGGCCGGGGTGGGAGGCTCCCGTTGTCAACGTGAAGAAAGTGCCGAGTGATCCGGATATCAAGGTGCCTCTATACAACTCTGGAACCTCGTTTGAAGGGAAGGAGAAAAAAAAGAAAGAAGAAAAAACAGCTTTCTGGTTCTCCCCCTTCTCTCCCCTCCCCTCGTGCAGGCAGCCATGAAAAAAAGAAAAAAATGTGATTCACAACACAAAAAGATTTTCAAATCAAACGCTCAAGACAGTTTGTTCTGAGGCCTTGCGTATCCCTGAACCAAAAGGGAGTTTTTAAAAGAAATATAAAAAAAAAATAAAAAAAAAACAGGAGAGAGAAAAAGTAGAGGCAGCAGAGAAGGACCTTCTGCCACAGTCAGCCACAAAGGGCGAAGCGTCAAATTTCCGGTTAATCAAAATATCAAAAGACGCCAAAGTCGAGGTATCCTTGAGATTTCCTTTGGACAAAGCGGGGGGGCAAGACGACGTGCAGAAAAGAGGCATCAAAGTCCCTTTCAATCTCGTCATTCTTCCCCGGCTTCCTCGCCTCGCGCGGCGGCTCCCCAAGGTGAGTCTTTTGCATTTTCACTTGGTCGCGCCGCTCAGCATCCCAGGATGGTTAATGGAATTAAAATCAATGACAATCTCGGTCCTCTTGGGCTTGAACTGCCTGCCAAAACACACACGTGTACACACACAGACAGAGGAAGGGACACACACACACACACACACACACACACACAGTCAGTGGTGCTCAGGTAACACACAAGGAAGCGGCTGCACATACGACACATTTTCAGCCAGAGCTCGGGGAGCACAGAGCTCATCAAGGCCTCCTTTCTGGAAACAAACAACAAATTACTGTCATTATTTTAATTACATGCTTATTATGGATTTACCACATCATTTGAATACGGGGACCCGATGAATAATCCGACAGGCTGAACAGGTTCGACAGCGACAGATATCTCTAAAACATCGGATCAATCGACTGATTCCCAGAGGAGCCTTTGGCGGGATGGTTCCGCCGTGCAGCTGGGTCGGATCTTTCTTCACAGGCACCATTCTTAGTAACAAATTAAATATTCCGTTCATCTTTCATACAGTCTAAGAATTTCACCCTGTACATTGTTTACTCATAATGAAATGAGCATTTCGAACCCAAATTGTTATCTAATGCTTTGAAAGTATTTTTCTTGGGTGGTTGAGACTTTGAGTCTTTCTGTAGTAGGCCTCTAGTGGACACTTGATGAACTGCAGCGGTTTTTTCCTCATGCCCAGGAGTCAATCTTTTGACCTCCTTGAGCCCAGCGGTGGTGTTTATCGCACAGATCAGACGTGAATGTTTGATCCTACATCCACTCGGCACGCACGCACGCAGGTTGCGTCTCCCAATCAGACCTGCGTCTACACTTTTATCTCTGAGCTGCTAAAAGGTTAAATAAGAGCTTCTTCTGGAGGAAAAAAGATATTTTTCTGCCTGTCAGCTTGCTAACTACAAGAAGCTTTTAGTGTTGCTACTGTAATGTAATCATTTGGCCAGAAATGGTATTCTGCAAGGGAAGTAACGCAGGACGTCAACTGCTTGATGCTGAAAAATAAGACACACTGGAGAGAGTGTTCCAGGCTTCTCCTCCGTGTTCTCCAGCGAGGCCATTTGGGATAATCGACTCGTTAGAGAGATTTACCTCGGAGTCTGCTTCAGAGAGGAAGGCCGAGATGAGTTGATGGCAGCAGCAGCAGCAAAAGAAGATTAAAAACAACATGCCGTTGAGGCAAAAAAAAGGAGATCATTAACTGGAGCTGAATGGAGCGAAACCCAGTCCAGCTTCCATCCGTTCCAAACAGCAGAGCAGCTCCATGGACACAAAGAGGGGCAACATCTCGTTCGTTCGGGGAGCGATGCCTGCAGTGCTACCTTGGAACACGCTTGGCAGCTTTTCAGAGCCTCGGGAGGGGGGAAGAGTTCAGGGCGAGAGCGCGACTCTCGTTTGTTCGGCGACACGATGCCACTCCTCACCTGTACTGTATCCCGGCCATGTTGAGCAGCCTCCTGGAAGCTGTCATCTCTGGCGAGTCGTGGTACTTGTCAGAAAGATACACAATGTCCTTGAGTCCTGAGGACAGCGAGAGAGAGAGAGAGAGAGAGAGAGAGAGAGAGAGAGAGAGAGAGAGAGAGAGAGAGAGAGAGAGAGAGACACA
>JASSRZ010000074.1:651131-672516 GCA_032164315.1 Malacoctenus gilli
AATGGGTTGGCTACCCCCCCCCCCCCCCCCGTTTTTTTTTTTTTAAACTCCTCCCCTGTTTATTACCCTTCCGTCTCGCTCGTCTAGGTGGAGGAAGCTCCATGGCTGGGCATGTTGGCCATGCTGCCAACCATGCCAGCCGCGCCAGCCATACCTGAGGGCCCCCCCATAGCTGGGGGGCTGTGCTTGGTAGGTGAGGTCATGTCGGCTCCACGCCCCTGGCCTTGGCCCGGGGTCGGGGGGGCGTGGTGGGCGTGCTGCAGGGCGTGGCGCTCCAGCAAGGTGCGGTGGGTGAAGGCCCGGTGGCACACGTTGCACTGGAAGGTGCGCTCGGCACGGTGGGTGCGCATGTGCACGTTGAGCGAGCTCTTCTGGGTGAAACGCTTGCCGCACATGGTGCACTGGAAGGCCCTGACGCCGGTATGCACCACCATGTGTTTGAGGAGGTAGTCGCGCAGCGAGAAGGAGCGCCAGCAGATGGAGCACTGATGAGGTTTCTGACCTGCAGGGCGGAGAGGAGAACAGAGAGGCGTCAGCGAGGCCGCCGACTGGATCGCAGGCTGCTGCTCTTTGCGTTTGGACCTCAAACTTCCAAAATAAGAATCTCTTGCAGAGCTCCTCTTTGCAGTGAAAGCAGCAACGCCGAGAAACGGAACCGAGAGGTTGTCCTCACCGGAGTGGATGAACATGTGCTTGCTGTAGTTCTTCCTGGAACGTAAAGATTTGCCACAGTGCGTGCAGTCAAACGAGGTCTCGGATCCCTGGGAGGAAGGGGATGGTCCCGCCGAGCAGGACGAGGCGGAGGGAGGTGGGGCCGGGGTCATCGGCGCCGGAGGCGGAGCCTGTTGACTGGGCTCTGTCCCCGCCATGCTGTCCATGCCGCCCATGGGCCCCCCCACGTAGAATGGAGCTGGCTGCGACTGGCTCACTGGGTACTGAAACAAGAGCTGTGGGGTGGGGGGGGGAGAAGGAGGAGAGACGACACCATCACTGGCTGGACCTGAAGGACCGCTCATCATCGTCAACATGATCACAGGCTCCTTTTGCAACAAAACCCATTTGCTTCTGCAAAGTTTGTTTGTATTTTTCGGAGTGCTACATGTCTTCTCAAGACCAAATCGGCAGCGACAGGAACACGGGGCCTTCAGAGCAGCTTTTCTTCCTCGTGCTGTCCCTTCTTTGTCTCATCAATGGGTTGAATCCTGGGGGTGTTTATGAATAAGGTCCTGCAGCTTTGTTCGCAACAATAGCCGCCGCAATAAAAGCACTGATCAGAGCACGTCCACCCGCCTGTCTGTAGCATGCGCGTCCCCTCCCACCTGCCCACGTGCGCACAGTGAACAGGCCTGTTCTTAGCTCTGAAACGGCAGATAAAAATAGATACTGCTCATCGCAAAGACATGAATGCATTCTTTTTCTTTTACTTATTGACCGTCGGGTGGTCAAACAAGAGGGAACACAACACCTCCATTGGGTCGAAGCCCCCTCTGTCCCCCGTGGTGCTCCATCTGATCTGACTTCAGAGAGTATTGAGCCTGGTTTCTTTTTAATCTCACACAGGTGAGTCGACACAGTTATTCCCACGTCGGCGCTCAATCACAGCCCTTCCACTACCCGTTGAATCTCTCCCGGTAACCACATGACAACTGAAGCGCTGATTTACATACAGCTAATACGGTGCTGGAATAAAGCCTGGCCTTTACAAGGAAAGTGTATGTGCTGCGGCGAATCCCTCCCCGGTCTCTCCTGCGGTGTCCTTGGAGAAAACAGCGAGCTCGTGGACAAAAACAATTGACCTCCTCTCTTTGTTTTGAACGCTGTGCCCACTTGATGCCGGGTGACATTTTTCCAGTCGAGCCGCGAAAAAAGCGTCTGACGACTCACTTAGCCGAGTATTTATTAATGTCTTCAAATGTTGTTTTCAGACTTCTCGTGACATTGAACTGCGGCTCCCTCTTTTGGTCTTATGGCTTCTCATATTTCCGTATGTTCTTCTTCATCTTCCGCAAAGCACAAAGCAGCGGCTCGCTCTCACACGTCCACGACAGTGATGAAGAAACGCGTCATTCGCAAACTTGGTGCAGTTTTTTTTTTTTAAAATTCCTTCTCCAATTAATCAAATATCAAATTCAAATTAAAACCGGCTTGAAATAACGGCTGTAATTTTCACCCAAACTCTGAAAAGGAAATCGAAATTCAATTTACCTCTTTGTGCGTAATTATCACTGTACAGGCTTGAATTGTAACCCGGTGACATTTACCTTTCTCAGCTCGTGTAGGCAAGAATTAAAATGCAAATGCACATCGCTTTTGCCTTTTCATTTTCGAAGTCGATGCACCTGTCAATCACACCGAGTAGGCCGGGGCCAAAAAAATGGGAAAAAAACCCAAACAAATATGAAGCAGCCTGTGGTCTGAAGCTTTGGTTTGTTTGTGTTTTTTCTTTGTTTCGCCGGGAGTCGAGCGGGTTTTTAGGCGTCGCGCGGCGTCGAATTCTGCCGCCTGTCAATCATCTCGCGTGCGCAGGGGAAGTGGATGGGACACAGCGGGCGTCTGGGCTCAATCAAAGCCGTGTTAAAGGTAGAAATGTTCCCAGAAGCCACTTTCACCTTCTCACATTCACCCCCAGCTGCAGCGCCGCCAGCTCGTCTTTGTCATCCTGCATACCAAGGACCACCACCCCTGCGCGCGCGGACCCACACGCACACACAGTCACACACAGTCACAGACACAGACACAGACACAGACACAGACACAGACACAGACACAGACACAGACACACACACACACAATCTTCATCTCAAAACTGAGAAGCCACCTTCCTCCAATTTTCCATATGTCGTCCCTGAGCCCGTGAAATAAAAGATGGGCGTAAACCTGAGGCCACAAAGACATGCGGGTGTAACGCCACCGCTCAAAGAAGCATTCATGCGCTTATTATCGTGACACAGAAAAGCCGAGAAAATCAAACACTGCTGATTAGCGCGTTCCGTCAAGACCCCGTTTACTCCTGCTTTTACATTCATAAAGAAAAATTAGCGAGAATCGAGTCTTCAGGCCGAGGGAGAGCTCATTCCGCTCTTCACTGGCTTTGAAAGAAAAAGGCCGCTTGTGCAAAGGCGGAGCGGCGTTCAGGAGCGCTACAATCAGTCCTTGATGCGAAACCTTGAAGCTCTGCTCATTTGCTCAGAGCCGAGCTGAACAAAGCTCCCCGGTGACGGAGGAGCAGCATCGGGAAGAATGGCTTGTACTAAACGGGCGTGAAATTAACTAATCAAAGACAAACTTTTCACTGTTAACAAACGTAGCGTAACGTTGATGCTGTTGCGGTTTCCCGTTTGGGTCTTCAGTGCAAAGTATCTGAGAAAGGTTCAAAACGATATAAAGGTCCTGCTGTACCGCCATGTGCGCTAGCAGGGAAAGCCAGAGTGGCCACGCCCACTTCAGATTACTCACAGTAAATGTTGGACACCATAATAAAAATGGGTTCTACTCAGATGATCTGCTGAGAACAACCTGCCTGCCTCTGTAAAAGCAAAACTCTCACTCTCAACTTGGACAAAGCGGCTTCCAAAACCGTGGGCTAACTGATACACGTTTGGTCTGGGAAGGCTTCCGTAGTCTGGGGAAGAACTCATTCTGGATCAGCAAAACAGGAACAGTGTTTGCATCCAGCAAAAACAAAGCGACAAAGGCCACTGAAGCCAAACATGCTTGCATCTGATTTGCATATACGTTTGTGTGTCACCTTTGCGTTTGCTAATCATGTAAATGTTGTCTGTGCGTGGCAACTAAGGATGAGCCGATACCGATCACAGCGGCAGATAAAGAGTTGATCGGTTGGCAGGGAATTAAAAGCTGACCCGGCGTGCCGACCCTGCGTTTGAATGCACCTATACCAGACGTCGGCGTCGTCTTGAGAGGGTGACACCCACTTCCTGGTGCGCACAAGAAAGCAGCTGCCGGCAAGCTACCTTGTCAGGGGGCAAACAAACTGCCACGCAACACCTCAAGTCGGAGCTAAAAAGGCTCCAGTCGGTGTGCGCTGTCAGCACTCATGTTCAGAACTGAGAACTCTCACAATTGAACCAGTGAAACAATGGAGGCTTTTTTTTTTTGTTGCGCGGAGGAAGCAATAAAAGCCCTGCCTTCTTTAGGTTTGGATAACAAAAGCAAACTCGAAGCAACTTTGTACAGAATGATATTTTGTTAAAAAACAGTGTTGTATCGCAGCTTATACAGCAACGACAAGTGTAATTACCGTTTCAGTGATGTGAGCTTTGCTAAATTAAAGAATTGCTCTGTTTTTTTAAGAACAGAAGTAAGTATACAAACAGCACTGGTTACAGAAGAACTTGGGCGTGTCCATCTGGTGTGTGTTGTGAAAAATAAACACATTGTTGAGGCATTTTTTTCTGTTATGTGGTGGAGTCAAGTGGAAGTCAGGTGGTTTTCTGTGAGCCAACGACAACAGCAGGAGGTTCATTCATCAGTAGGACAAACAGTTCAATTAACTATTACAAATGTTGAATTCCTGTTTCACACCTAATTCAGACAAGAAGACGGATGTAGACAAAAGAAGTCAGAATCAAGAGCAAAAATTTAACTGAGGAGCATAATTGACTTATTTTGGACAGAAAACTTCACAACATTGAGCCCAGAAACGGGATTTCCAGCTTAGTTCAAGATCTATTTATATTGAGAATGTTCTTAAAACTAGACCTCTCACGTGTACATCTGACTTGCACCTTTTTGCAGATTTTGTTGCTGATTTCAAGCAAAATGTTCCTGTTTTGAATAGTTTGAAAGGTCAGTCTCTTTTGTATCCGATTGAAGTAATAATCTCTACAGTCGAGTGCTTCTGGTTGTGCTAAAAGTTCCATCACACAGTAAATGTGAAGACTGTGTGTAGAGACACTGACACACTCACCTGGTTGTTGATGGACTGTGAGGTTGGAGGTGGAGTCAGCGGCTTGTTTACTCTTCCTCTGGGGTTGAAAGCCATGGCTTGGGGCTGAGGTTCACTCTGGGGCCAGAAACTCTCTGAAAACACCCCCTGCTCATCGTAGAAATCCTGAAAAACACACACACGCAGAGACACACGCAGAGACACACACACACACACACAATAGCATCTCAATCATCTGACACAGCGGCTGCTGCACCTCGACGGTCGGTCTTCTTTCCTTTCCCACTCTGACACTGTGGCTGCACACCGAGTTACACGAACAGCAGGAATGCAGAAATATGCATCGACCTGTATGCGCGAGCTTATAGCGGAGTCATTCCATCTGCAGTTCAGACAGGCAGGCTGATTAATGCAGGAGCATATCTGATCCGTCAGGAAACTACAAAGCGGCAGGACTGCTGCGTTCTCACACACGACAAGGTGAAACTTGACTGTTTTTTTTCCCTTCAGCAAACTTTGCATAAAGAAGTAATTGTTGAGGATTTTGCTGCAGCACTTCAGTCTGACACATCAACATCTGGCGTGTCAAGTTTTTGTTAATACTTTGTGACATCTTATGATTGTATTTATTCAGTGCCTCTTTTGGGGTGGGGTGGGGTGGTTTAGCAGCGAGTGTCTGGCTCCTTTTTCCAGCTTTCAGTATCTGGCACCGACATCGCTGTGCGTTTCTGACTGAAATGTGCGACATGCTGGTGATTCTGCCTGTGATTGGACAGTCACGCTGCAGAAAATCCTGGGAGCCACAACAATGACTCATACATGAGTGCAAAGCTCCGTCTGTCTTCTCTGCTTTCTGGAGGTTTTATAAAAATTTCCCAGATATCATAAAAAGGTCCCGGAGTTACAGCGGCGTGGGGGTGGGTGGGGGTCGCGGTCGACGTGGGGTCAAAGTACAGCGGATCAGAGAAAGTGGCTGCGGAGACGCACGGCTGTGGCACAGAGGACGAGGTCGCTATGGAAACATGCTTCAGAGCGGAGCAGAGAGGTCACTGTGGACCCACAAGGTCCTGACACAGAAAACCACCATTAAACCGTCATAATTGAAGGGAAAATAATGCAACGGGAAAACAATAAGCTAAAATACTCTCAGCAGGCAAAACAGAAAACCTTTGAGAATCAAAAGGACAAAAGAATATTCAATTTGCCTGTTTGGAAAACATGAACGACTTGACTGCTCATCAAGCCAACGCCTCAAACGAGGAGGGACGAGCCAAGCTGAAAACAGCAGACGCTTTTCACAAGGAGGATTCGCCTGATGGCGTTCCAACGCACATCAGGTGACCCGACGCGGTTCGAGCGCGCCTGTGAAGGCAGCGCCGTTCGGGCATTCACACAGCGAGCCGGCTCCAGGACGTGGGGCAGAACCGAGGGGGTGACGGGGGAAAGCCGTCCGGGTGGCTTCGGCGTTCTAAGTTTGCAATTTTTCTCATGCCTGCTTCTCTCAGCTGTTGTTAAGCATTAACGTTCTGTTGTCCCGTGAAGGGTACATTTCCAGGTGACTGTCGCACTTGGAATACGTCACCGTACTGTGACTGCACTCCCCCGCCATCGCGGTTCACAAATTCACAGAAGTGGCGACACACATGAACGGGAGGCAACATCCTGACACAGACCAGTGTGGATGAAGGGGGCTTTGGGGCTTTTGCCCCACCAATTACAGTTGAGACACAACTGCAACGTTCCTTGTTATTGACAAAGGAAAACGAGTAATAAATACCATCTCAACGTCATCTGAACAATGTAAAAATGAAACGCACAAAGGTTGTTTGGTTTTTTAATCAAACTACCTCCATTTATCACACTGCTCATTTACTTCCTTCCTATATTAACGCTACGCTAAACCTTACGAGTATCATGACGACGAGATCTGAAGCAATAATGCTGGAGCAGTAATATGCAATTTATTATGACAATAACACAGGTTATGGATTCAGCTGTTGTCTGCCAAAAGTCATTAACCCCCAGGCCGGGGCTGCACCATTAAAGGTTCATTTCAACCGAGATGAGCGCTAATTGGAGTGGAACCAAACAAAAGTCTAATAGGATTTAATCCTGTTCTAAAAAGAAGCGGAGAGCTGCTGCTGAGAAATGGCGTCTTGGAAATTTGGGGAGGGGGGGGGGTTATGTTGGGGGGGGGGGTTAATTATTATTACGATGCCTTCAAAGGCAAATTAAGATCAAATGAATAAGGGATTTTTCTGCCTGTCAGCTATAATGTAATGAAATGAAATCGCCAAAATTCAATCAATTAAAATAAATCCAATATCCTCTTTTATCTAGATAAAACAGTCACACATTCACACACATAATAATAAATACAACTATACTAATTTAACGCTTGGTTTAACTAATTTCAAAATAAAACTTCCTTATTTGTTCAGTTCATGTCATTGTCAAGCTTCAAAGTTCCCCATTTGGGGTTCGGGACCCTCTGGGTGTAGCGCCACGGGTCGTTCCTGGAGGCCTGAGTCACGTTTTAATTACAAACAAGTTCAACTTGGATCCAGTCTGAACCATCGACTATCCTGTGAGGAGGTTTCTCTCTGTTGTCTGGGCAGACTCTCCCAGGGAGCGTGATTCCTCCTCCTCCTCCTCCTCCTCTTCCTGGACACCCTCGTCCAGGTAGAGATCTTTTTTTAGAGGACGCAGCCTCTCGCCTCCTCCTGCAGCAGATCGCCTTCCTGTGAAGGAGGGACCTCCTCCTGTGATGAACAATCTCAGCCTTTTGTTTTCATGTTGCTCCAAACGGCCTTTCAGCTGAGCGGCTTCTTTTGTTACTTTCCCTCCAAAAACAGCCTCGTCTCTTTCCTCGCTGTGCTGTTCATTCCTTATCAACCTTTTAGTTTTTCCAATGTTGTTTCACTATTTGTTCTTCACTGCGGAAGGAACATGAGAGCTTTTCTCTGCTGAGACGTTGTAATTAGACTAAACTGATTCCGGAGTGAGTCGGCAACAATGGGAGGTTTTCACTCCCTTTGTACTTGCCAGCGACGGACACACGTTCGCAGTGTTTACTTCCAGGAGGAACGAATCCTTAAGTCGACTCGCATTCAATTAACTTAGGGTTGAAAGAAGGATTAGTTTTGACTTGCCCATCGCATGCCTGGTAAATTTCATTTCTGGACTCAATCACTTAGAGCTGGTTCTGCACAGATTACCTTGTTTGTGAAGCTCATTGGCAAACTTCCAGATAAAACAAACGTCATGAAGGAAGGTCAGATACAAAGATGAAGAGAAGCCGTGTTTTCTCACTTAGATAAAAAAAAAAAAAAAAAAACCCGTCAAAGATGACAGATCGCATTTATTCCTCCTTTTAATCGAGGACCACTTGCTGTGATTCATTAAGGAAAGAAACTCGCCCGTCTTCACCTGCTAAACTGCGACTATAGTTCTGCTTCCAATCACCGGTTAATCTGCAGCAGTTTGCAGGAAAAGTGACGGGGAATCCTGGGCACGCCGTGGCAGATGTTGCTTGTGTAGTCTGCGAGGTACAGCAGGCTGCGGCATAAATCCGCTGCGTTCTTCCCGTCTACTTACTTCAGGACTTGTGACAGAAGTGCTGAGGAGAAATTTGCCACAATGAGGTCCTCCTGCTGCTAAGCTCCCTCATCGGAGCGGATCGTCACAATCGATGCTTTAAATCCGCAACATGAGTTACGTGCTAAACGGTTCCCTCCTCCCAGAAGCGCCTGATAAATTATTAAAGTGTTGGATGTAAAATGAGCAATACGTCCCTGGCACGGCTCCGCATCGTACAAACTCCAGCTCTGCCACTTGAGTGAACGTACCTGCCCGAAGCCCGCCATGGATTCCTGGGAGCCCTCCTGCTCTTGATCTCGCCTCCCGTCCTCCAAGGCGTAGACAGTCCCGTCGGCGTCCTGCACCCCTTCATCTTTCACCACGACGCCCTCTCCTCCCAGCACCTAAAAGGAGACAAGGGTCCGGTTCAGTTCCTGAGCGGGAAAGAAACAGCTGAAAGGGGAGCAGCACATTGTCTGGAAGCACAGCACGGCATTAACCCGTCCGCAGCGGTTTCGAGGGAGCTGAACGACCTACAGCGAATATGCAGAAGTCCATAGATCATCAGCGAGGCAGTTACTGCAGAAGTTGAGGCGAGAGATTCAGTTGTGCAAAGTGCAGAAACATCTCAGCGATATACGCCAATGCAGTGCGAGAAGAGGGAAAAGCATAAAAAGAAAGAAAAGGAAAACGTTGCAGCTCTGCATGCCTGAAAGCTGTAACCATAGCAACCCTTCCCCTTATCCCCCTACCTGGAGTCTGAGCGGCTGCCTCTGCTTGCGGCTGTGGCTCGCCCCCCTGTCTCTGTCTCCGTCTCTTCCCCGCTCTCTGCCGTCCAAGTCCTCCTCCTCGCTGTACCTGTCGATCCCCACGAGGTCGTCGGAGAGGTCAGTCGTGTTGCCGCGGAGGCTGTCCCTGCCGATGCTGTCCACGCTGGCCACGCCGGAGCTGCAGCCCGCCGACAGGTTCCCCGTGCTGCCGGTGCCGCCTCCGTTGGCCGCCAGCAGGTCACGGAGCTTGTACCTGACGTCCTGAGTGCAGCTGGAGTTCTGCTTCATGAGGATTGCGCCAGGCCCGCCGCCCATCCCGTCGCCGCCGCACATGGAGGCCGGGCCCATGTCGCCCAGGGCCATCAGGCTCACGGTGTTGGCTTGATCCATCGGGCCCGGGCCGCTCTCGTTGGCCCCGCCCAGCCCCCCGCCCATGTTGCTGGCCCCACACTCCGCCATGAAGTTGGAGAAGTTGGCGTAACCGCCACCCCCGCCCGCGCCCACCGAGCAGCTCCCACTGCCGCCGCTCTCTCTCCCTTTGCCCCCGCCGCGCTCCTCCTGCTTGGGCAGAACTCCTCCGAGCATCCCTCCCCCAGCGGCTGCCGCCGCAGCCGCCGCAGCAGCTGCGCTCGCCGCGCTGGCCGCCGCCTTCCTTTGAGAGATGATCTGGGTGCACTCGTCAATGACCGTCTTGATTTGCAGGATGCTGGCGGCGGTGAGGATGCAAAGGGCCTGTGACTGCAGCACCACCAGCGAGCCGCTGTACATGAAATCCACCAGTTGCTTCACCGTTTCGGCGGGCACCAGCGGCGGCACGGAGATCTCAGAGTGACCCAGCAGCAGCTTGTCCTGAAAGAAGGGGCTGCCAGCCGCCAGGACGCAGGCGTGGGCGCGCAGCGAGGCGTCGTGTATCCGCACCGTGACGTCGCAGAAGAGGCCCTCGCGCCGCTGCGTGCGCAGGGCTTCCAGCACCGACTGGCTGGAGTTGTGCAGGTGGATGTAGTGCACGGTCTCGGTGCCGGACACCATGGCGGGAGGCGGGGAGTCGCTGGGAACTGGGTGGGAGTGGGGGTGGGGAAGGGGGGGCAGGTGCCTGGGGTTTTGCGTCAGCTTGAGGGATGAGGAGGACAGGGAGGGAAACGGATACAGTGCATGGGCCACAGTGGGGCCGCGTCTCCTCAAACAGTCATGAGTCCGGTGGAAGCTGTCAAACTGATGCTTGTGCTGGGTGGGCCGAGGTCTGTGATAAGCTGCCTGGGATGTCCTGAGAGGGGCGCTGTCTCACTCTTTTTATTATCACCTGTTTAGAAAAAACCCACATCATTCATAAATACACATTACATAGTAAAAAGGGGGTGTTCACATTCATGTTCAAACAGCCGAGAGATGAATAACTAATCTGACACGATGTTCTCAAATTGATGGCAGCATAATTATTCCATTTTTTTGTGTTTTCTTAGTTTCCCATAAAATATCCCACAGAAAAATGTGGGATACAAGATTCCAATTTGTAAATGCTGCTTTTAGTTTACTATTTGGAAAAAGAAAAAAAAGTGGGCGGGACCTCATGCGATCATGGTTCTCAACATTCGACAGCAGCTTGTGATTTTGGCCTGAGTGGCATATGATTTAGAGCAATAATCTTTATTTTTACTTTTCATTTGCTAAATTATAGCAATATTTTTGGGGCTTAAATGGGGAGGATGGCAGAAAGGTTGATGTGAACACGACAGACTTCATTTTTCTGTGAGGACTTAATGATAGCTGTGGTCATAACTAGCAACTAAACTGTCCACATGTTTGAGTGTAAGTGCGACTGGGTGTCTGCGGTCGCCCAGTGATGGACTGGTGACCTGCCCAGGGTGCAACCTGTCTTTGTTTGACGTCGGCTGGAACAACTCGATCCCCACCAGGAGACCCTTAGGGCTCAATTATACTTAAATTATATATAAAAATGAATGCAAAAATGCTTCAAATATCATTTTCAGTGAAACCACACTGGTCAACACCACAACCGAGAGGAAGCAGTTAATGGCAGCACAGTCTTTAGAAAAACCAACAAAAATAACTGTGAAATGACTTCAGAGAAGAAGTGGCGGTGGGGCGCGTCAATGATGTCGGTAGAGAGACGGAATGCTTCACAGGCTCATTTGGTCAAACGTTTTAGTTTCACCATGACACTCCTACATGTCTTGGTGATGCTCAGCGGTCACACTGCCCCCTTTAGTTTATAGCTCCTACTTGTGATGGACCGAAATTAGCATTTCTCATTGGGCGAAAAAGGTCTTTTCCATGTTGTGGTGAGACTGAAGATGAAGGAATGAATGAAGTGCCAAATAATTTGATATGAACAACAACATATCTTTAACATTCGCAGCAAATTTCAACGCACACTTCAAAAGGAACCATACTGAAAACTCACTGGACATTTTCAGAACTGACTCTCATTTAGTCCCACACACCGATGCCATAATCGTCTTTGTTGTGGGAGACTTTAAATTGCTGTCTTGTGCATTGTTTTGCTACATCAAACCAGACAGTCGAAATGTCACCTTGGGAGCTGGGAAAATAATGATGGGCTCTCCATTAGTTTCAGACGTTTCATCGACAGCGCGAGTGGTACAATGATTCATTAAAACGTTGACATAATTCAACATAATCCGAGCAGCCCTTTGTCAGACCTCTCATTCGCACGACTGACTGGTGTCATAATAGAGCTCGTTCAGCGCGGCTGAGAAGTGAAGGTGACAGACAGCGAGCGGCTCAGCTGCGCCTCATTAATCGTCTAATTAGTCGCGTGCATCATCTGGAACACCTGTTTGGCCGAACGACAGCACGTGCCGCGCGCGAGTCCGGCGGCTCCCCGGGTCAGTGTGCTCGGCGGCTCCGCGCAGCGGGTGGCCGACGACGCAACGCCAAACACCGAGTCACCGAGCGAACCGCGGGGACCGAACCTTGCAGGCGAAAAAGGTCTCGTTAAACGCCGAGTCTGACGGCGGGTTGCATTAACCAGGTGATACTGACCTGGCAAACGTTTGGCTCCAGCGACAGGTTAACGATGACACGCTAACACTCGCTAGCGTTAGCTGTTGACATTAGCCGCTTCAGTCCCGCACGGAAATCTGCACGAAATGCACCGATTAAAACATGCAAAACCAGCTCCGCCATCGACTAAAAGACAAACGCAGGCTGCTAAATCCCGAACGGCAACTGGCAACGTGCCTGGCATAACAAAAGCGGCTCGCAGAGCTCGCCCCCACGCTCCACTGCGATGCTAACCTAGCTCGACGACTAGCAGGCGTTAGCTGGCGCAAATCGCCGAAGACACAACTAGTAAAGTTAGCATACCAGCAGCTAACAGGCTACCACCCTTTTTCTCGACACGGCGTGTCAACGCCTTTCGCAAGTAGTTTCTGGTCACGGCGCCAATGCACGCGACCCCAACGCGACCACTTACCAGTAAACTGCACGGTGACAGCTCGGAGCTTCTTAGTTTCGGGCAGATGGATGCAGCAGGAAGCCCTCATATAACGCACCCAACCGAGTGAGCGCTGGAAACAAACACACACGCATGCACGAAAACACACGCTCACGGAGACACACACGCATGCAGAGCCACAGGGAGCGACGAGGAGTTTCTCCTGCACAAAGCCATCTCAGACAGCCACAACGGACAGCGCGCGATCATTTTTCTCATTTTCTGTGCACACATGTGGCGCGAACAAACGCCACACGGCGATGTTTTATAGCTTTCACTCGTTTGCAAAGTCAAAGGCGCCTTGAAAGAGAGAAACATATGCAGCCTCCACAAGAAGAGTTCACAACACATGGAGACTCACAATCTAAAAACTGACAAGTGAAGCTGCAAGAAAACAAAACCCCATTAAACATGTTAATATCCTCCAGCATTCTGAGTTGTGCACAAAGGACATTAAACTCTTCTATCATGTCTGTCATTGCAATCTGTCCAAATGTACATTTCCCATTTAGGACTGAGACCTGAAAATTCTCACACTGTGTCCCTGAGATTAGCATGTCTGCACACTGTTCAAAGTAAATCTACCTGCAGGCTTTTTGCAAAGTCTGTCATTTGGGATTTTGGAAGAGCATCAATGATTGTATAGAAGAAAGAGAAACCTGTCAATGGACACCCCCCCCCCCCACACAAAAAAAAACCCATAACAATTCCAAGCAGCGTTGCCAAAAGCCAAGAGGTACACAATACAGTGTCCAGCCCATGGTCTCTGATGTCCACCAGCAGCTGTGGTTGTGTGTCTTCTCCTGTCCACTGCCGGTCAGACAAGCCTCTGAAAATGATCCGCATTTCTGTTTCCTGACTCAGCACACACGTTGGGTGTCAGAGGTTTGAAAAACTTAGGCTCAACTTTTCAAACGATCTCGCGCTGTAATGCACATGCACGAATTGCGACCTCGAGTAAGTAAATAAAAATTAAAATTCACATGGAAATCCAACTTGGTCATTTAGCCATTTGAAGCTGGTGTGTAGTTCAGCTTTATTGCATCGTACTGTGAGCACAGGTCATGAAGGCGATATCGTCCAGAAACGCGAAATGGACGGGAGCTCGTCTCTTCCAGCTGTTAGTCGTCTCCTCCGTGTGCTTTTTACACCGTGTGTCACACCTCTCCGTTCACACCCTGTTCGCACACTGACGGAGGGGCTTTTTTAGATTTTTATGTTAAGAGCGTACCATTATTTTTTAATCAGATTCACACACTTGGATCAGAAAAAACCCCCCCCAAAAAAACGTGTTCTTGGTCACCCGAGTCAAAGACGAGTGAACCAGTTTAAGGAGGTCTTCGCTCTCGGAAGCGTGAGGCTGAAAAGGCCCGTTCTGCTTAGTGCCAGGAAACACACACCGACCAGCGGCCTGGCCCGAGGGTGTCGACGTGACGCCACCGGACAGCAGCGCTCCAGCGACAGCCCGCCTACGTTCCCCAGGCCTGAGAGGAAACATCAGCAGAGATCAGCTCGAGGGGGCCGCGGTGTTGGGCAGAGGTGCTCGGGAGCACGGACGGCAGCGGTCCGACCCTGTTGCAGTGTTTTTTTCCCCCTCAATTATCAAGGGACATTTATTGTGCTTTGGACTCCCACACAGTGATCGCTGCACTGTAATAAATATGTTAATTTTTGGGGGGGAATTTACTCCCCCCCCCAAAAAAATCACCCAGTTTTATGACAACGAGGCTTGTTGCGTCAATAAAAAAAGAAGAATTGAGTTAGCAGGACAAGATTGCAGAGGAAGTCAAAGGATTTTGTGAGAAAAAAAAAAGCAGCAACTCAGCTCCTCCAGTCGTCTTTAGCATTAGCACATAGAGCACGGCTCATTCTCGCACCTCCAGCAGAGCGAGTTTTTC
Organism: Malacoctenus gilli; assembly: GCA_032164315.1. Classification (NCBI taxonomy): domain Eukaryota; kingdom Metazoa; phylum Chordata; class Actinopteri; order Blenniiformes; family Labrisomidae; genus Malacoctenus; species Malacoctenus gilli. Next base: position 665,766 of record JASSRZ010000074.1, read on the forward strand.
CCCTTTGCAACATGTTTTTCCTAACAGGTCACAGTAACGTCCTCAGTCCTGCTCGTACCTCTGCAGCTGCTTTGCAGCTGAAAAAAAGACACAGGAGTTACTCCACAACAAAATATAATTTAATGAAATCACTTTCTTTTTGTGGACCGTGTTGATCACAACTATATAATGATGTAAAAAAAAAAAAAAAGAAGAAAAGAAAAGGAACTAGATGATCCAGAGCTCCCCTCCGTCTCCACGTAAGGCATGCAGTCCCCACAAAGCTTTGGACATTGAAAGCTACAGGTTCATTACAGAAGGACACACCGACGCTCAGCCACGAGTACACACAGAAAGCGCTCACACTATCCGCTCTTTTGTTGGGGCCCATTTAAAACATTTATTCTTTGCACATACAAGTGAGATAGAAAGTGGGGATTCAGCACAACACCATAAAGTAGAATACTTCACAAACAGCAATCCGACTCGCCAGAACACACTCCCAGCCGGGGCGTCCCCCCCCCCCCTTTTTCTACCGTGTCCACTCTCGAAGGAATAAATGATACGGTGCTGCGGGAATACGTGAGTTACACTGACAGTTACACAAAAAAAGGGTGGGGAGGTGCAGGGGGAGGGGGGTTAGTAAGCAAGCACGTGGTGTGAGCACGTCGCGCAGAGGATGAGGAGGACTTTTAACAGCCGTGACTCTCGCTATTCAACCCTTTTTCTTTTTGTTTTTTCTTGCGGCGAAGCCCTTCTTGGGGGAACCGGTTCTGGGAACCAGTGGAGCCTGTAAAAACGGGTTTCAGCGCTCAGTGAGAGGGACGTCCTTCATCTGGAAGAGACACGTACGGACGCTGCTGCTGTTCACTCGCGTATAAAAAGTGTCGGACGTCCACTCACCGTATGTCTGTGGTGCAAAAAGCCTAATGACCTCCGGGAATCAAAGTGGCCGCAGCATATATATAAATACAGTTATACATCTGCCTCCATATAAAAATAAAATTAGCCATACACAAATATCGCACACCTAAGGAGTTCTGATTTTTCTGATTATTGACAAGCTATTGAGGAAATGTACAAACATGGAAATAATAAACCCTCCTGTGCAGTATAAATAAATATCTTGTTGTTCAGTTTTAGTCATCTACTCATGCAGCGTGTCTCTCCGGGTGGACCAGAAGGGGGCAGTGGTGGAGTCACGGCTGCCAAAGAGGGGGGGGGGGGGGGTTGATGGAGCTGGGCAGTGCGGCGGGCGAAGGTCACAGCAGGGGTGGGTGAGGGGGAGGGGCAGCAGGTAGCTCCAGGAGCCCCTCAGTGTTGCTGCTGCTGCTGGGCGTCCAGCTCCCGCTGACGGCAGCCCACGGCGGTGATGAGGGCGGCCCCCTTGCCGCTGCCGTCCTCCGACAGCAGGAAGGTGACGTCGCACTTGGGGGCGAGGTCCTTCACCGTCTGTTGGAAGATCCGTGAGAAGCTGGGGGGGGGGCAGGATAGTGGTTAGATCCACATCCTGCTCGTGGACAAATATAGGCAAGTTGTTTCTTGAATTAAATAACTAAACACTTGAAAAGAGCATGCATTTGTGGCATGAGCAGCAAAATGGAGCGTGTTTCTTCAGTTTTTTTTTTTAATCATTCACCCCATCGTCTCTACTTATAGTTTACTCTGTTGTTAAGGACACCTCCATAAGAGAGGAGCACACAGCCACAACAGCCTGGTCCCTGCTTATCCTCATGCTGCTCACACACACTGCTGTGGGAACACTGCCCACTCTGTCGGCGCTCCACGGAGTAGTCCTTTACTAAAACCACATTCAGGTTGAATCCTGACTCAGCTCTGCTGCTCATCCCACAAATGCATGTTCCTAATGATTGTGGAACCATTGGGAAAAAAAAGTTAACAGCCTTCCCGAAGACACTGAAAATGACCCCAGATCAGCAAATCTGAACTGAGGTATCGCAGTATTGGCTTCTGGAGCCTGGTCCTCTTACTGTGGGTGCAGCTTGTACAGCGTGCCGTCCACTCCCACAGTCACCTCCAGGTGCTCCAGCTTCCGGTTCTCACGGATCTTGTCCACCACGGCCGCCATGCCAGCTCCGCAGATCTGAGCGGCGCGGCGGGACACCGTGCCGCACACCTCCTTGACGATGATACTGTCGTCACAGGTGCTGTCCAGCCCCAGCTGCTGCAGGATGGCCCTGACCTGCAGCAGCGCCAGACGATCGCTGCGTGGCGAGAAGGAGGGTGGGAGGGTCAGAGGTCAGCCGACAGCAGGAGAGTCACCGAATACCACACAGCTGTTCTCACAGGCTCAGGTAGGCTTAAACAGTATATAAACTCCTGCCATTACGCCCCCCCCCCGCCCCACACCGCTGTCAGATTTGGTTGGCATGTTCTCCCTCGAGATGCTTTTGAGTTGGATCGCCATGTTGCTCGTACACGCGGTGTCGCACACTTATCCCGTCGATTATCCGGCTGCTGCCGCTTTGAACCGCCCACCGGACATAAAAACACGTTTTATCGCTCGCCGTTTGGGAATGAAAGAAAAACCTGCAGTCAGCTGCCGGTCAACATTCACGGCGCGACAAGACGGCGGTCGATCTGCACCTGTCTGCTGTCATCCGTCACAGTTCATTTGTCTAACATAACAAATACCATTTTAGTAGCGACCCCGTGTAGAGGAACTGACTCCAGGCGCTCACCCTGATGCAGGATGCGAGTTGAACAGTGAGAAACAAACTGTGGAGATTTTCTTATTGGATCGCAGACATCAGATCTGCTCGCTCTGGTTTATTCTGTGTCCCGTGGAGAAAAAAAAGCACCACTGACTCATGGACAACGTTGTTTTAGAGCTCTTTGGAAAACGAGGCGAGAGACAGATTAAGTTACCAAAACACAATATTCAGACGGAATAAAAACAACAAAAAAACACTTGAATGTGCTTGAGAAAACAGGAGTGGCGACATTGCGGTTTGTTCCTGCTTTTACCCTGATTAGATAGTGCTTCGAAAAACGAGGAAAACACGCGAGATGCAATAAACTTGCTGCAAACTGATGACGGGACTCGCCAAAATAAACACTTAAGTCAAACGACAGTGAGGGTTGCTTTTTTTTTTTTTTTTTTGCGGACACATTCCTCTTCCTCTCCTGGCATGAAGCTCTCCGAGGCCTCAGATGTTCGTTTCCATGACACGAGGGTGTATACGGCCACATAACTGACGAGTAGAGAGAGCGAGGAAGCGCACGTCATCTGTCTTTGGGGAGCATTCTGTGCTTGTTGGTGGCGCTATATTGTGTTCCCGTTCTCGTCCTCCTAAAATCCATCTTGTAGCATCGTCGCGCTGTTCTGTAACGCTAACGAATCTGTTGTCGCAACTAATGAGGAGTCCCCATGCTCACAGGCCAAATAAAGGAAAACGATCATCCCACTATTTATGCACACTCAGTTATCCCATAATCTACAATCAATAAGACAGACAAGACAAAACTATTAATTATATTCAATAAAAATGACACTCTTAATTTGAAAAACCATTTGTCTGCCCCGCGTGGACCCACGCTTCAGCCTGTGAAGAAGTCGTTGGCTCACCTCTCGATCTGGGACAGGAACTTTGTCTCGAAGATGCCCCTCGTCTTGAGCGTCTCCGAGATTTGTCCCCGGAACAGGAAGCCACGCTTGGTCAGATCGAGCAAAATCTGCCGGACGATCTCGCCCAGGTACATCCCGCTGCACATCTTCTCGTACCTGCAGGGCGGCAGAGAGACGTCATGGAGGGTGTTGTTTTTCGGAGCCTTTTTTTGGCGAGCTGCAGTGTAACACTTCTCACCTCTGTTTGCCCTCGTTGAGCGAGTTCTCGTCCACCGCCTGGTCGTACTGCGTCCGGATGTCGTCCAGACACCCGTTGTCTCCGAACGCGCCCCACTCCATGTTGACGCACATGCGGCCCACGTTGCCCTCCACCGTCTCGATGTTCCTCATCTCCTCCATGTAGCAGGCGTTGCTGCCCGTTCCTGCGGCGACACGAAAACCGCGCCCGAACGATCGGCGTCACTTCCGGGGCCGGTTTGGTTCGTGGCTTCAGTCCAGCCGCTGATGACACTCACCCGCAATCAGTCCCACCTCACAGGTGGGCTCCTCGTATGCGCAGGTCATCATCGTCCCGACGGTGTCGTTCACTATGGCGACCACATCCAGCTCAAACTCCTGCAAACAAGACGAGAATTAGTCTCGAAATGCTGACAGGTTCTTTGGGAGGAAATCTTACAGCGTCGTGCATCTTCCACAACCCGTTTTAACTCAGTTCTTCAAACAATCCAGACTGTTTACGTGTAGGTTGTTAGACAAATATCAAGGTATCGACAGCAGACGACCAAGTCTCATCAAAAATGTTAACTCTGATTAAAACAGCTCAGCTGCTCGCTGAGCGATTGAGCCGGTGTTGATGGAGGGATTAATATCAGGCCTGGCAACCACTCAAACAGCACTCGCACTGCAACGCAGCTCACTCCCGTTCCTCCACCGACGGCAGAACACAAATCCGTGAGCTGCTTCCGAGAGCAGCGGTGGTGGTGGGGGGTTCAGGGGGGGCTCCGCTGAGCCCACTGAGGACGAGTGGGGAGGGGGTTCACAGCCGGACCACCTGCAAGTGTTACTGCATGCCAGCACGTCAATGAGCAGGCACAGGGCACGGTCCCACAGCGCTTTTACCTGTCCGGTTATGCTTTATGCTCTGTTAATACTTACTGGGTTCTCCATCTAAAAGAACGAGATAAAGTCATGAACCCCCACGGCAGACAGCGTGTGAACAGCAGCAGCAGCTTCTTTTTTTTTTTCCTCGAGGCGTCGTGTTTCATCACACAAACGCATCGTTTGACAGTCAGTGTCAGAAGACGAGACTGACCGAGAAGCGTCTTTAGGACCAGTGTGGCTCAGCAGGAGGGTCTCATGTGTTTATGCTGACACTGCAAGTTTCAACTGAGAGGAAGGTGTCTGATTATGGCAGGATTAGCACCCATCAGGGCTCCCTGATGTGGCTGAGACGCACACACGGTGCAGGAGCGTTGTCACCTTTACATGTGGTGTCTTCAACTGAGATTTCTGGCTTTTTAAAGAGTGTTTCAAAGAGTGGCTTCAACAAAACAATTCCAGGGCGACATGAATATGCAGCAGGTAGACAAAATTATTCATGCTGAGGAACTTAAGCGCAGCGGTCACTTAATCACAGCTTAGAACTGATCGTCTTATCTCAATCTCTTTGTTGTCTAACTTAAAACTACACGAGACAATAATCTGAGTGAGCAGGAGGACGGACTGCTCGTTTCAATGAGCAGGAATGGCTCTGATCAAGTCGCCGCAACCGACTCCAAACAGCATCGACGCCACTCAGGGTCACGTCAACAAATAACGCGGAGCGACGTCAAAGAGAAACTTAACATAAAGTGAAACAAACGCAACTTCCAAAGCCATAAACGACGATTCAGAGGATTAATTTAGCGTTGAAAGTTTCCTCCAGATAAACTCAACCTATGACATTAAAATAAAACGACGCTTTTTCCCTCTTGTATCTACTCGGCTCTTCCAGTTCTAGAAGTGTTTCCATCAGGTCTGGGATCTGCTAACAGACGCCGCTTCTCTGAGCTCTTTGGCCCCCTTTAAAAACAGGCTGAAGCGAGCTGCCAGGCGACATCGACCGACTGCAGGCGGCTGATTGGCCAGCAGCATCAATGGAGCTGTTGTGACGGCAGCGCATGCAGGAAGTCTGACTTGCATACATAAGAGTCTCTAACGAGCGAGCGCACACTATGATCAGCATCCCAACGTGGGAAAGCTGCACGCGACGCAGGATTCCGCGCAGCTGTTTTTCCAAGAGTTTTCATCCACATTTGGTCATTTTGACACTTCTGAAGCCAATGCGTCCGATGAACCAGCTGTGCGCTCCCGCAAGGAGTCGGACGTGCGCGCAGCGCGTTGCTGTGATCACCGAACGCAGCTGATATGGGATCAAGCGTGCCGGAAACGCGAGCGGAGAGGGGCTGACGGGGATCAGTGGAAAAGAGCCAGAAGCCATGAATTTTACAGCCTTCTGTCATGAATCACATAAAAACTTAAAAGGAGCAAACGTGCCGTCAGCGTGAATCATGTTGAAAATGGAGTTCGAAGAAGAATAATGACAAAAAAAGGTCGGTGAAATATTTTCTTTGGACTGAGGAATAACAAGAAAACATTAAAACGACAAAATAATAGAAATAGAAATCATAAAATGAATAAAATCACTTCTCTCTAAAGTGCTTTTGCAGAGCTGAACTCATCTGAAAAGCAAAAGTAAAACCGCTGCTTTTGGGCCGCCGCCGCTCACCTCTTTCCTTTTGATCGCCTCTCGGAGGAGCTCCACCACGTCTTCGCCCTCGCAGTCTGTGGCCTTGAAGCCTTTGGTCCAGGTGACCAGGATACCCTGCAGAGTGCACAACGCCGGCATGAGCGCCTCTAAGGAGGAGCGGGCCCTTGTTTTTGTTCTGAGAGCGGCGGCGCGGAGCGTACCGCGTCCAGGCTGGTCTGATGGCAGGGGAAGGAGAAGGTGAAGCCCAGCGGCAGGCGGGCGCTCTTCATTCCCATGTAGTCCAGGAAGTCGGAGATGCAGTACACGATGTGGTCGAAGAGCTGCAACGGCAGACAAGCTGTTGGCAGGTTGTAGGTGGCAGTGACGAGATCAGGAGACGAAATGACTCCTTCCGATCGGAGCGAAAGCCTGCGATCGCTCAGAAAGCCTGCGAT